>JAFBJU010003270.1:97913-145788 GCA_016785305.1 Colistium nudipinnis | reverse complement strand
GGGGGGGGGGGGGGGGGGGGGGGGGGGGGGGGGGGGGGGTGGATGTAATATATCATTATATAGAGCTCAGTTGTCGGTGTCGCGGCTGGATGTCGGTCCGTCTGTCGTGGAAACTCTTGAGGTGCCCTGGGGTTGGCGGAAACGGATCAAGGCGGAATTCACGGTATGAGGCCCTGTGCTGAATCCGCCACCCGGCGATTTCACTGCGGCGCGAGATTCGTTCGGGATTATGAAGACTCCCTCGCGGCCGGCGCCCCGAGCACGCTCCGTCTAGACGGGCGAGAAATGGTGAAGGTTTCAAAGCAACAGACAACAATGCTCTGTCTCGGAGTGCCTCGGCACACTCTAGAGGCTGAACGTCCGGTTGTCTGTTGTCTTTGCCTGACCTCTTGAGTTTAAAGCCGCCCCGCTTGGGCTTCCCTTGCTCAAGTGTTTCAACATTCTTCAGCCAACTCACCTCGCCTTCCTTTGATCTTCCCATCCAAGCTCGTCTGATCTCGGCTTCACAATTTATCTCCAGACTTCTTATTCCCCCTAGGCCATCTTCTTTTGTCCGACTTTTTGCCGTGTTCACCGTTTGTGTGTGTGTGTCCCTCAGGTTGTGCGTGTGCGGCTTCCCTCGGCAGCAGCAGAAGCTTTGGAGGGAACCGTGCAACCGCGTGCTGCTGGACCCCGAGTTCATGGTACAGATGCTGACAGCTGTGTATCACGCCATGTATGTATACTTCCCAGCTGACCTCCACCCCGACACACAGTGTATTCAGAAAGCATTCAGACCCGTTCACCATTTCCACCTTTTTTGTGTTTCATCTGTATGCCAAGTCTTTTATTTACTGGTCTACCTACACTCAATTAGCCTTTTCACTGAAAACAACACAATAAGAGCTTAGAGAGAGACAACAGATTCAGGTGATAGTCCCCTGAATGTTCATTTCTTTAAGCCACTCGTTTTATATATTCTTATCAATATCTATTGTATGCATTTCAAGTGACTTTCAACCATGCTATCTTCCATTACCACCATTAAGCAAGTAATCACTTGTTTTTTTACAACATATCATGTAAATTAGAGGAAGATGAAATAGCACGTGGTGTGTTTTTTTTATCAACTCCTAGGTCGAGATTTGCTTTATGTGCTCGAGAACAGCGTTTCTCATTTCTGAAATCGGCCTCTGTGGGACATCCTTGATGTGGCTAGTCAGGATTCCAGTTTTCTGTGATCTACTGGTTTGCAGAAAATGTCCCAGCAGCATTTACTCGCACGCTACCAAGGACAGGGGCTCCCCACTGTACCGAGCGATTACTTCGGCAGTGCATTGTGGGAGCAGGTGATTTCATCCCCGACGAGCACGGTCGTTGCAAAGCTGATTACGGCGCCTTGACGACAGCTCATTCCCAGAGATGGATCCCCCGATACTGTAGTGACCGGAATCACCAGTGTTAAAGATTGTGTAGCAAGGACTTGTGGTAGAGGATGATTGTGCATAAGGCATCATCACCCCCGCGAGGGCACGCAGCAGCAATCAGGAGATTGGAGCAGTCCTTGCCGCTGGGAAAAAAAATGTGTGTCTGTGTGTGTAAGGGAGAGACACACACACACACACACAGAATAATAGCCTTTTTAGTAATCCCAACCATAGGTCACCTCTGTGTCAGCTGGAGCTCACGGGAAGGGCATTGTGGGAAAAGGAACCCCGGGCATTTTTCGAAATGTTGTTGCGAAATGTGATCATTTATTCTTGATGTGCTTCTTCTCTCTGCTTGCTGAAAGTGAGAATGTGGCTAAATCATCTTATGCAAAGTTGAGAACCAACAACCTTCTAGTTGCGTGCTTTTGCTTATTATTTGCAATGGCGTTATAATAATAATATAATCTCTTCTTTGGTGTTGCATAAAGTTCTTTTTATACTCGCCATGTGGGATTCCAAGAGAAATCCGTTTGTGAATCTCAGTGTTTTTTCTAGTTTCTAAAATCAAAGGTTAGACACAAATTTGGCAGACAGTAATATAGTTAAATGTGTCTAGATGTGTCCAACGTCACTCTCCCTCCTTCGCCGTCGCTGCAGACATGACTAAATAGCTAATAATAGTTGACGTGGATGTGACTCAGACATCAAGGCATCTTTTCAGACACTCTCTGTTTACTCATGAAAAACAACAAGACTCGGAACACGTCGTTGTGGTATGACGACGTGTTTGTGTTCGTGCAGATACAACGGAGAGTGGGAGATGGGGCGGGAAGCTCTGGAGGACGTTCTGTACAGAGCTCAGCTGGAGCTTTACTCCCAGCCTCTCCTGGTAAGAGCAGCCTCAATGTGTCGACGGGGTTAATTAATTACACAGTAAATACGAAAAATGGCCACGAAATCAGGTTTTGAATATCGGAATGACTTCCTGCCGTATTTTGATCTGCCTCTGCGTTTGCGTCGCTTCCAGCTGGGCAACGCCATGAAGAACTCGCTGCCAGAAAGTGCTCCCGACGAGCCGCGGGGGCGCAAGGTGCTCCAGGTGGAGGTGACGCCCACCATCAGCCGCATCTCCATGTCGGCCATCACCACGGCTTCTATACGGCGCCACCGCTGGAAGAGAGAGGGTAAGTCTGATGCCCCGGGAGCAGCGGGGAAGTCTGCCACCTTGGCCCCAGCACACAGGGGAGTGACCCAGGCCTCAGAGCAGGAGAGATCTCAGTAGACGGGACAGCCCAAGGATATCCATTTCGAAACCTTTTGTGGTCATCCTCATTCGTTTAGTATCTGAAGGTAGGCTGGAGGAAAAAATCTAAATAAAAATGGACAGGAACCAGTGTGAAGGTTAACTTACGAGCTGTGGCCTTTTTTCTTTTTTTTTCCCCCCTCTGCGAAAGACCTCGAGGGGGAGCGAATTGGTGAGAAAATGATTTTTCTGGTGTTATTCCTCAGCAGGGAGAGGTACTTCAATCGCACCGTGTGTTCGATCCAAATGGCGTTTCATGTTACTCATTCTATCCAATTGTGGTCATACAGTCTGTGTGCGTTACAGTGCTTGTGCCACTCACTTTTTTTTTTTTTTTTATCATTTCGTCCAAGTTCGAGGTTTAAGAGAAACTACAAAATGGTGCCTGTAGATTCTATAGCCCAGTAGATGGCCGGTGACTGGAGTAGCCCTTTTTTTTTTTTTTTTGCCTTCTTCAGACATTAGTATCTTTTTATAATCTACACGTGAATTCACAGGCGGCTCCTAGGCCCGCTGTGGCCGTGATGAGACCCAAATCGCTCGGGGCTCGCTGCCACTAAAGAAACACGTTCTCCCCGTCTGTGTTGTTGACTCCCAGATTGTTTTGACTACTCGTCCGATGCAGAGTTGAGCATCATCGTCAATCCTCCTAGCCTCGCCCAGCACCGACACCACCACCACCACCACCACCACAACCACCACCACCACACTCCCTGGGACACAGCAGCCAAAGAAGAAAGAGGAAGGCGGGCTCACAGCCAGCGCAGCGGTGGCAGCAGCAGCAGCAGCAGCATCGTCCCCCCCATCACACTTGAGGGTAGGGGACTGGGGCGGACGCTCAGGGCAGAGAGGGTCTCAGGTGGAGGTGCCCCTTCCGATCTGTATCCTCCCGAACCCACCTCCTAACCCGCCCCATGGCTTAACTCTGCGGTTCCGAAATTTTGGCCTTACTCCTAACTTCCCCTTCGAGAGTTTACTAACTCCTCCAGTTTATCAGAGCCCGTTCAGACCGGGTATTTGCACCCACCCTGGAAAAAATCCCCAGTGGACGGCGCTGAGTGCAGGTGGGCAGCATCCAAACGCATCCTCAGATTCGGTCACTCAAACCGCATTCAGAGGTGCTCTCTGGGACGTCTGCATGTGTGACAATATCCGATCTGAACGGGGGTGGGGGGCGCCTTAGACCCTCGGCCAACGACCCCTCCACTGCCAGGCCGGAGCCATTTCTTTAAATCTCACCGAAGAGTGGAGGAGTCGCCTTTTCTGGGTTTCTGAAGGAAGTGTGGTAATGGGCCGCTTTGCATGGGCCTGTAATCATGTCATCTCCTGCCTTTATCCTCGTCATGCCTCCTCCAGCGTTGACCGTTGCCCTTGTCACTCACTGAGCATGTCCAGTGCCCGGCCCGCAGCTTGGCCTTTTCTCAACCTTCCGCATCTGTTAATTGGTTTTATGGAATTGATTTTTTCAGATTTTTTTATTTATTTAATTTTTTTAATACCGCCCCGCGCGGTGTTCGAGTTTGGGTGTTCGCTCAGGCCAGTGGCACCCATCTGCGGCCACAATTTCTGCAGGAAGGGGCTTTCCATTTCTTTGATTTAGTCCAGCATTATCCACGTTATGATCACTTTGTTTGTTTGTTCACTACATTTCTTTTTCCTCAGCTCAGTGAGTGGGAACGAGCCCCCCCCATTATGCATGCGCACGCCAAGCTTTGACGACTTCCCGCTCGAAACACGAAACCCCCGGAACGCTAACATTTCAAACGACGAGGCCACATGAGCCGACGGAATACTCTCAAAGTCAACAAACGCAATTCTTGGCACCGCTCACGCTCCTCCGCTGCCAGGCCCATTTTGTCTCGTTACATGTGCATCTGTTTCCACGTGTGGTCCCGAAACGTCATTCAAATCCTTTGAAATGTCTGAACAAGGTCGACTCATTCTTTAGATTTATGGTCGGTGCTTGTCTCCGACTGCCATCCCGTCTTTTTCCCCCACGATCGAAACCCACCGAGGTGAAATAATCCCCGGAGGGGCTCTGTCCTTTAGTCTGGGGATCATGCAGTGATGTGAGAAATAATGTTTAATCCCTTTATTTTAAGATTGAATTTGCTTTGCGTGTCAATGGAACTGACGCAGTTTACTGACTTCAAGAGCGCAGTGGACGTCTGCATCAGCATGTTAAGCAACATTTTGGCTTGAACAACAAGAGGTGGTCCTTGCTGCTCTGGTTAAAACAAACCAAAAAAAAAAATCAAGATTAAATTCGTACATGCGCCGCCACTTGGCTTGTATTACGCTTAGAGTGGAGGAATGAATCAAATTATACCTGGCAATTTATTACTCTCAGGCCTAGAATAAGCTGATGTTTGTCGCATGATGAAACGAGTGGGAGCCAGTGGTAGGCATTGTGAAACCAAACTCTAGTTTAGGCTGAAACACCGGTCCGGTCCGGTCCGTTTTGTTGCAGCTGTGTGTGTGTGTGTGTGTGTGTGTGTGTGTGTTTGTGTGTGTGAGTGCGCGTGTGTGTGCGTCTTTTGGGATTAGGTTCGCCCGGGATGGCTTGCACACTGGCCCATTTAGCCTCGTGCCGGTTACTCGTCTCAGTGGCCGGCACCGATTGGCTGTCTCGGGAGAAAGGAGGGGATGAGGCAGGGGAGCATGTATCTTCTCCTCGTGCTATGTGCATGTCCGGTCCCGTTGCTGCCTGCGGTTCCCTGTCGTCCAGTTCTGCTTGTCCCAGCGATGCATGACGGAGACAGATGACTGACTCCCTGGCTCTTCTTTTGTAGGCATTAACCTACGTAACAATGTGTCAATAACGTGCTTTTTTTTCTTTCTTACCTAACTCAGTTTATCATCTTTCTTTCCCTTTCAGCTATCAAATAAGGAGGCCCTGGACGCACTAATATGTTTTATTGCTAAGATTGCTTGGTGTCATTTCTGTGCCTTTTTAGTTGTTCTCAACCGTCGCCAGATATGATGCAATTGAGTTCAAGTGTCATATATGTTAAATATATATATTTATGGTTTAGAGTCATAATAAGGAGTCTGCCCTCCTTTCAGACAGGTTATTGAACTCATGCTTTTCCCAAACAAACAGCTGAATGGCATGAGGTCGTCGCAGCTCCAGGTCGTTTGCCGATGACATTTTTCCTCTGTCTAGAGCATGAGTGAGCTAATGACGCTGCACGCTATGTGAAGAGTCTGCGTTTGGGCTGGCCATCCAAATTTAACCTCCTCTTCTGCATTGTTATCAACACTGAATGTTATTCTCATTGCTTAGATGAATCACCGTTAAGAGGAAGTTTTCTCCAAAATATCCAACCCCACTACGCTTCATAGGACTTAGAGCGATAGGCTTTCGTTTTTGAATCACAGTTTGAGTTTGATTTGTCAGCGTTGCTCGAGTTATCGTTCACCTTGCTCACCTTACTGTTTGTCTGTCACGCTTCTCTCTCTCTCTCTCTCTCTCTCTCTCTCTGCTTGACCTTGCGCGTTCACGTTCAGACGCTGATGGCATGAGCGGCGGGGAGGATTCCTTCAACGTCAACGACCCGGACGAGGGCTTCTCCTCCGGGGCGTCCAACAGCAGCCAGCCCAGCGGCATCAAGGCGAGCGGCGGCGTGGGGCCGAGGGGCGGCAGCCTGAACAGCAGCAGCAGCAGCATCAAGAAGGCCATCACGGCCCGGCTGTCCCGGGACAAGGAGAGAGAGAGGGAGAGGGAGCGAGAGAGGGAGAAACAGGCGGATTTGTCCGCGGAGCACCAGGCCGCCGTGAGGAGGCATCACCAGAGGCAGCAGTCGCCCCCGGCCAGCATCACCCTGGACGCCATCCAGCTGAGCCCCATAAAGAAGCACCTGAGCTTCCCGGTGGGACCCGCGCTGGTGCGGACCGGCAGCACCTCCTCCAGCAAGTCCTTTGACTGCATGAATCTGAACCTGAACGGGGGCAAGGACGAGGCCGAGGAGGCGTTCGGCGGCTCGGACCAGGAAGTGCGGCGGCCGGCGGTCGGCTCCCGACGCCACTCCACCATCAGCCTGAAGGAGGAGCACCTCGTCCGGCCCGAGGAGGCCCAGGACCTCCTGTCCCCGGGGGCTCCTCTCACCAAACAGTCCCGCTCCCCGAGCTTCAACATGCAGATCATATCGCAGGTCTAACAGGGCATGATAGACACACACGCAGACACACACACACACACACACACACACACACACACACACACAAACACATATATATACACGCAGACTGAAAATACTTACTCATTCACATCGTCATGGGGTTTTTCTCTGTGACTCTTTTCAGCCCTACTCAGAAAGCGACCGTCTACCTATCTTACGTGTGTGTGTGTGTGTGTGTGTGTGTGTGCGTTAAAATCCATAAAATGTATGTAACTATGACCTGCAGTTGCTGAGAATGCAACAGGAGGCAAGTAGAAAATCACAAGTGCTCCCCGACGTCACGACGGCGGGAGGTGAAAGAGGTCAGCACCTCTCCGCTGAAGCGTCCCTCACGGGAAGTCCCCCCCCCGGAAGGGTGGACTGCGTAATGACGGATGACATTTCCGATGTTTTTGAGTTCCTGACTGAATCAGTCGTCGCGAATCCGCAATAACACTTCACCGTCGCTCCCTCTGTCTCCCCCCCCTCATTCCTTCCCCGTCATTCCCGGGCTCACGTGCAATCGTTCTCGCTGATGATCTTCCTCGTTCATTGCTGTTTTTTACGTCCACAGAAATGGTTTCATGGAAAGGAAGGAGACGCAAAAAGAGAATCTTTAAATATTTGTTCGTCACAATCCAAAGAAAGTCGATTTTGTGTTTCGTTTCTTCTTCACGTCGCTGCAATCCGATTTATTGTCGAAATCTGCCAGATCCCGAGGGATTCTCAGCCCGTGGCTTTTCATTTCGTTATTTAGTTATAGTCACAATTATCCGATTGGATCTTTAAAAATCACATGTTGGGAATTGTGGCAAAGACCAAACCGGAATGCGGTTCGGGGGCGTTCGTCTTGTTCCAGACTTTTAACCAGACAAATCTGCGGAATTCAATACTGTGCAGCAACGAGAGGAAATCATTTGTCTTGTGACTTGATCAGAAATCCGACGCTGGAACTTGTGCGCCGACCGAGTGGAAACATTGTGGACAGTGCAGGTCTGTGTCAGAAGCCGAAGGCGACGACTGTATTTTTTTATTGGATTGTTATTCTGGTGTACACCCATTCAATGGGTCTTTTGATCCGAAAGCACTTGTTGGTGTTTGTCGGCCTGTGCTGAGGCGCCTTGTGTGTGCAGTCTCCCGCGCTGCGCTCTGGTTGGATGCTCGTGAAACATTTCGCTCTACCTCATTGTGTGTCCACCTGCCACTCGCACGCCTGTCTCCCAATCAGATGCGGGACCCAAAAACCCCCCCGGTGTGTTTGAAAGTGGAGAGATGGGCCAGTTGGAGGATTATATACAGTATATATATACTGTATATATATATTATATATATGGGGACCAATGTGGTTTCATCCTGCAGCGGCAATGACACTAAAACGTGTGTCCGTTCATTGTGAGGCACTTTGACCAAGTAGCTGGTCCATGCATTTCAGTTCAGTCCCAAAAACCTAGCTGCACAGCCACACGACGGTCTTCAGGTTTTCACATTGTCTTTTGTCAGGTATCCAACACCACCACCACCACACCGGTGTTGATCCGATTATTATCCCAGAGAGATGTCCTGTTTATTGTTTTTTATGTAAAGTGCAATT
The DNA here is from genome assembly GCA_016785305.1 of Colistium nudipinnis. NCBI lineage: Eukaryota > Metazoa > Chordata > Actinopteri > Pleuronectiformes > Rhombosoleidae > Colistium > Colistium nudipinnis. The sequence goes on along the minus strand of JAFBJU010003270.1, from coordinate 137,325 downwards.
TTGTTGCCCTCACGTGCATGGAGTTGGATCTTCTCTGCTGTGAAACGCCTGCACCTGGGCACAGTGCTTGCCTGACTGAGTGATTTGAACTTGCCGTGCTTGTCTGCATGTTTAGTGCCCTGCAAAGCTCTGCTGTTAAAAGATGCGTGAAACGGCCAACAAGTCAAACCCAAGTCTCTTTTTTTTTTTTTTTTCTTTTTTTTTGCCAGATGTGCCAATACACATCCTCTTAATCTTTTTAATTCTTTTTGCTTGGGTGTCTTAATTTGAAATGCCTTTTTTTTTTCCCCTCCCCAAGTTTACTTGTCTTACTTTCAAGCGAAGGCACAACGAAAAGGACGTTTGGACGCGTGGCTCAACGCGCCCTTAGGTGCAGCTTCCCCTCCTTTGCCATGACAATTCTTTTCACCCAATCACCTGTGCGGCACATTGTACCCTTCACGATCATCAGCTCCGCATATAAAAGCGGTATAATATGCGTCCGTGTACTGTAGATGTCTGCTGTCGTAGTGCATTTCTGGGGTCTTGCTTCCGTGCTCGTTGAAAACGAGGGTGAATGATACGTGTGTGTGTGTGTGTGTGTGTGTGTGTGTGTGTGTGTGTGTGTGTGTGTATATATATATGTATATAAGTCAGTTCAGTCTGCTGTGAAACTCTCACACACTCATGCTGGAAAACCTTCACAGCCGCTGCTCCTGGTTTCAAAGGAGCCGCTTTGTACCCTTAGGCACGTCGGGCCTCAAAGCGTCGGGAGCCGACTCTTGGGCTTCACGACGCTCCTCCTCCTCCTCCTCCTCCTCCTCCTCCTCCTCCTCCTCCTACTCCTGCTGGACCGGACTGAGGAAGAGGAAGAAGAGGAGAAGAGTGCAGTCACAGTTCCGGCCCTCACCTGGTCTGTCTGCTGTAGTCCCTGTGCCGTGCGGCTCCCCAGCAGCCCGGTTTCCATTTGCTGTATTTTGCCGTGAGTTGAGTGGCACCTTTTTGCTGTTTTAAAACTGTTGACGTGTTTTCATGTCATTATAATATACGAGGGCCCCCAGCCGAGGTTCCCAGCAGCCGTGTTGGTGCTGTGTGTTGACTTGGAGTAATCCCTCAGTGTCTGGTGTCATTTGCATGTGATCAGGGTTTGGAAAAAGAACGGCGGTCAGCGGACGTCGCGAAAACGTGACTGTGGCTGACTATTTTATCCTATTTTATGCAGAATTATAAAATCAGAAATCCTCACGTGGTCCATGAAAAGCATTTCTTTGAGGTGAAAATGCCTTTAAAGTGGTTTTAAGTTGTGAATGGTCAGCCACCGCCACTGGTGGAGTTCATTTCCTGTCCTGCATGTGATAACTGGGGGCTTTGTTTTCATACAGTATAATGCACTTTAATCCATCCACCTCTCCTCCTCAAGATAGTTATTGAAATGATATATATATATATACAGAATATATATATAAATATATATAGAGAGAGAGATAGATGTGCAAATGTGTATACACTCAATGCAGGGTTTTAGTCTCTTAAAAGTAGTACTTCAATGTGATGTCACATCCAACACAATGCTATTTTTTTTTTTTAAGTCTAAGGTTACAGCTATCTATTTTTTTTTTTTTTTTTTCAAAACCAAAAAAAAACGAAAAACAAAAGTTCTAAGGTTACAGCTATCTTTTTTTTTTTTTTTTTCAAAACCAAAAAAAAACGAAAAACAAAAGTTACGTGGTCTCAGGAGATGCCACATTTTAAAGATGGCAGCACCAAAATGTTTCTGTTCTTGAAGTCAGAATTGATTCTATGCAACATTTTTTCCTTTTTTTTTTTTTGTTCCTTTTTATTTTTGTTTTTGGTATACAGGCTTTCATTGATCCTCGCCGGGTGGGCTGGGGCAGATGCATTTAAGCTAATATTTTGGGTGCAAGTCCTCAGCATTATCTCCATTCAACGTTTCCTGATGCACCCTTTTGTGGTGCTTCAGAGTGAAGGACCTCTCTCATGTGGGCGAAAATAGAGGAGCATCCATTTGTCATCGGACTGCCCTCACAGAGAGCAAAGCCACAACTGGACTTTTGGTGCATGTCGAGCCCTAATGTCAGTTTGCTACTCTGTGGCTCAAAGACGTCGGTTGGTGTGTGGAAATATAAACAGATTATCGGCGATTAATCTCAAATCTAGAGGCTTCGACGGGAAGCTGCTGTAACATGTGATAACACTGTACCATTGACGTTGTATAAATGGAGAGAAAGACCTATTTTAACTCTTGTAAACAACAGATGTACAAAGATGAGAGCAAGGTATATGATAAAAAAAGCTGATCAGTCTGATATGTAGGGAGAAATTGAATCTGTATATTGTTGAATAAATATTGTGCCGTAAAGGACTTGAGTGTGTTTTGTATTTAAAAATTGTTCAAATTGATAGCTTACTCTACATCATATCGTATACAGTGTGTGTGTGTGTGGGGGGGGGGGGGGGGGGGGGGGGGGGGGGGTGGTTATTATGTATCCTATACAATCCATTAGTCATCCCCTTAAACGCTGCAGCTAAGCACAGTAAATGTTGACTGACATTTATGATGATGTTAATGAATAGTTACTGGCAAAAAATATTTCATATGGGTGTTTTGTTTTTTTTATTCTCGGTTAATTTAAACTTAATGAGAAAAAATGATAAGTTTTGTAATTAATATAGTTGTAATAGGACGGTTTTTTTTTAAATAAAAAAAGTAACCGATCAATAATATCTAGGCAGGCATTTCGACAGTTACATGGAGAGAATCTGTACAATTGCATAATGTCAAAAATCACATGGCACTGCAGTACGATCTAGAATCTCAAGTCATTGAAAGAAGGTGTGATCAGTGGTGTCTGCTGCCATCTAGTGGTGGAATGACAAACCGCGAATAACTGCTTCTTAAGAAGATAAGAATTCAGTACTTGGCGCCGGTACCTTTTCACAGTTTGTTTTAACTGTATACAGAAGCAGAGAATTCAATTGTCCTTGCATTGTGTAATTTAAATTTTATTTTGCCTCTCAAAACTCGTAAAATCTGAAAGCTGGACCTTGGCTCTTGTGAATGAAGTTACCTGCTTCACCTCTGACCTCCACAGCGAGTTTAGAATCGGAAAGAGACCCAGTTAAGCACAAACTCCCACTTTTACAATGGGGAGGGGACTCTACAGGGTCAAACATTAAAATGATTGAAGTGAAGACCCACTGGGCTTCACCAATGTAGTAAAGATCCACATATATACGGTAGCATTCGGAATTATCATTAGCTAAAGTGCCAGAGTCCTGAATCGTTGCATGCCGACAATAATCAACACAAAAACTGCGGTGTTCCATTGCCAACAACAAGCCAGTGCTTCATACAGTAATAAGATCCCTATTGTACGGTGGCATACTCTGGAGCTGTCACCTGGCAACAAGTGTTTTTGTACAGACTGAACAGGCACTTTCACACACGCACACCTAAAAAAGAAAAAAAGTGTGTTCTGACTGAGCCACCACAGACACCAGGACCCACCTCCGCCTGTCGCTGTCATTTGTCTGACTGGACGGTGGACCTGAAGATGATACAAAGGGTAAGGGTATACATAATGGAGCCTATATTCAACACTGATTTATTGATTTGATCTATTATATGTAAAATGAGTGAGTGTCCTTGTCTTGCTTTTATAGATATGTGTCTCAATCTTTGGGTTTGCTGGCGATGTAAAAAAAAAAAAAAAAGAAAAATCCTGACTGGGCGGAAGTTTTACGGGGGGGGGATTTTATTGTTTGAAACAAAACTGCCATGACAGCCGTTCTGTGCACCTGAAGTGGTTTGCCTTGCCACTTCAGGACGGTCAGTGGGTCAGTGGGAACTTGTGGTTGGTGGCCTTCGTTGAGAATCTATCATGATGGAATTGAGAGGTTTTTCTTGTGTCTTATTCCAGCCTATTGCAGCCTGAGTGGAGGAAGTAGAGATAATGCACGGCTGGTTACATGCCAGCAAGATAAAGGCATTACGTCAGAATTCTTCAGGCTCTGTAGGTTTTATAGACGCAGGAGTGCATCACTGATAAAATGCACACCCTGCCCACCCCTGCCTTCCCAGGGAAGGATCTCACAACTGATATTTGCCTCCCTTTTGGTCGCTTCTTCAGAAATGTTGACCAAATCGGAGACCAAGGTTCACCCAGTGGAAATGATCGCGCGGATGCAGCAGAACAAACTCAATGAAAGGGTTACCACTTTTAGAAAGGTGAGTTTTGTGCCTGATTTTTCCCGTCATTATTTTCAAAGCATTTCTATTCTTTATTAGTTAACGTACCGAGAACAATCTAAAATACAAATGTAATTGTGGTTTAGTCAAATAAGCACAGGGGTAATTGTGTGGTTGGGATGAACAAAACAAAAGAGACAAACAAAAATAATAATAAATAAATCCAGGTAACTGTGAGGAATGCAAAAGCTGATTAGAAAAAAGTGCAGTCACACCATTTTGTAGGAAACATAACGCATTCTTTATTTTCCATTAACAGCAAAGATAGTCTCTGATACTATTAATAATTCAAATTGAGAAAATGTTCACTCAAAACATGTCACGTGATAAGGACAATGGCTGTGTTACAAGAAAACTATCGGAAGTAAAAGTACTCATGAAGAAGGGGTTGGGAATATGAAATTATGATACTGTAATATATAAATATGCAAAGTTTTTTGCAAGTATTTTAATGTTGTGCTTTGTGACAGTGGACCCAATGCATTAAATAGAGTAGAAGTGACAGTAAATATAATCAAACATACAGTTATTACAATCCAACATTGATTATTATTATAATTGTTACGCCGCTGGGATATGTTACTAATCGGAAATGCAGAAATCAATTGATGCAAAAGTGGCGCCGGGCTCCTCTCTGTCCCACGAAGAAGGATGTTTGGTCCTGCCTCTCTCTCTCTCTCTCTCTCTCTCTCTCTCTCTCTCTCTCTCTCTCTCTCTCTGCCTCTCTCTCTCTCTCTCTCTGACATCACTGATGCAGTACTGAGCGGGCTGCAGTGGCTCCTCTCAGCTCTCTGCCTCCCGGGATGGAGGAAGCCGAGGAGGAGAGCCAGCTGCAGGTCCGCGCTCTGGCCCTGAGCGCAGCCGGACACTCTAAGCACCTCTCTCTCCCCCTTTCCTTCCAGCACCGTGCGTTCAGCTCCTGGATCAGGGAACACGTCCGCAAGAGGGAATGTTGCTTCTTTGAGAAGGATTTCAGGTAGGCTGGGCTGCTCTGAAGTCACCCTGTCCAGGCGGCTGCTGCTGCTGCTGACGCACAATAACACAGAGAGGCAGTTGTGCTGATCCAGGAGGAAGTGTTTCCCTCACATGCTGTTCAGGCCGCTTTAGTTGCTTTTCTCAAAACGTCTCTCTGTATCATGCATATATGCACATTTACGTTGCTTATTGCGAGCGCATCGGTACACGGCACGACCACTGGTCACTATTTCTCCCCCCCCCCCCCCCCCCCCCCCCCCTATTTCCCCCCCCCCCCCCCCCCACCATCAGAGAGGATGTGTGTAAGTGCGGTTACCCCAAGACCGATCATGTGGACGAGGCCATCAAGCCGGAGGACTTCACCGGGGAGACGTGGGACGCACACAGACACGTGCGTGAAGTGCCCACCGATGCCTTTGGAGAGATCAGCTTTGGTGGCGTGGGCCAAAAGACGGGCAAGGTGACCCAGACCTCTCGCGCCGCCATGGTAACACGAGACGAGCGCGTGCGAATGTGTGTCCGTTGTGCTCACCTTGCCCCTTTGGCGCCCGTGCCTGGGCTTGTGTCCATCCGCAGTATGTGCGAGTGTCCACCGACAGCAGCCCCGAGGTCCTGTACCGCTTACTGACCGAGCAGTGGAGGCTGTGCCCCCCCAACCTGCTCATCTCCGTGACCGGGGGAGCCAAGAACTTCTACCTGAAGACCCGCCTCAAGAACATGTTCCACAGGGGACTTATGAAAGTGGCCCAGACGACAGGTCAGTGTGTGTGTGTGTGTGTGTGTGTGTGAAAAGATGTCAATGTGTCTACCAGTGCTTAGCAGGCTGTAAAAGGATGTGTTTTCATGAGTGCATGTGTTCTTACTGACTGATACCTCTTTTATACTGCAATTATACTCTACCAGGATTAGAGGAATACTACTAGCACTACTACTACTACTACTACTAATAATAATAATAACAATAATACTAACAATAACAATAATCATAATAATAACCATCATCATAATAATAAAACCGTTCGCTTTAGTGCTCGTGATTTTGAAAATTGAAGCCCCACGTGTCATTATCATATTGCGTGTGTAAGATAGAATTTTGTGCACAGGCGCGTGGATCATCACCGGCGGCACCCACGCAGGAGTGATGAAGTACGTGGGACAGGCGGTGAGGGACTACACCCTCAGCAGCAGCTCCACGAAGGGTCAGATCGTGGCCATCGGAGTGGCAACATGGGGAGTCGTTCACAAGCGGGAGGCCTTGGTGAATCCAGAGGTAACGAGGACACGCCCCGCGCGCCTGCGCCTCGGCCTTCCTTTTGATCATCTGGATTGCGCAGATTCTTCTTTCCTGCGGTTCCCGTTTGTTTCCCTCCTCCTTCCCTGCAGGGTTGTTATCCGGCCCGGTATGCGGTGGACGACGGTGGACAGGGACGCCTGTCCTGCCTGGACAACAACCACACCCACTTCCTGCTGGTGGACGACGGGACCCACGGGCGTTACGGCGTGGAGATTGAACTGCGCAGCCGTCTGGAGAAATGCATCTCCAGAAAGCGTCTCGGAAACAAAGGTCGGAAATAGAAATGTTTTCACCAAATGCGTCACAGATAAATATCTTTGTTTTAACACCGATTTTTTTCTTCTTCTCTCAATTGTCCAACCTCCCCCCCAGACAGTGGCGTGACCATCCCTGTTGTCTGTGTGGTTTTGGATGGAGGACCGGGCACTCTGAATGTGAGTCATCACTTTTCAAATCGAATTATGCTGTCCGTTTGTGTGTGTGTGTGTGTGTTGGTGTGTGTTTGTCTAACTGTGTGTGTGTCTCCCTGATGCAGACCATCTTTAACGCCCTGCTGAACGGTACGCCCTGCGTGGTCCTGGAGGGCTCCGGGCGGATAGCGGACGTGATCGCCCAGGTGGCGGGCCTGCCGGTGGCCCGGGTCACCATCGCCCTCATCCAGCAGCTGATGAAGAGGTTCTTCGGCCAAGAGTACGAAAACTTTGCTGACCTCAACATCATAAAATGGACCAAGATGGTATGTGTAGCAGATTAATGAGCTAAGTTTACAAACTACTCTTTTTTTATTTATTTTTTTTAATAGTGCAAACGTCCACGTGACTTTGTGGAAGGCCTGCTGGCTGCGGCTTCATATTGAAACATGAATACGAGTGAAAATGTGCTTATTACCACTCACACCCAGAATGGGCACAATGAGCAGATTATAAGATTATAATAAAAGATCACTACGTAGAACATCAATTATAATATTTCTCTATAAAGATGTTCATCAGAGTTCATCAGAGACTGCCATTTGATTTGAAAATGGATTTCACAAATTTAGAGGTCAACATCTGCTCCCATATTGTATTGCACCGGCTGTTCCTCAGTTGACGCCCGTGATCATGGCTGACTGATCTGGCTTTGTAATTCTCTCTGACGGGTTGTTCTCCAATTTAGTGTCAAGTCTCGAGTTCCCACCTCTCCCCTTTAATTGAAAAGTGATGAATAAATGAAACGTCCCCAATGTCGCCATTGGATTTTGTTTGGTGTGAAACCTGGTGCTTTTTGTGTGGCACAGATTCAGGACATCATCAGGCTGCCACACTTGCTGACAGTGTTCAGAGTGAGCGAGGACGGCCACGGAGACGTGGACGTGGCTATTCTTCAGGCACTGCTCAAAGGTGGGCGGCAGTTGTCTAGCAGCCGACTCGACCGAAGACTGAAGACGCCCCTGCGTTAAGCAATGAGACGGAAACGGTGCCAAACCGGCTCTCAGCGCCATGCTGCTTCTGGGAAGAGTAGATTACTGGCCTGCGCTATCCCCCGGATGCTCTTGCAGACAGAGAGGGAGTGCTGCTGTATTTCCACAGGACATGGGCCATTTTAGTCTGTAAATCGTTCATCAATTCATCCATTGGTCAATTGAGAGAAATAGAATAAGCACCTTTGAGAGTTCAATTTGTATTTGAGTCAATTACAGAACAAAAACAGCAACATACATGGGAGGATTCGTTCCATCCCCAGTGTTGTGAGCTAGTTCATCTTAATTAAAAAAAAAAAAAAAAACGCCTCAAATCTTGAGAGTGGATGACTTTTTGTTCAGAGGCCTTCTTAAAACTGAGAGAAATAATTATAAATATGAATTGTCTGCTCAGCCTCCAGGACCAGCGAGTCACAGTGCTGGAAGAGGCAGCTGGAGCTGGCTATAGCCTGGAACCGAGTGGACATAGCCGAGACTGAGATTTTCACCGAGGAGAGCCAGTGGAAGGTGGGTCCGTCGATGAGCACAACACAACAGCGACACCAGTCGCTCTGCTTTGTCCCATTTTTGTTTCCACGGTTTGCACGAATCCCCGTAACTAAACGTTTGGTTTTTAGTCGACTAGTTCGAGCAGCAGCCAAACTGATTTGTGTGTCGTTTCCCCCCCACCAGTCCAGGGACCTCCACTGGGCCATGTTCTCAGCCCTGGTTGGCAGCAAGCCTGAGTTTGTGGGTCTGCTGCTGGAGAACGGCGTGAGCCTGAGTGAGTTCCTGCAGGACGAGGAAACTCTGTGCCAGCTCTACCAGCAGCTTCCCAGCTGCTTCTTCCTGCGCAGGCTGGCCAAGCGGGTCCTCTCGTCCTGCCGCGGCCGGAGGAAAGTGTTCGGCATCGGGGCCCGAGCGCGCCTGGGACAAAGCCGGGTGATCTCCATGAGCCACGTCTGCGCCGAGGTGCGTCACCTGATGGGCAATTTCACCCACCCCCTCTACCCTGCCGCCGCCATCGCCGACAACTTCAACATGACCATGGAGGAAGCATCTGGATCGGTGAGTGTGTGTAGCCCTCATCCGTCATGTATTGGGCCTAAAACTACACATCTGGCCTTTGGTCTGTGGAAAAAAACACACGTAATAATGATAACAACAACAACAATAATAATAATAACAATAATAATAACAATAATAATCATAACAATAATAATAATAATAATAATAATACATTGTGACTGAATGAAAGTATTTTGACAAGTGAAATAAAATACTATACATACTATACCAAATATAACCAGTGTATCCTCTCATGAGATTCTGAAATCAGTGCTACAGCCATAAATCTTTTTTTGTATTTGTACCTCTATATAATGTTTACATCTCAAAAAATCCTTGAATCATAACACATATAACACACATTCCCACGCTGCTCCTCCAGCTGTCTAAGAGTCAGCTAGGGTCCCATGCGTCACTCATAGAGGACAATGCCGAAGCCCAGAGGGACCCAGGCAGTGACCTTTTCCTCTGGGCCGTCGTCCAGAACAACAGGGAGCTGGCTGAGGTTTTCTGGGAACAGGTGAGGAAAAGTACCTCACGGCTGTGACCATCGAGAGTTGAAAGTAGAGGTTTCCAAACTGCAATCTTTTGTCCCCGTGTCCCTGTGCAGTGTAAAGACTGCATTTCTGCTGCACTCGCCGCCAGTAAGATCCTGAAGAAAATGGCGGAGGAGGGAATTGATGCGGACGAGGCGGAGACGATGCGGGAGCTCGCCGATCACTATGAAAAGCGCGCCATAGGTAAAATATCAAAGATGCAAAAAAAAATAAAAAAATGTGGGGCTTGATTGATCTCGCCGAATCTGAGCCTCACCTAAACCGCTGGTTTTACGGGGTTATCGTGCATCTCCTGTGTACGTGTGGGACTTGGTGCGTGTCCCAGGTGTGTTCAGCAAGTGCTACGGCAGCGACGAGGAGCGGGCCCAGAAGTTGCTGGTCCGTGCCTCGCCGACCTGGGGAAGGACCACGTGCCTGAGGCTGGCGCTGGAGGCGGACGACAAAAGCTTCGTCGCTCAGTCGGGCGTTCAGGTGGTGCATTCTTTTCCGTCTTTTTTTGACCTCCACGTGGATGAAACTCATCCTTCGTGCCACCCGCTTGGTGGTTTGGAATTCAGCGGCATTTTCTGCACACCCGTCTGTCTCCCAGGCTCTTCTGACTCAGATCTGGTGCGGGGAATTTTCCGTGGACAACCCAGTGTGGAGGGTATTGATCTGCATGGTCTTCTTCCCCTTTATCTACACGGGCTTTCTGGTATTCAGGTCAGTCTCGTTCCAAAAAAATCAAAATCATACATTACATTATTCCTGATAGTCAAAAGAATAAAAATAACCTCAGTATCACAACCATGAACATTTTTAAAGCAGTTACGCTGACCTACGTCACAGTTACAGTATGAGAGTTTTCTAGATCTGTGTACATGACCCATTTTTTTTTCATTTTCCATTTTTTTATTTTTTTTTGCTCTCGCCAGCATCACCTTTTCTACCTTTTATCGCTCTCTTTGCACAACCGTACCTTAACAGGTGGGATTTTGAGTGCAACACCTTTTGCCACAACGCTACTGTTTGCACGACACACACCTGCAATGACCGGTTTCGACGGTGTTCATTTCAATTCTGCCCAGACGGGACGAGGTCCTCCAGCGAGAGGCCGAGAAGAGCGAGGAGCTCAAGACGGTGGAGTCCGTCACCGGAAGTACGCTCCGGACAAACGGTCATGGCTTGTAAGTAAACATAAAACGCACCGATCTGAAATAATCATCATAAATTCGCCCAAGATGAGAACATGACGTGTCGACCTCCTCCCTCCGCCCCCCCCAGAGAGCGCCACTGCCCTCTGCACCTGAAGCCTCTGGGCATCTGGTCCAAACTGGTTTGCCTGTTCAGCGCCCCGCAGGTCAAGTTCTACTGGAACATCGTCTTTTACTTCGGCTTCCTCTTCCTGTTCGCCGTGGTGCTGATGATCGACTTCCAGGCCACGCCCTCGGCCGCGGAGGTGCTGCTGTACATCTGGCTGATGTCTCTGGTGTGTGAGGAGGTCAGACAGGTGAGCGGCATGGGGCACACGCGCACGCGCACACACACACACACACACATCCAAATATGAAATGATGAATCAGCATAATATGGAAAATAATGATGTTTTTCTTCCACCAGCAATGTTACTGCTGTGTCCAGAGTATTCCTTATTCTAAGAATCGGGGTATATCATTCCGTTCGTGAAATTGTTCTTCAACAATAACCGCCCCTTCTCCCTCGTCGCAGCTCTTTTACGATCCCGATGGCTTTGGGTTTCGCAAGAAAGCCAAGATGTACATCGAGGACCTGTGGAATATTTTGGACGTTCTGTCCATCCTCCTGTTTATATTGGGCCTCGCTTTCAGGTAAGTTGTCCTCCTTTTTACTGCTCTCCCTCAGGGTGCCTGCCGTTGAGCCGCATCGCCGGCGTTGCTCTGTTTCAGGCTGACGTCGGAGCTCTTCTATCCGGGCAAAATCCTGCTCTGCATCGATTTCGTGGTCTTCTGCCTCCGTCTCATGGCCATCTTCACCATCAGCCGAACCCTGGGGCCTAAAATCATCATAGTCCGGCGGATGGTGAGAGTTTCGCATGCTGACCTGGGCTGAACACTCTTTTCAATCAAATATAGAAAAAGGCCTCCGTCTCGTCTCTGCCTATACGACACGCTCTTTGTGTTGAATATTGTGTTGCTGCTCTACATGCACAGAGATGGATGACACGGTCAGCTAGGATTACTGTTCCTTTTTACTTTTTACCTTTGAGCAGCGCACAGACTGTTTCCAGCTTGTGACTGATGGGCTTTTCTTTTTTTTTTCATTCTTGGTCCACCAGATGATGGATATGTTCTTCTTCATGTTCCTGCTGAGTATCTGGGTGGTGGCGTACGGTGTGGCCAAACAAGGCATTCTCATTCACAACGACCATCGCCTGGAGTGGATTGTCCGCGGGGTCGTTTACGAGCCGTACCTCATCATATTTGGGGAATTTCCCTCCAATATCGACAGTGAGTGACGCTTACAGATGTCTTTGTCATGATTGTGTAGCTGTTTTCTGGTGTAGAAAATCAAGTTTTATGGAGAATGTGTTTTAGCTTTAAAAAAAAAAAAAAAAAAAAAAACGTGCATCACTCCGCATCCTTTTTTGATCCCGTTGCTCTTTGCCTCCTGCAGACACCGCATTCGACATAGACTCCTGCACCATGAATGGCACGGATCCTCTGAAGCCCAAGTGTCCCGTGCTGAACGAAAACCAAACGCCAGCCTTCCCCGAGTGGCTCACGATCATCATGCTGTGTATCTACCTGCTCTTTGCCAACATCCTGCTGCTCAACCTGCTCATAGCCATCTTCAAGTGAGACAGTGTGCCAGCGTGAGGTTTCCGCTGCGACCGGCAGCCTTGAGGATGACACTGTCTCTGTGTCTCTCTCCCACAGCTTCACGTTCCAGGAGGTGCAGGACAACACGGACAGAATATGGAAGTTCCAAAGATATGAGCTGATCAAAGAGTACCACAGCCGGCCGGCTGCACCTCCACCGTTCATCATCTTCAGTCATCTTTATCTCTTCGTCAGGCACGTGGTGGTGCGGAGGCCACCCGCCTCGTTGAAGGAGTTCAGTAAGTGGTGGATTATTTCTTGCCGCCTGTGCCAAGTGCCAGAGTTTATGGTGATATGCTGCAGAGCAGAATTCCTCCCCCTTTTTTTTTTTGCTCTAGCATCCTCTTAAAGAAGGACAACAGAGTATGGTTGATGATGAAACTGTGTGCTTCAGTGTGTGTGGGTGTGTGTGTGTATATATATATAGAGTATACAAATGTATACAGTACAGGAAGCGACATCAAGCATGTGACACTCTTTTTTTTGTCAGAATACGATCTTCCTCCGATGGAGGAATCGGAGCTGTTGTCCTGGGAGGCCTTGATGAAAGACAGATACCTGATCTCCACACGCCAGGAGCAGAGCCAGAGCATGGAGCGACGCATCCTGGACACGGCTCAAAAGTAAAAACCGAGGCGGGGACGTAGCCGAGTAACAGCCCTCTCGGTGACCACCGTCTGTGATTTCCCCTTGTCTGTTTGTGTAAATTCTTATTATTCAACATGTAGAGTCTGACCAGCAGAAAATCAGAAAGGAAAAAAACGGATTTCTTTAGATTTGTTGATACATAGCCTCTTAAAAAGATCAAACACTCTGAGAGTGACATCCAAACCAATGGCTCACTGTGTGCGTTTGTTGTTCCCGAGGGTTACGACCATGACCGACCGGCTGGAGAGGGAAGAGGAGCCGAGCTCGGCGGCCCTGGCGAAGAGACTGGCCCGCCTGGAGGAGCAGGTTGGCGCCTGAATTTGTGTGGTCGCCACTTCCGTACCTTTGACTGACATCGGGTTTCACATGAAATGTTCACACTTCCCTGATTCACCTCTGCGTGTACTTGCACGCGCACTGCAGAAGCAGCCACCGAACTCAACTGACCCACTTTTCCCTTTGTTCTAATCAGATGGTCCAGTCAAACAGAGCCCTGCAGTGGATCATGGACAATATGAAATCTCAGGGTCCCGTCGCCAAAGAAGAACCACCGAGTCCGGAGCCCCGTATTCCTCGTTCACCCTTACTCCCTGTTTGACTTTGGTCATTTTTGCTCTAAAGAAAACATTTATTTGTGAATTCTCCCTGCAGCATCAACTGCCACAGATGAGACCCCTGACCCCCTGAGGAATGTGCCAGAGAACGAGGGCGGGTTCCACGTGAACGCCCGTCAGCTCCACTATCCAAACAGCAAGCTCACACGCTTCCCTGTGCCTGAGGAGAAAGTGCCGTGGGAGGTAATGTTTGACAAACCCTTTCATTTCTACCACCACATATCCAGCTGCATGAGGAGTTGGCCTGGGTTTATTGGATCGGGTTTTGTTGTCGCTTCCTTTCTTTTCAGGTCAGCTTCAGCTCCTACACGCCGACTATTTACGCCTCAGAGGACAGCGGGGACCATGTGGATGGGTAAAATGATAACTTTGTGTAACCTTGCTTAATGTGGGGATACATTTACACCTCACATGATCTGTAATGGGTGTTTTATTCAGAAAAACGAAAACGAAATATGTTGATTCATGCAACCAAATAAATTGTAAAATAAATTTAAAGGACAAATAATGGCTTTAGGTTGTATTTCGAAGTATTAAAAACTGAACTGATGAACGAAAATACCTAAGATTTCTGACGTTACCCTCGGTTTAACTTAATTGAATTATTACCTCTCGTCTTCTTATCTCTAAAACCTAATATCTTTTGTCACCGCAGATCGGAATCGGAGGCCTTAGCTGATTACAGGTATGACACCACACGAGATTCACGAGGCCTCGGCAACCTTACAAGCTTGTCTTGATGTCTGATATTTAACTTCTCTATCGTCAGAAACCCCGGAGGGAGGACCGGCATTAAGGGACAAGGTACACTCAGCCAACTGGGTCCAAATAAGAATTTGGACCTTATCGTTACACGGTAGGTTATCTCATGTGCTGTAGTGAGCAGTTCAAAAAATGACGCCTATCCCCGCATTGCCTTGTACGATCTAAGCATTTGAAAATTGATTTTTAGCTGGCGGGACAAGGAAAAATCGGTCTTGGAGTATCTAGTCATTTCGGATGAGGGCCAAGGAACTTTGGCTTTACCTGGGGTGAGTTCAGCTGGCTCTCCTCTACGGGTACTTATTTTAAAGCTGATGAAATGAATTGACCGTTGTGATTTTTAAACCCCTCAGGGACCTGTCCAATCTGCCGAGCACCTGCCGGTGATGCTGAAGAGAACCATGGGAAAGACGGTGTATGAAAAACTGAATGCAAAACTATCAGAGGGAAGAAAGGTGGGGCTTTTCAACGTTTTTGGCAACACCATATTTTAATGTTGCTTTATTGACTCTTGGAGCACATTTTTTGCATGCAACAGTGTGCTAAGGTTTAGTAACAAATATATAATCAATAATGAAAATTAATATAATACAAATAAATTGATAAACGTGTGAATTCGTAACTGCAGCTGCTGTGTTACTGTGTCCCAGGTCTTTGAAGGTTATGTGGATGACTGCAGGAACACAGATAATGCCTGGGTGGAAATTACCATCCTAAACTTTCACATGGACAGAACAAGCCCGGAGACGGTTGATATCAATACTATGGTGAGACCATTATTGTTTGAATGTCCTAAAATATGCAAAGTATCTGTCATTTTACAAATACAATAAGAAAAAAAAAAACGTCTATACGCAGTTTGGTGAAAAAGTTATCCCCAGAGTCATTACGCAATCTTTAATAATTTTTTCTATCATCTCCCTGTTCTCAGGTGGCGAGCAGCCGCGGCTCTCTTCTGTGGCAGGAGGTGAGCAGCAAAACAAGACTTGGATCAAACCAAAGAAACTCCCTGCGGCAGGTTGCTGAACTGCACAACAGGAAGTTCTGATTTTGCTGCGGCCGTGCCACTAAATGTGCCTCCTCACCAAAAAGGCTTACTTCTGCCCGTTGAATGTGATATAAGTTCATTCAGTTACCCTGAAAGCACTTGAGAAAAAGAAGTCGGAGGACGAAGCTTTGTTAAGCCAAAATGTACGCACATTTTGCACAAATGTCATATGACATCATATTCAGGTTACACACTGTGTTGTTAACTTAATACACGGGTAGAATTTCACATGGATACAATGAAAATGACTTAATACGTTTCAATACAAAGCAGCTGGATTTTACTACTTCAACGTTATGCTAATTCACAGGTGTAGTAGCGTAGTACTTTTTTTCTCTACCTTTAATGCAAAACATACAATTGCAATATATTATCCGTTATCAATGCACATGATCAAAAGTGCCATTATTTGTTTGCTTTGTGTAATAATAACCAAACCATTCATGGGTTCCAATGCCCAACACAATATATAACTTTTTTTTTTCAGCTGCAACAATGTCACTATTTAAATGCTACACACTAAATAATGTATCAATGATAGCAATCTAATAATATGACTAACACAGAGGATATGTTTGTAAAGGAACACGATGCTCAATGGGTTTTTAAAATGTTGCTGCTAATACTGACACACTGTTACTTGAGTAAAAATATAAGACTTCCACTTGTATTTAATTAAAAGTTATTCAGCACGATATGAATTAAACCAGTGCAGTTTTCCTCCGTGGGGAGGCACTGGTGTGTGTTGCACTTTATGTCACCTGTGACCTTTACATAATCAAGCTCTTGGCCTTAACAATAAAATCTACCTTGAAACTTTCAAACTATCTTTAGTGTCTTCGTTTCCGCACCTTGTGTACGGAACACTTAACCTCTCATCTCATTAAAAAAATAAAATATTTCCACCAAGGGTTTTTCCTGCATTCTCCCATCCGGCAGCACTTTGGTTTGGTTTCGGTTCTGCCTCTGACAGAGCTCATTGGTCCAGGCAGATGTGGTCACGTGATTCAGTATCGGTTCCACACCCTCAACATTGCCCCGGTCTGTCTTCTCTTTCAGATCAATCAGCGTAGTCCACACAGTCTACTTTAAAACTTACACGTTGTGATCTGATGGTAAAGTTCACATATGTGAACATGTTTAACATTAAACGGAGTACTTTCAGCAGTGAAATATGTCTCTTGTCTATTTGATTATCTGTCCTGTAAATCGCCGGAGGCGCAGCGCCGTAGCAAATATACCGAGTCTATTTTTAACCACACGGTCAGAGAGGAGGAAAATAAAAGACCTCCCGCTCTGCTCCTTTTTGTTTTTTATCGTGACGCTTTGAACAGCACCACCAAGCTAAGAGTCCGAATAAACAACAGTGAGTCTGTGGCCGGCCCTGCATCTCGCGCACAGACGATCTCTGAGCACGCCTGAGGGATTCACAGGTGAACGCGCCGTAGATACCGGAAGTGACGCGCGACGCTAAGCGGACGGAACCATCGCGCGTCCCGGACTGCACCAATGCGGCGGACAGGGTGCAGAGAGAGAGGAGCTGCCGGACGTCAGACAGGAGCAGCCGGGCTCAGAGGTAACACACACTCCGCTGTTTGTGTGTCCGTGTGTGTGTGTGTGTGTGTGTGTGTGTGTGTCTGATGACATACAGATTGTGACATGTATTTGTTAGTTTTACGAGAAACGATTTGTTTTGGTTGTTGGGATGAAGCTGAATGTGCTGACTGTGGCAGCTGTCAGTGCGTGTGTGTTTGTGTGTGTGGGTTTTTTGTGTGTGCTTTACCGCGACGATGAGTTTACACGCGCTGGCTATGAATGGAACCAATCTACAACAAAATTGACACATATCAGCAACACGGACGAACATTGGGAGCCTTTTTCTGTTCTTATGTAACAGTGCACAGTGTTGTTAAAGAGAACCGATTTGTGTGTGTCGAGCCAGGAGAAAATGATAGGATAAGAAGCATAATTACAGGGGCTGGTTAACAATTGTTTAGGTTGGAGTTTTGAGATACTGGGAATGTTTTCTTTTTCTTAGTAATCCTTCGACAACGTGGCTTTTTCTTTGCTCTGCTTTTCTCTGCATTGTTATTTTGTGTGGTTCCATACAGAAAATGATTTCTTTTTTTATTGTGCTTTATTGCATGGTGTACACACTCCGTTTTTTTTATTATTATTTGTTCTTTTTTGAAGGAATGAAGTCTAAGATGACCTGCAATAAATCAGGTGACTGGCGAAATCTGGAGATTTGTATTTGAACATTATGTTCGTTTTTGAGGCTATAGTTTGTGTTGTTGGATTGAATCGCATTATAATGAGAGTCGACTCTAAACTTCTATCTCTCATTTATCTCAAATTAGACACTTTAAATCTCTTAAGCCCTCTTCACTGTTTATGATATTAAACAAGAGTGGAGTTAAACTGGATCTGATCATCTTGGATTGGTCGAAATATTAACATTTGATCGACAGAATAGTTACAATTATTCCAGGACACCATTGGCTGATTAATCAAAAAAATCGAAACGCTTAGTAAGTTACATTCTTCATGAAAGCCTTTGTGTTAGCTTTTCAGTGTAAAAAAAATCTGAGGGAAGTCAGTGAGGTTAAAGTCAACATAGAGTTAAACAAAGTTACCAGGTTCATGTGACTATGATCCACACCTCTGTCACAAACTGCTGCCACGACTGTGCAGTTGAATGGATGAATGCCTCATTGAAGAGAACAGAACCTGAGCAATAGCTCAAGCGGTGGTGGAAGGATGATTGATCCCAGGCCGTCTTCTGTCAGACTGGAAACATTTGAGCCAGCGTGCTCCCTGTGAGCAGTGGCCAGCTGACACGAGTCAGAGACCATCACGCGGCCGTCTTATGTGAAGCCTCCGTGTCACAACGGGCTTCATGGTTGGGCCACTTCTCATCTCTGTCCTACATACTTTGACAGTCAGCCAGGGGTGGAGAGCGCCGGGGCGTGATTGGTGGATGCTGTCAGGGCAGCAGCAGCAGCTTTGTGTTCCACCCTCATTGTGCTGAGTGGTACATTTCCGGAGCGTGTCCACGTGTGTCCCTAATGGCTCTGCCTCCCTTGTCACAGCTGCCTGTCTCTGTGGTGCACTTACAGGTCACAATTGGCAGCAATCAGCCACATGTAGTAATCCCCCCCCCACCAACACCGTGCCGAAGGCTACGCCTCTCAGGTGCTCTTTGTGTCCTTAACTTGACACAAAGACACCAGGTCCACACAGCAGACGTGTTAGCAACTGCACCTAATATTGTTTTTCTTTTCAGCAACATACGTTAGTGAAGGCGCGTGTCTTCATTTAAGCAGCTACGGGACCAAGACATTATGTCTGTTGCCTAACTTTAACCCTGGCAATATTTTCTGTAGAGACAAAACCATGCAAATTATTCAAAAATCAAAAATTGACCTGTAAAAATTGACATTTTATTTCTTTTATATTGATTGTTGGGGCGTATGAAACTTTGAATATATCTGATTCTGGGATTAATACAGTAATAGAAAAACAATATATGAATTCATCGTTTTATACTTGAGATGATCGCCATTAACACCTCCCATGAGAACACCACAATCAACATCGCATTACATTGCCAACTTACATCAGCAACATTCTCAACGTTTTCTCTTGACCCCGTAAACCACAGCAGCACAAAACAAGCTCAGCGTCCCTGCACATCCGAGCTGTGGACTTGAGCATTAAGGAGGCGTGTTGGTCCTGATGCTGCGGTGGAGACAGGAAGCTGTATTGATGTATTCGACATGTGGAGTAGCACAGCAGTAGTGTGGCCTTGCAGCTGGTCTGATCTCTCTCTCTCTCTCTCTAATCCCAGAGCCAGAGGCTTCGAAAGTTGTCATCATTAAATGTATGGCCAGAAACAGACATACGGCATACAGCAGGTTTTCACAGTGCTGAGTGTTCACATTGCGTACGGCGCAGCCATTGAAGGGCAGCTGAGTGGAAAAAGCCAAACAACAAACGTTAAAGGAGGGATGTGAAGGTGAATGCGTCGCCCAGTTCCTTCTTTCCACCGCTCTTTATATTGCCCTTCCTCTCCTCTCCTCTCCTCTCCTTTTCCTCAGGCTTTTTTTCCCCCCTTCTATCCTTTGTTGTGACTGACATTTTTATAATGACACTGTGCACTGAGCTCCCCCCTCCATCTCATCCGTATCTTACTGGATGCAACACGCAGGGCCAGCTTATCAGACAGAGTCTGTGCTTATGTTCTTTTGCGCCTCCTGCAGACATAGTTGTTTTTTTTTTATCGTAAACTCGCTCAGATGGGTGGTCAGCCTGTGTGTGAACTGGCGCTCTGCGGAAAAGTAGGTTAAGCCACACATCTCTTTATATTTGGGCACAGGTATTACAGCAGTGACTGTGGTGGGGGTAGATTAGGCCAGCATCGTTGACCCCTAAGTGTTTGGCCTGGCCATCACAGTCTTTGCTTCCAGAGGCCATTGCAGGCAAATCCATAGAGCAGTCTAGAGCATCTTTTTAAGTCTGCAGTCATATTTTGAGAAGTGCAAAACTGATCTGCACTGGTTGTTGTGTTTTAAATGCAGCCTTGCAGTTTACCAACAAGCTTGGCACCCCTCGACACAGGAAAGTTTAATCTAAATTCAGTTGATTTGAGTTCTTTTTAACACAACCATCATATTTTCTTATAGTGTGTGTATGTGTGTATGTATGCATGCACGCTATTTATGCAATAGCACATGGCTTTTTTATGCACTTTTCTCGGGTGATGTGTCTGCTTGCTGAGCTTCTATAATTACCACAGCCTGCAGCGCCTCATGGGGAGCATATTAACACACACGAGTGGAGCAAGAACCGGAGCACATGCACAAGTCCTAGAGACTGTGCGTGTGTGCGTGTAGGGATGGTTGCTTGAGTGTGTTTGCGTTATCTCCGACCTCTGCGGCCTGCGTCCGTCATATTTTCTGAATAACAGTGATGCATAGGTCAGTGTGTAATGCGACGGCACCCGTGAGTAATGCCCATCTAATACAATTGGGATTATTACGCAAAATCTATCACAATGAATGAGTGTGCAGTGTGCAGCACGTGACCAATGCAACGTCAACCTGGAGCAGCGGAATATAAACTCGCGTGACCTCTCACCCCAACATGCATTAGGCCGCAGCGCAGCTGTAATCTCAGGTCCACCACCGCTGCCCCAACAGCCTCTCTCCTATTCTTCCCGTGGGGATGTAGGAGGAGAAGGAGGAGGAGGAGATGAAGTATGTGTGAACATGACAGCCCAGCGTGTGTTTTTCCCCCACTTTTGTCATTCCCCTCATAATAATTTGAAGCGAGAAGGCCCGGGAGCCTTCGTAAAATGTTTTGTTATCTTTTTTGCTCCCACTGTTCGGCAGTGAAACGATAAAGTCTGGATGGAATCAGGATAGATGTATTGTTTTTTGTGGCGAAGGCGGAATCCTCCAGGAGTGTTCCGCAGTCACTGTTACGTAATGTCCTCTCCGCTCGGATTGGTCTGCCTGTGGGTTGTTTGGTGGGCTCGGCATATTAATCTCGCAAGCATTATTTGTCTCTCGGAATCAGTGGTTGTTATGTGCAGGACTCACTCATCCTCTTTTTTTTTTTGAACCAACCAATCGGCAACCAAGTTTGTCGTCGTGCAAAGTCAAACATTCTCGGCGCCCAGCTTTTCTCAGACGCAAAGATGTTCCCCAAACTCACCTGACCTCCTTTGATTTTATCTATTTATGTTTTTTTTTGTTTTTTTTACTGATGAACACATGTATTGTTTTGTTTTTTTGCGAAATAAAAATAAAACCACATATCATTTAAAACAGAGCAGGCAATTTGTAGAGAAAACACTATTGGTGGTCATACATTTGAACAGCCATTATCATTACCGTTACAAGTGCCTTATATTGAATACTGGCTTTAGAGTGACATTATATTTATCGCCAGCATGGTGGAGGATATGTGCCAATATTGCCAGATTTGATTACTGAACAGAACAGCCTGTCTCGGATGTCGCGTGACAACCGCGTACCTGGACGTGTCAACAAACTGGCGGACTGGGCAGGCCCCCACGGAAGGTCTTATTTATTTACTTCAGGAGTCATAGCTGAGCGGGTTGGCCCGGCGCGTCGCTCCCCGTGGCCGCTGCATGCGATGGCAGATTGGAAAGGTAAACCGCTGTAAGCCTATGTGTGCCAAGGTGCTTTTGTGTTATTAATGCCGGGGACACAGGAGCTGTCAGTGCTGCTGTTCCTCTTCTGGTGAAATAGTAATGAGTGAGTATAACGGCGCTCACCCCGTGTGGCTTACAGCTGGGGCCGGGGCGCGCGGGCCGCTGACTGGCCGCTGACTGGCTGCGCAGCTGTTCCGAGAGTCGGTCGATGGAGACGGAAGGTGAGGCTTAGGCCCACACCGGAACAGAACTAACTGAGGGACTTGACTACAGCCTCATCTCAACCCTTCTGGGCGAAACAGAGGGTCTATTAGAGGGCAAATGTGACAGATCATTGTCTGAGCCCCTCCTGCATGCGGGGCAATTCAGAGGAGGACCTTTTAATCAGGTTTTTGGTTTTTGTCACTGGAAAGGCTGTTTGATATAAACTTGCATTATTAGTAGTAGTATTTATTGATGGGAATGCAAACTCTGTGGACGTTTTTGTGTCAGAAGAACTGCTGGATGTACTGTATACATTTAATAGTACTGTGGTGGCTGTGAATGACCTTCGTTTTTATTTTAAAGCACTCTGTTGTGGGGTTTGTTTTTTCCTAATCGAGCGTGGCTTTGCTTTTTCTCGCCACGAGCGTGCGGCCTTGTGATGCGCTGACCTTTGGAATTTGGGCCATATAGCAGCGCTCCGTGTTCTCACTAGGCAAACAGTGGAGGAATTTGAAATTCATCGCTCCATTGGATAAAGTCTGTCTTTCCCTTGGCCAATATTTAACTAAAGAGCTTTTTTTTTCGGGGAAATCCCTTGCTGTGTGTGTGTGTGTGTCTGTACACAGTCTACCTGTTGACAGGAGTGTGCCTCCAGGAACATGGCAAGAATAACAACTTTTAACAACAACACCAAAGGGTTGACACCCACTGTTTCTCTCTTGAGAGCCCGAACCGTGACACGGTGTTACTTGGGACTTTGCGTGACAAAAGGTGTACTTTTCAGAGCGCCCGACAATCCGCCTGCACACCCGCCATTCCCTACTGGGTCCCTTTAGAGCCAGCATCTCGGGCCATCTGCGCCATGACTCATCTGACTGTCATTTCACGCCATTTATAAGCACTGTTTGAACACCGACTTTGCAAACCACCTCCTCCTCTGGCAGCGTCCAACAAAGATGGGACAGTGCTGCCCTAATATCCCAAACCCCCTCCATCAATTCTCTCCATGCATCAAAGCCCCCCCCCCTCCACCTCCACCCACCCACCCCTCATATTCCCCTGTGGGTGGAGCGTCTATTCCCCAAGGCTTTCCACTCGCCCGCAGGCCCTCCCTCTCAATCAGTCTCTTTTGATCCCCCCCTCTGGAGACACACACACACACACACACACACACACACACACGCACACAAACCCATTTTCTTCAACAATAACAATCCTACTGCTTGAATTGTGCACTATGGCTATGATGCATCATGTGCATCATCCCAATTTAACATGTGACTCACTCTAATGAACTCCTTCCCCTCTACTCTCCTGCTCTCTCTCTCTGTGTTTATGCAGGCGAAAAACAAACCGAAAAGCCAAAGCCAAACCTGAGCCCACATTGTCGTCTGCAGACCACTGAGATGCTCCAAAACCACCCGGCGGGTCAGTACACGGCAGACACACAAATCCACGCGCGCGCGCACACTCTGAGCAACTGAATGACGGAATAAAGAGGCCACGCGTACACATTTTGTGAGTGAGCTTGAGAGGCTGTGAGAGACAATGAATTACCCTTTGGGGGAAGAAATTAGAGGAAGAGTTCTTCGAATATATACTCTATATATAATGGGTTTGTCTATCAAAGTCAACGTAACGGCCTTTTTTGGCTAAAAGTGCATAAACGGAGACTGAGATTGTTCTTATTGTGTTGGCCGAGCTTCTGGCGCATCGTATATTGGCGGGGCGACAAAGAGTACATTTTTCCGTGACCCCTGTAGAATAAAGTAGGTGTGCAGGTGGTACGAGCGGGCACAATGCCCATTTGACACGTATTCCAACGCACACGAGGGTGTCGTGCACATCTTTCAGACGTAACGCAGGGATGCAGTTGGGCGTCGGTAGAGGTGATAACCGAATCGAAGCCAAGCGCAGAGTCTGCCCTACTTACAGAGAGACGCCACCACAGCCTAACCTGCTGTTACCAGCTGCTTTTGCTTTGAACTACACCCTCCTCCGCCTCCTCCTCCTCTCCATCCCCGCGTGCTCCTCCTCTCCTCCTCTTTGCAGAAAGCTCCGCCCCCTCCTCCTCCTCCTCCTCCGCCGTCGACCTCCCCTCCCCGTGCTCGCTGAGCCGTGTCCTCTCTGCGTCAGACGGCCCCATTCATGAAAAGTGTGACGTGGGCAGGCTTTTGCAGTGACGCTGTCGCCCACCCACTCGCACCAAATCGCAGGTGCTGCGGGAGTTGGAGGAATGCCTCACAGTCCCCAGCCTCTCTCTCCCCCTGCGTGTCTGGCTGTGTTTTTTTTTCTCGGATCCCCACCGCCCGGTTCGTTCTCTTTATTTGAATTTTTTTTTTTTCATCCTCCAGCCTCCAGAGCTGGGAGATGAGAGAGGACCGCGGATCGGAGCCGTGTGTGCTGTGAGTAATCTGCTGACGCTGTGTTTTGACCTTATATTTGAATGGAAGCAGCGCGATGCGGACGAGTACTCTCTGGTGTTTCCTTTTTTTTATCGTCCACGTGTGCAAGCCTATTCTGCGTGCCGTTTCTAGTGCGGATCAGCTGTCGGTGTTTGTTCGGCGGCGGTGGTGCAGGAGTGTGTTGTGCGGCCGTGCGTCGGTGCGTGCAGGAGCTATTTTGGGCTCAGCAGTGATGCTGCTGCTGCTGCTGCTGCTGCTGCTGCTGCTTTTTGATGCGGTACTTCTCGGTGCCCCCTGAAGGACAGGTTGAGATATTCGGTAGATCGACAGAACCCACCCCTTGGCAACGAAATAAAACAAACCCAACCTCTGAGGCGCTACAAGGCTGGTGGTCCGAGATGACAGACTTTCTGGGGCACACGTGTGTCGCGCACACTTCTCTACGTGCCCGCGTACACAAATAGCGTTCACTTTGGGTCCTCGGTCTCGCATTTCCTTTGACTTGACCCCTCTCATTTTCCACATTCTCTCCGCCTCAGCATCTTTTTCATACTTTTTCTCCCCCACTCTCATCTCTTTATTTACGCGGCCCTGGCAGCAGGGAAGCTTTGTGTGTGCCCACCTCTGTCCTCTGCTACTAAGCATGTTTATGTAACTGCACAGGATGAGTAGCCGGCAGCCGGGCTTTAGAGGAGCAGGGGGGGGGGGGGGGGGGGGCAGAGCTCCCACCATCCGTCCATCCATCCATCCATCCACCCTTCTTTCAAATAATGGCTGCATATTCCACATCCAAGGGGATGTGACTCCTCCAGAGTGTCTGACTTCAGCAGCTTTTGGGCGCAAGATCGAAAATGTTTCCTCGCGTACCAGTTGAGTTGCATGGTGCGGTTATTTTAAGAGCCAGCAGAGATAGTATGAGCCCGGGAGCTAATAGAAGCACTAATGCGTATTGATTTCCCAGCTTCCCGTCTATCTTCAGGCAGCGACACCCACTTCCTCTCTCACTTGTCCCTGCACATTCTCTTTTTTATTTTTTTTGCTCCCTCCATGTGTGCATTTTCATATCACTGCCATTGAAACGGTGTCAGCCACAGTCCGTCTCCTGCAGTCTGTGTGTTTGTCTGTTGTGTCACTTCTCGTGTGCGCGTCCCCACTCGGCCCCTGGTTGTTGGCAGACCATGCAGGCCGTCCCTATTAAAAGAGCACAAGGGGGATTGTTGTGGCAGCAGCTGCTCTGGTGTGCAGTGTGTGTTTGTCTGTGCGAGTGTGCGCGTGTGTGTGTGTCTTCTGGTCGTGCAGGGCAGACGGGCGCAGTTCACATGGAGCCGGCTCCTCTTGTGTCCTTTGTTGTCGCTCTGGGAGTCTTCCCCATCAAAGCGCGGTCGCACAGTATCCCCCGCCCCGTGTTCACAGCAGAAGCAGCTACAACTTTGTTTTATTTATTTTTTGTTGTCTGTCTCTCAAACATTGTTCTCGACTTGAACATGTCCTCCGTAGAGCCCTTATTCCGAGCCCTCCATCTCTCCTCTCCGTGTCCTTCATCAGCTTGTCTAGATCCACTCTATTCTTCCCCTCCACTCCTCCTTGGCCCCACCGTCCCTCTCTGTCCGTAGGCATCCATCATTCAGCTTTAGCGGAAAAGAATCGGTGTGGGGGAACAAAGAGTCGCGAAGGCGAAAGTGTGCGTGGTAGTTTTGGAGGCTGCGTGTCCTGGTTGCACTGTGTTGGCTGCAGCCTCACTGAAGCCGGGGGTGGGGGGCGGGAAAGGGGGGTGTGTGCGACGTGTCAGTGGTGCACACTCTTTTCTTCAGTTATTCATTTTCTCCAATTCTGGCTGCGACCGGCTGAGGGCTATTTCAGGCACAAGTTATGTGTGTGTGGCCGGAGTGCTAACTCTCCTGTGCCACGATTCACCCTGTGTCTGAATTTGCACGTGTCCCGGATGAAGTCGCTTCGAGGAGTTCCCCGGAGCAAGCCAGGCAGTCGGAAAAAGGAGAAGAAGAAACCGAGGCCCACATGTCCGCGTTCACCCTTTTCCTCCCGCCATCACTCTCGCAGTTTCTTCCGTCAAGGTGAAATGATCAAACTATCCATATTCCACACGATTCCACCTGGCACTCCGACCCCCCGGCTCCCGCAGCAGCTTTGACCTTGTAGCCGTTATTGCCGGTGTTATTATTGCGGGTGCGCGTGCAGGCGTTTCGTGACCCGCTCCCTTCTCCGGCGGCAACCAGGTCTTTGAGTCTGCCCAGGGGAGTCACCAGAGGGAGTCCGAAAAGGACGAGGGATTATCGCCAAAGTGCAGCGGCGCGATGGCAGGTGTCCGCGCGCTGCGGGAAAATTTTTTCATTTCCCCGCTTTTCGCCGCCCCAGCAGACCGTGACTTTCGCCAGGTCGCGGGCCGTCCATAACCCACGGCCCAGGGGGCAGAGGGGAGTCTCTGGACTCTGGGTGTCCATAGTTCCAAGTCACGTCCTAATTTTTGTCTGCCTCAGTTGCAAGAGAGAAAAAGTGTGTGCCCGCCAGTGTGTAGCCAGATTTTGTGTTTCGTAACAGTGTTCAGTCCCGCAGTAAGCGCTGGACATGGGGGTTCATAGTCTACGTTGACTGGGGCAAAAACAAGTGCAAATATCAGAGTCCAGCTGTTGAGCGCAGGCAGTCACGAGTGTAGCTCGGATCACAGAAACTCCCGAGCGGCTCGCGATAAGAGACTCCGAGTGAGTTTCTCCCGGCTCTGTGGGTTCCACGGAGTGAACTCGCTTCCTCGGGGCTGCTCGGCGGAGAGCCGCTGTCGCTGCTCCTTTTTTTTTTTTTGCTCATTCTCATTCTCTTTGTTTCGACAAAGGAGTTCAGGAGACATGGAAACAGCCTGGCAAGGGCATTCATCTTTCCACCCGGCGCTCGAGCTCGGCGAGATAAGGTGACGGGAGCACAATCTTTGCGGAGAAAAGGTTCGAGTCTGACTCCCTCTTCTGTGCTCGTGTGTCTTGGGATGTATCTGCTCTCGGAGTTTGTTTTTTTTTCCTTTTTTTCTTGTAGCTCAAGAGGCTGGGAAAGGCACCCAACGCATATTTGGACAAATAACATTGAAGTTGAAGTTGTTTATTATCGTTATTTATTGTTTTCTAAATGTTCTCAAATGTTTTTTTTTTTTTGAAAATCGTTCTCTGATAAATGCAAAATACAATTTTTTTGAGCACATGGCACATTTTTCCGCGTGTGACAGCCACGGAGGATACACCGTTGACCTTTTGGGATTTTTGGCCTGCGTGTGGGATGAGGGCGAGTGGGACCGGTAGCAGAAGGTCAGGGCGGACGCTGTGTTGACCTGGTAACATTTGAACGATGGTGAGGTGGGATAGGAGCTAAATTGGTTTCTTTGTTGGTGGCGCAGCTGTTGCCTGAAGGGAGGGTTCCCCCCCCCTATGGGGCCCGGCAGGGCTTCCCTTAATGAGGAGGAGAGTGATGGAGGCACAGATGCCGCTTCGAGACTGCCGCATGAATTCAGCATAGGAGTCCGCGTGTATCTTCGCAACTGTCTGTCTCTAGTTACAGTAACATGTTGTGGAAGGCCCAGCTGCTTTTTTTTTGAAGCTCCAATATACTGACACACAATCTGAACAGCCGTGCTGGTGTTTGCCGAGTGCCCAAATCGAAAAAGAAATCTGCCTTCCCCAGTGGATTGCTGGCAGTTGTGGGATTGTTACATCCTGCCAGACACGCCCTGTGTGTGTGTGTGTGTGTGTGTGTGTGTGTGTGTGTGTGTGTGTGTGTGTGTGTGTGTGTGTGTGTGTGTGTGTGTGTGTGTGTGTGTGTTTGTGTGCGCGCTCAACCTGATCCCCCCCCCCTGCACCACCAGCTGCCGTGCACACACACACACACGCGCACGCACACACTCACAGTGGTGCAGTGACAATACCACCCAACCCTGCACCTACTGTATAAGGGTATTCACGTACTAAAAATGTATTTACCATGATGCATTGTGCCGTTGGCCCTTGATGTTGGTGTGTGTGTGTGTGTGCGCGCTCAACCTGATTCCCCCCCCTGCACCACCAGCTGCCGTGCACACACACACACACATACACACACGCACACACTCACAGTGGTGCAGTGACAATACCACCCAACCCTGCACCTACTGTATAAGGGTATTCACGTACTAAAAATGTATTTACCATGATGCATTGTGCCGTTGGCCCTTGATGTTGGATCGCCTTTAGTGGGGCAAGGAGTGAAAGGACGTGTGTAGAGGATGTATGGAGGGGGAGGGCTGAACAGGGTCTGTGTTTGTACAAGCTTGTCTCTAGAGCCCTGTAGAGGGATTAAAGGATCAGCCCCTGATCATTTCTCTCCCTCTATTGCTCTCTCTGTCGCTCCTCCTCTTTCTTCATTTCATCCATTCTGCTAAATATCCGCATTGTGTCTTTTTTTTTTTTTTTGGTCTCCGAAGCGATATCGACGTTGTGCACGCAGCGCGGCGCGTTGTACTTCGAAGAGGTCGGCCAGCGGCTCCGTTTTTGCCCAGTCATGGTTCATTTTGGAAAGTCCTGTAAATAAATGACTGTAAACGAAACCCTGTGCTCTTCCCGGTAAGGCGCAGGCATTATTCATCGGATTCCATTCGCCAAATGGAGATCTTGCTCGAGAGATTAACAGCAGAGAGTGAGAGGTCCGTCTCCTCCTCACAGTGTCAGATGTAGATGCATAGACTCCGTTCATGGGGGGTACTTTCTGTCACGCTGCCGCTTAGTTTCAAACTTTCGTTTACAGAGGTTCCCGTGTGCGTTTTTTTTTTTTTTTTTATATCCCAGTCGACCACATCCGCCCGCTGCGACCCACGTCAGAAGCCCGGCGCTGAGAGTCATCCGTGGGGTGGAATTACAGCGCGGGGCCTCTACTCGCACAGCTCAATTGTCTGTGCTGTGGAAGGGACGGATTTATTGGACACCTGAGAGAGCGTTCTCCCCTTCCCCTGCACTCTCAGCAGCTTGCTTAGAGACGGGCCTGCATTATAGATGAGCCCCTGGCAGCCAACGCACTCTCATAGCGCTCAGGTTTCCCACCCCAGGAGATGCACACACAAACGCGGCACGCGCGCGAGCGCACGCACGCACGCACACACGCACGCACGTGGAAGCAGCATGTGCGTGGGCCAGCGGACCGGAGCGCAGAGGTCTGTGTGAACATCCCCAGTTGGGGTCCTGGCAGAAACATTTCATGCAGGTCCTTGCGTTGGCTGATCTGCCCTCACCAAAGGTGTGGGGGTGTGCGTTGTAAAAACACGTCTGGGGATAGTTTGGCGGAATAGCGGCAGCAAGCGTGTCGGCATCAGGGGGAGCGGGGCTCGATTGTACTCTGACCCGTGCCAAGTGGAAGAGCTGTGCCCTCAGGCCGGAGAGTCGCGTGCAGGGCGACGTCCACAAAGTGTGTTCGTTGGTGTTTCACATCCGCCCCCCCCCCTCGCTCGTGGGGAAACGTCCACGTGACACAACCGAGAGCCATCTCACCGCTCTGCCACTGCGTCTCCTCCCTCCTGGACTTTAATCCCAACCACCAACCCCCCCCCCCCGTGTCCTCCGCTCTGTATTTCCTATTGATCCGTCTGCCATGACTGGATTTCTGAGGCTGTGTCCTCTGGGTTAAAAGGCACAAACACAGCCATTTATTCAGGACTTCATCTTACACTAAAGTCGAAGTGCGGATGTGTGATGCGCTGCAGCATCTGGCTCATCTCATTTTTCTACCAAGACAAATGAACCTGCACTGTTATATTTGAGCTGCATGTGCTCTTTCGTATCTCCAGGTCAGTACACTGTAAATAAAGACACTATTCCGTCAGCCAGGATTAGACAGATGCTAAAAGGTGCATGGGGGATGGCGCACCAAATGATCTACTTTGGCTATGTCCGTCATGATCCAGAAGCATGGTCCTCTCCATTTGTTCCGCTCCTCAAATGGCTTGGGGTTTAATGTTGGGAGTATGTCGTGTCTCTCTCTCTCTCTCAGTGCGACACTTTCCTGCTCTCACACGGTTCTCCATGCGCAGGGCATTCGGTGAGATTTGCTTGCCACATTGCCGACCGTGTCATCCTTAAGCGGCGCCGTTCGTACTTCACCTTGCCATCGGCGTGCGGGACAAAAGGATCTCAGCCCCAGGTCCATTTAATAGATTTTGCTTGAACCACTACTACAGTAGTACACTAAGGTAGACCGTTTTGTTGCAGTATGTTATTTCATCGATGATCCTCGAAACTGTCCCAGGTCCCTGTGTGTATGTTGCCATTGCGAGCCTGATCTAGGTCAGTATTGGCTTTTTATATAACCGTTTTGTATGATGTTTTTTTTTTTTTTCGGAACACACTTACATCTGTCGAGCCTTTCTCATCTGATTTTTCTGGAAACTCTATGGCAATATATCTATGTCTATCTATGTCTATATAGCTCTAGATAACGTTATATCTATAAATATCTACATATATACAGTATATATCTATATATAGATATACCTCCATAGACCTCTGCGTTTAGACCTGTGTTGATATTGTCTTGTATATTAGGAGCAGACGGAGTAAGATGGTATAGATTCTATTCTCGGGTGGTGACGGAAGGGAGTTGGCTGGGCCGCGGGTCGCGAGTCTGTGGCAGCTACGTCGGGCCCCTTGCTGGTTACGCAGTGAGGCCGGGCTGCGTGTGCCAGATGTTTTGCTCTGAGTTGCCCTAATACACAGGAAGACCTTTAATCCCAGCTACGCTGTTAGTGTTCCAAAGAGATCCTAGTAAAGCCGCTGTGTGTGCGTGTGTGTGTGTTTCTTTGTGTGTGTGTGTGTGAGACGTGTTCAGTCCGACTGTTTCCAAGGCGTTTGCCCGGAAATGTATATTTACCGTATATTCCACAACGTCCGTCTCTTATGAACTGATTTAAAGCTTTTGTGACCCGACCTTTTCCTCTCTGAATTGTTTTCGGTAATAATCATTAATGATTTAAGCTCTCTCGATCCCAGATCAATGGGCGGAATGGAGAGGATTACGTTTCTATTTGTGGAAGCAATGGGCTCCCATGATCGCAACAGTGTGATAGCGGCAGTAATTGTGTTTATGTCATATCACAGATCCACATGGGTTGAACATAGCTTTTTCCTATTAATCGGCTTTTTTATTTCTCTATGTACGCTGTCTGATTCTATCATCTGTTTCTTCCCCGCAGGTGATCTTCAGCATTCGGACAAACCGGCGCGTTAGGACGGGCCCCAGCCCATGCACACGCACGACACCATGGGTAGCTCCCCCGAGGTGCTGTCGTGGACGTCCTGTCCCAGTCTGCTGGTGGGCAAACTGAAGGAGGAGCTCAAACTCACTGTGGTCGGCGACGGCATGAAGAAACCAAACTCGCCCAACTCCCAGGCCCAGCCTCCCCAGGCCCCTCCCTCGAATTCACCTCCTCAGATTATCACAGAACTGGCCCCGCCCACACACCTGCCCGTTCCCCCGCAGGCGCCCGGCCCGGACGAGGACTCGGTGCTGGGGGGCTTAACCCCGCAAAACCCGGCGCTGAGCGTGGACTCCACGCGGAGCGACTTTGACAACAGCGTGCTCCAGCTGCAGGAGCACGACCACGAGGAGGCCGGGTCGCCGGCCTCCTGCGAGCACGGGTGCGGGAGTGGGATGGAGGAGCAGGCGGGAGAAGGGGACTGTCCCGCCGACCGCGACGGAGAGGGGAGGCAGAGCCACGCGCATCATCACCCCGACGATATCAAGCTGCACTTCCACAGAGCGGGGCCCGGCTCAGGGGGGTTCTTAGAGGGGCTGTTTGGCTGCCTTCGGCCGGTCTGGAACATTATAGGGAAGACGTACTCCACGGAATACAAGCTGCAACAGCAAGGTCAGTTCTTGGATTTTTTTGATTATTTTTAATTTTTTCCTTCTGAAAAAACGAAATGCCCTGTGTTTACTTCAAACGTCCCCTTATCTCTTTACGACCTCTGGGAAACAAACTTTAGATTCCCGCCCGTTTCGCCCCAACGCAATCCGAAACCGGTCATTCAATAGCCACCCCGAGGCAGCCACCGCATTGCTGGCGTGCGGGAGCTGTGCGGCCGTCGGCTTCATTTAAGGTCACGGTGAAGGTAGTCTCACCTTGCTGCAGGCCCGGCCTGAACAGGTCGGACACGCCAGCCACAGGATTCGAGGCGAGGTCGGACGCCACGAGGCTGAGCCTTGTGGACGGTCTGCTCATGTTGGAATAGTAATAATGCCTTTTATTGGTGGAGCCCTTTTCAAAACACACAAAAGGCGATGCAAAGGTTTCACAGCCGCCGACGGGCTTCTCAGCCACATATTAGGCCTCGTGTATTTATCCCAAAGACCTCAGGGCGCCCCCTCCAAAATGTTGAACTTTTGAGCGACTCGTGCACTCGCACTACACCACCGCAAAACATAATCAAGCGTGCATATCGATAGATGTGCCTTGCCTGCTTCCAGACATGTGGGAGGTCCCGTTTGAGGAGATTTCGGAGCTGCAGTGGCTCGGCAGCGGCGCGCAGGGTGCCGTGTTCTTGGGTAAATTCCGTTCCGAGGAGGTGGCCATCAAGAAGGTGCGCGAGCAGAAGGAGACCGACATTAAGCCCCTTCGAAAACTCAAGCATCCCAACATCATCAGCTTCAAGTGAGTCTATGACAACTCTGTTAAGTGCTGCCCACGCGTTTTTGTTTTGTTTGTTTGTTTTTTGCTCTGATCCGGTCTTAGGTGGTATGATTCCCAGACGATGGGTTTGTCTAATGGTTTATTCAAGCGTTTTTATTTTTATTTTTTTTTATTATTATTCCAACTCAGGGGTGTGTGCACTCAGGCGCCATGCTACTGCATCATCATGGAGTACTGTGCCCAGGGCCAGCTGTACGAGGTGCTGAGGGGCGGGAGGAGAGTGACCCCCGGTCTGCTGGTGGACTGGGCCTCGGGCATCGCCAGTGGCATGAACTACCTGCACCTCCACAAGATCATCCACAGAGATCTCAAGTCCCCAAAGTAAGTGTCGTAGTTTGACTGGTTCTCTCAGACCGGAAGATAATTGACTTAATTCTCCCTCCTGCGTGCTTCTTTTAATAGGAAAATGATAAATTTACCTTTTTTTTTTGAGGCAGATGCATTGCCTACGACGCTGAGTTACGGAATATGCATATTTAAATTCCTCTCTTTGTAAGTCAACATGTAAAACATCTCGGCAGCCAAGTCTGAGAGCAAAGCGGCAACTGCAATTTCGGCTCTGAATATTCCGTTATTGAAATGGCATTTTCGGATTTAACGAAAGGTCAAACCTTTACGAAAGGGTAAGACAGCGCCGCGTCCCATCCTGCGCCTGCTGCTTCTTCCTCCGCCCGCCGTCGCCCTGTTTCTCTAATCAATATCATCACGCTGCAGCAGGGGCCCCACGCTCGTGTGAGTCAGCAGGACGATGGCAGGATAAATGTGCCGGAAAGGTCAATCTCATTTGGCTAAATAGAGTGAGTCGGATGCAGAAATATGCCCCTCGACGCTCTGAATAGAATCCCGTGCCTCTTGAAACCCAGTGCAATGCCACAGGAATGTCTAAATGGCTTATCAGAGGTCATCTGACCTGGATTTGTGTCGGCCTGCCTTATTTCCATGTGGAATGGTGATCATTGAGGTTCCTGAAGAACTTGTTTTAAGCAGTTTTTTTTTTTTTTTTTTTTGTCCTTGAATCCAAGCACTCTGCCCTCGCTAACAAGTGCGCGTGCTTTTGTGTTTGTGTCTGTTTTTAGTGTTTTGGTCACCCACAACGACACTGTGAAAATCTCTGACTTTGGGACGTCCAAAGAGCTCAGCGACAAAAGTACAAAGATGTCATTTGCGGGTACAGTGGCCTGGATGGCCCCAGAGGTGATCAGAAATGAGCCAGTGTCTGAGAAGGTAGACATATGGTAAGTACTGAAATGCCACCGGTTTAAAATCGTTAATTATTGAATATAAAAAAATATATATATATATACTGTATATATATATAAATTCAGGATAAGTTCAGCTGAAGCTTCTTACTGGACCTGCTACCACCGGGCCTGACTTTCTGGATTTTCTCCAGTTGACGTCTGTCTGCATCTGTTGATGCTGCCGTCGTGACAACCTTTGTTGTCTTTGATTGTGTGTCGCAGGTCATTTGGTGTTGTGCTGTGGGAGCTGCTGACCGGAGAGATTCCCTACAAAGACGTGGACTCCTCAGCCATCATCTGGGGAGTTGGCAGCAACAGTCTTCACCTTCCCGTCCCCTCCACTTGCCCAGATGGCTTCAAAATCCTCATGAAACAAACCTGGTGAGTTTGTGGACCATCCTCCCCAGCTTCTGATGTGTCGATTAGGCATTGGGAGTGGAACATATGTCATTTCCCCATGTTTGTTGATTCCAGGCAGGGCAAGCCCAGGAATAGGCCTTCCTTCCGCCAGATTCTCCTACACCTCGACATCGCTGCCGCTGACATCCTCGGAGCGCCCCAGGAGACCTACTTCAAGTCTCAGGTCTGCTCTACGGCCTTTAAAAAAAAAACGCGAAAGTGCCCTTCCATTTTGTATGGAGCACAACGTTTCGATTTGAACGTGACGCTGCGTCTGCCTGACGGACTTCCGACGGTGTCATTTGCATTGCAGGCAGAGTGGAGGGAGGAAGTGAAGAAACATTTCGAGAAGATCAAAAGTGAAGGCACCTGCATCCACAGGCTGGACGAGGAGCTGATCCGACGCAGGAGGGATGAACTCAGGCAAGTGGAAAAATCAGAGATCACTGTATTCCGGGATAATGCAGATGGATAGGAAACGTGGTGACAGCCTGGCTACCGTTTATGGCAAATAGCGTCCTACCCTCGTGAAATACTGAATATGACAGACTTCAGACGGTCCGAAGCGCATCGGACACTGAAGCAGGAGTTGTTGGAAATGAACATTGCGCTGCCTTTCCTGCACACCCGCAGGCATGCACTGGACATCCGAGAGCACTACGAGAGGAAACTGGAGAGGGCCAACAATCTCTACATGGAGCTCAGCGCCATCATGCTGCAGCTGGAGGTCCGAGAGAAGGAACTGATGAAGTACGTGGACACTTACCGCACCGAATCCGTTCTCGAACAATCCCCCGCTCCTTTCCTCATTACTAGCTCTTACTGGTGGTGTCCGGTTACTAATAGTGTTACTGGTTTCCAGTAACACTACTTGAAAGGGTAAAAATAGCCTGGCAACGCGACTTAAAAGTTATTAGCGTTATTTTTTTTCCAGCCTCAGCATCGAGTATGACTACGATGGGGAGCTCCTCGGGGAGTTCCTTGATTTGTTGCCAGTTCCTTGAAGTACGAACGATGTGTTTAGGATAAGGATAGCACAACTCTGTGAAGAGGTGAATGTTAATGGCCGCCCACGTTCCTTCCTCCTCCTATCTAACTGTGCCGTCCCCGCAGGAGAGAGCAGGCGGTGGAGAAGAAATATCCCGGGACCTACAAGCGTCACTTGGTCCGACCCATCGTCCGGTCCAACGCCGTGGAGAAGCTCATCAAGAAGAAAGGAAGCATTTCCCACAAGCCTGGGATGCCCCACACCAAAAGGTCTGCACATGAGAGAGTGGACCTGTTTGATCAGAAAGAAAGGAAAACAATTATAATAATTTGCGATTTCCTCTTCATTTTCAAATGTTGTTGCAGGCCAGACTTGCTTCGCTCTGACGGCATCCCCAGTGTTGACCCTCTCCCCTCCCCCTCACCACTGTCTGCCAGCCCGAAGGTCTCCACGCCTCCCGGGAAAGCCCGCTACCGGAGCAAGCCTCGCCACCGCCGCGCCAACAGCAAGGGAAGCCACAGCGAGTTCCCCGGCGTGCTGCGGTTGGTCGCCGGCACCGCCGAGGACGCCCAGTCCCTCCAGGAGCAGCCGCTCCACCCTCTCCGCCAGCTCCAGCACCACCTCCCCCTACCGAGTGACGGGCCCCGCCTTCCCCTGAAGGGCCGCGAGGAGGCTGTTGTCAACTGTGCCAACAACCTGCGCTACTTTGGCCCCGCCGCCGCCCTGCGCAGCCCTCAGACGGACCACCTGCAGCGCCATGTCCCCGGCTCCGGCCCCGACCTCATTTCCGCCGCTGTGGACGCGGACACGCGACAGCGGACGGCCGCGTCCACGGGCTCCGGCCTGGTCCCAGGGGCTGCGGCTGGTTCTCTGTGCCCCGGCTGCCAGGTGCACCCCTTCCCCGGCTGCCAGCGCTGCCAGGAGACCCTGCCTGCATCCAGCGACCCGGCGCTACCGCGCTATTCTCTGCTCGGCGCCCAGGAAGGGACCCGGTCATCTTTAGCGGTGCCGGGCAAGGATCCGGCCTCGGACGGAGATGCCACAAAGAAGGCAGAGCCCCGCGATCGGGAGGCATCCGGGCGCACACACACCCTGCCCACCGCGCTGCCACACACCCTGAGGCCACTTCGGAAGGTGAGCGGGAACTTCGGGCCTCGCGCCAGGGGGGGGGGGATCTGTGGTGTGTGTTAGGCAAAGAGTGACGCTTGGTTTCTTCCCTCACAGGGCGGGGATGAGTCATCTGAAGAGGAGGAGGGAGAGGTGGACAGTGAAGTGGAGTTTCCGAGGAGGCAGAGGTAAAATACAGGCGGTTATTTAGTTTGCAAACTCAACCTTCCTCTATGTCCGAAAGTTTTTTTTAACATGGACAAGATTCAAGTCCCGAGCGAGGGGTGCCCCAGACTAAGCGCGCTTGTTTCCTGCTCCCCCGCACAGACCTCATCGCTGCATGAGCAGCTTTCAGTCCTACTCCACCTTCAGCTCCGAGAACCTGTCCGCGACGGACGGCGAGGAGGGCAACACCAGCGACCACTCCCACAGCGGCCCGCTGGAGCGGCTGAGCGCCAGTCAGGAGGAGCACCTGGACGAGCTGCTGTCGCACACGCCCGACATCCCCATCGACATCTCCACCCAGTCGGACGGCCTCTCCGACAAGGAGTGCGCCGTCCGCCGGGTCAAGACCCAGATCTCCCTGGGAAAACTGTGCTCGGACGAACACAGCTACGAGGTCCGCACCCGTGGAGTGGTCAGGGAATCACTTTGAAAAGATGAGCGCGCAAGTCTGATATGGTCTCTCTGTCTTTTCTGTCCCAGAATCCGCTGCAGTTCGGAGACTCGGACTGCGATTCGTCAGAGGCGGAGTGCTCCGATGCCACCATCCGAAACAAAAAGGTCGGGGCTCCTTCCACCTGGTGAAAGCCCGCTCCCCCGGGGGAAAGCCCCCCCCCCCCCCCCCCCCGGGGCTTGATTCTGTCTTTGTCTGGAGGCCACCGTGACCCACTCCGAAAATACAGCAATAAGAGGACGACTCTGTCAACGTGGCTCCCTATAGCAGAGCCCCCTTGCAATCTCTCCCAGAGCCTCCCGTCCCATCGGCCATGAGCCCCGCCAGGCGACACCCCTCCCCCCGCCCTCTCAGCTTAGGCTCAGCATCCAGGCGACACATGGCAGGGATTTCCCTTTTTGAATGATGATGTACAGTAGACAGTGTCACGTTCATAATTTATTTTTGTCGGAGATGTGAAGGAAAATTCAGGACCTCTGTGTGTTCTCTGATCTGAACGGAGATAAAAAAAACGAAACAAAAAAAAACAAAAGACATCTCGCTGAGTGTGTGCGTGTGTGTGTGTGTGTGGGAGAGAGACTCTCCCCCCCCCAACCACTGATTGTGTGGCACCATCAAGTCTCCTCCCGCTGCAAAACTGCGCAAGCATGTCTGCATCAGCTGCCAGAGGACTGCATGAAGTGGACAGGTTAGCAGAGCAACGGGGAGGAGGACTTCCTCCCTGATCCTGCTCGTCCTTCTCTCTGAGACACGCCATTGTCATCATCAATCAGATGTCATGACCAGAGTGGTTGAGGGACATATCAGTGTGTGCGTTTGTGTGTGTGTGTGTGTGTGTGTGTGTGTGTGCGCGTGCATGGGTGCGTGTTCGCAAAGCTCTCCATTCGACAGTTAAGCCTCATCTCAGGATTGTCCGAGGACTGTGGGAAAACTGGACTGGACCAATTGTTGTACGTAAGAATGTTCCTCTCGAGCGGCACGTGTCACGGACCACGCGGGAATATATAAAAACAAATGGTCTGACGGATAGCCTGGATGTTCAACCCCCTTTTTTTTTTCGGACATTAATGTTATATAGACATGTCTGGTGTTTTGACTGCTATCCAGGTGCAGTATCCCATTTCTCGAAAAAGCGGTGCATCTCCCATGTACCATTTTTCTAGCAGGATAACTAAAATGATTTTCCGTGTGCTGTGCTGAAGGAGATAAACGGCAATAAGATAGGTTGGCACTCGGGGGGGGTGGGGGGGGGAAGAGGTCGCTCGCTCAGGTTTCGGGGGCGTCTAGCTGGCTAGACACAACACGGTGACTGCTGGCTAGAGGGGACCAGCAAGTGTCAAACTATTTATTACAGATGCAATATTATTATTATTATTATTATTATTATTATTATTATTATTATTATTATTATTATTATTATTATTATTGTGTTTGGTGCTCAGGTTTTGTGTTCGTGATTGAGAGCAGGAGGGTTGCAACGGCAGCCGCTAGATAGCGACACTCGCAAGGAATTAGGTTGCCTTGTGCTATCTAAATAACCTAATTTTATTCCTGTTTCCCATGACCATCCAAATCCAGCAATATTACCTTTTTTTTTTTCTTTTTTTTTGTCCTGTTGTCTTTCGAAACGGGATACTGCATTTGCGAGAGCTTTAGTTTCATCCCCGCGATGTTTTTTTTTTTGCTGTGGGGAAAAATAGCCAGCCGGGGTGGAATGAAGCGTCAATGATGTCAAGAATGCTCAAGTGTTTGCAGACCGCCGACATTCTACGTAAGGGAATATAAGCCAGAGACGAGGCCACAGGGCAATGAAGCTGCTCTTGGTTTTCAGCAACCTCATCTCAGTGTTAGTATGTATATAAAAATCTGTAAATGTAACGTGACCCGTTCTTTGTCCTCTCCCTCTCTTTTGCGTACGCACAGTTTTGACAGAGGAAATGAGCAGGACATTCTTGAATCTGTATCCCATCAGTATTGAACACGGCAGGAGTGGGGGGGGGGGGGGGTGACTCAC
>JAFBJU010003270.1:0-97903 GCA_016785305.1 Colistium nudipinnis | reverse complement strand
GACTCACACAAACAGAGTAGCACAAGGTGAATCTAAAACTGTACTGATGGAGAATTACCACAAAAAGCGTTTGTCAGGGATTACACTTTGTGCTGAGAACAGCTGCTGCCTTTCCCTACGCCTCCTTTAACCTTCTCAATTCTGTTTACGTTGGTGTGAAATAACCTAGTGTATCGTAATGACTGGGTGATCTGATCAAGCCGTTTTTTTGTTTTTTTTTCTCTCTTCTGGCATATATCCTGTGAAGTATGATTGTAAAGTTGTAATTTAATTTTAATTTTTTATTTAATTTTTTGTAGCTGGCCTACATGATTCGTGGATGAGTTGATTATGAATGATCGATGAGGTGCATTGTTCTTTTTAATTTCAGGCAGCTAGAAATGTTTTCACCTTTGGTTTCTCCTGAAAAGTATTATTTAAAGGAAGCACAATTAATTGCTACGGAAAGTAGACAGTGTGTGTGTGTGTGTGTGTGTGTGTGTGTGTGTGTGTGTGTGTGTGTGTGTGTGTGTGTGTGTGTGTGTGAGAACAAAAGCATGGTCATATCATTGACACCGGAGGGGACCATTTATCATTTTAGATCACCATTGTGGATGAAGTATTGATTTTTGCAGACTTTACATCAGTAATTAGTAACACCAAGTGTTCCTATAATCTTTTCTTTTTTTATTATTATTATTATTATTATTATCTCAACTTTACTCAACTTTATATGAAATATGTAATGTTCCCAACCAAAAGGCAGTCAAGTGACTGTCACGGCAGGGCAAACACTTAAACCTGGAGGCATATGCATATGCCGTGATCCCTTCCTCTCGTTCAAATCAAAATACCATAAATCTCGAAAATTCATTGCTATTGTCTCGAACTGTGGACGTCATGTCGCCTCGTCCCTTGTGTCAAGCATCTGTTTCTTTG
Organism: Colistium nudipinnis; assembly: GCA_016785305.1. NCBI lineage: Eukaryota > Metazoa > Chordata > Actinopteri > Pleuronectiformes > Rhombosoleidae > Colistium > Colistium nudipinnis. Next base: position 96,985 of record JAFBJU010003270.1, on the reverse strand, counting down.
TTAATATCATCTCCAACTCCCCGTCCTGTTGAATGGCATTATGATCAACCAATCCTGTCCGTTTCCTGTATTATCCAGTGTACAGTGCAATGGGTATCTGGGAGAATAAAATCAAAAGCAAACAACTGCATGGAATAAATTGCTCATGTACTGAACCCAAAACACTGTTGTGTCTCTCTTCTATGATCAAGATGATTAATGCTGTGGTGTTTTCAAGTGGCAAATAATATATTAAATTAAAAATGAAGTATTCATTTAATTGTTATTTTTATTGTATATATATATATACATACACACACACACACACACCACAGTTAGCTACTGCCCTACTAGGATATTACAATTCAAAGAAAATGATTTCCTATGCTGAGCATTTTTGGTCCAAAAATATCCCCGGGATTAAGAATATCTTAACCGGCCCTGCTGGTCGCGCAGCTGCAGGAGGAACGGTTTCATATTGGTAATAGATATGAAATTCACCAATAACAAGGCCGTTTACATTTTCACAACAAAGTCACGTCAAGTTTTTTCAATTGATGTTTTGTTCTGAAATCTGGAGTGGAAATGAGCTGTGTTGTGATCAGCTCCAAAGCGTTTTACCAAACCTCTCCTGAAAGAAAATGTAGCAGTAAAATGTTTGTTTGAATGAACTTTTTGGTAAATTAAGAAACAAATCAATAAAACAGCTCCAATGAAAATGTTAATATAAATATAAAATGATCTAAATAAACTGAGGTGGTAGTGTGCCTAATTAAACGTGATCACCGGCTGAGCTACGTGTGCTACGTGCTGTGGACGTGTCTTCCTGTTTTGAACCCAGCGTTCAGCCGGTGGGCGGGGTACATTGAGTAGTCCTGCTTCCGGCGGGGACAGCGTGATCACGGACAGTGCGGGGTCACAAAACCAACGTGTCCTCTCATCGCGCTGGGCGGAGCCATTTGCGGCCAAGGTGCGTCGACTGAGCTTTTGACGAGGAAGAGACATCTGCATGAACTCGGCGGCAAACAAAAGTGGAGACTTTTCGTTTCATTAAAATTCCACCGAGGAAGTGTAACTGAAGCTGATAGAAAAGCTGGAAAAATGGCCACGATGGACTTGGAGAAGCTGAAGATGACGGGTGCGGGTCGGGCCATAGCGGTGCTGACCAGCGGCGGGGATGCACAAGGTGAACACCTCCGTCCACTGTTTGCCTGTGTGTGTGTGTGTGTGTGTGTTTGTGTATTCCTCATTTGTAGACGTTAACATGCATTTGTGCAACACGTGTGGATGTGAGGCGGAAACGGGTGTAGTTTGTTGCGTGAAGGGATGAGTGGATTCCGCCTGACAACATGGACAAAGTTACACAACGTGTTTAACCTTCAGATTTGTGAAGAGATCCGTTGGCAGCAGATTGTGTTGCGCATGGGTCAAAGGTCATGTGTGTGATGCAAACAATGGACTGTATATATTAGCTGCGAGCACATATTGTACCGTAGGCCACTGTTCATGGAGGATAACATTTAAGGACAAATACAAAACAAAAACAAAATGCAGATGCTATTTGAATACAACTTGAGACGTGTTCTGCTCCTTTTATTCGACACAACCTGCATGAAACAGCACTAAATGTATCTAATAGATTGAGTCACTGTACTCCCTACTCGCATCACGCCCGAGCAATAAAATCAACAGATAAAAGATGTCTTACTGTGTCTAAAAAGAGACGTATGCCTTTCTGCATCTGCCACACAGTGGTGGGTAAGTAAAGTCATTGTTGACACCCACGCTTTTACAAGCTGCGACCAGTGAACATTAATGTAACAAAAGACATTATTCTCGCATAGTACATTATGGCTGCGGTCTATGTGTGCAGTGGTGGCTACAGTCCCCACAGCGCAAAAGGCACCTTTGCCCGACAACTGATAGTGAAGTCATATGGACCCCGGCGTTTGATTTCATCACACAGGGCCATGGTGTAACCAACTGGCGTGCAATGAAATAGAAGGCATAGTTGAATCTTCATGTTTTTCTATCATCTGCTCTCGACCCAGGCATGAATGCCGCTGTCCGTGCTGTGACCCGAATGGGCATTTATGTGGGGGCCAAGGTCTACCTGATTCATGAGGTAAACCACCTGTTTTATCATGTTTGAGATCTAAATAAAAATTCAACATTGACTCCATGCTTTTTCTTCTTCCTTATTGCAATCAGCCATTTGTGTATTTTTGCTCTTCAGGGATACCAGGGCCTGGTGGATGGGGGAGACAACATTAAACTCGCCCACTGGCACAGTGTGACCAACATCATCCAACTGGTTGGTCAAAACGTCATTTTCAGTCAGTGTTGAAAGAGAGACAGGCATGATGGGCCTTTTTCAATGTGGACAACTCTTTTTTTATATTCAGGTGTCCCGGTAACAAGTTATACTGTAGTAGACCCTGCATTCATTTAGTTACGTGTGCTTTCTCTATCGTCATATGGCAAACTCTCTTGTGAACAAAAAAAAAAAAGTATTGCTATGCCTAGTTTTATTTTGTTGTCAAATGGACGTTTTTTCCGTTTTAAATCTCTCTTTATTTCTTCTCTGATGTTTTTTTTAAAACAATATTATTATTTCACCCATTTCCTCACGTCTATTCTCTACCTGCCTGTCCAGTACTGGTAATCATCCGGGTAAGGTGTCCTCCTGCATGTGCTTCAAGCTTTATCCGCAGAATAGGCTGCATCGAAATGAAATACAATCCCGTAGTCACTGTTTTGCATTACCAAATAGTGCGAGTTGTCTTGGATTTGTGTTGCTGATGTGTTGAAGTTCTGCATCATCTTACTGCAACTTGGGCCCTCCTCAGTGACGGTGACCTGTCTGCCGAAGCTGAACTGGTTTGTGGCTTGTGATGCGGGTATAAAGAGTCTGACGTCTCTGCTGCAGGGCGGGACTGTGATCGGTAGCGCCCGATGCAAGACCTTCACGACGCGCGAAGGCCGCCTTTCGGCCGCCTTCAACCTGGTGAGGAAAGGCATCACCAACCTGTGTGTGTGCGGTGGGGACGGCAGCCTCACCGGGGCCAACATCTTCCGCAGCGAGTGGAGCAGTTTGCTGGCCGAACTCGTACAGAAAGGTACAACGTCCGGAGTATGGATTTGTATTTTCATTCGACCGCAATCCCCTGATGCGGCATTTCCGACGTTGTGCGTGTGTGTCTTGCTGTGTAATAGGACGGATCACTGACACTGTGGCCCAGCAGCATGATCACCTGAACATTGTGGGACTCGTGGGATCCATAGACAACGACTTCTGTGGCACCGACATGACCATCGGGGCCGACTCTGCGCTGCACCGCATCATGGAGATAATCGACGCCATCATGACCACTGCGCAAAGGTCAGACACCGAGGGGCGCTGAGCAGCCGCTGTTTGAGCCAAGTGTCATCAGTGAAGAGAAAGCGGGTGTGCCGTAAACCCTCTCTGGTTCCAGCTCCTTAAATATTATGATTTGCCGATTTCTCTTCATTTATGATTAGTAAACCGTATCTGTGGGTTTGGGACCGTTGTTTGGCCGAAATGTAAAATTTGAAGACGTCAACTTTCCGCTTAGAGAAATGATCACGGACCGGAACATGGAATGTCACTCATCCTGACATTAATGATCTATTGTTACTGGCATCCGGCCATCTAGGTCGGGTGTTGTCATAACTACACACTTCCATTCAAGCCTGGCGTGGTGTCTGTGAGCTTGCCCAGACGTGTACCTTTGCAAGTTTCTGTTCAAGCGTCGTAGCTGCAAAACTCTCATCCTCTATTATTATTATTATTGTGATCTAAAATAATATGTGTAAAAAATTGTGTTATTATTTATGACTCAATTTCATTCTCGCTTTCTCGACCCCCATACAGCCACCAGCGCACTTTTGTTTTGGAAGTCATGGGTCGACACTGTGGGTGAGTAACACTTCGACCGGTCCCGAAGTCATTTATGCACAGCCACGGATTCAAGCACGCGTGAATGTGCCATCGCCGCAGGTATCTGGCCTTGGTGTCAGCGTTGGCGTCTGGTGCAGACTGGCTCTTTATTCCAGAGTCTCCTCCTCTGGAGGGCTGGGAGGACCGCATGTGTTCCCGTCTAGAGGCGGTAAGACATTGAAACTATACTGTAACGCAATTGTTTCAGGAATGTAGATTAAATACAGCGCTCGGACGCAGGATTGTGCCTCATGTGCCTCGTGTCATTGACTGTGTGTGTGTGTGTGTCTTTTTTTTATCTCCAGAGCCGCGTGACGGGGTCAAGACTCAACATTATAATTGTTGCAGAAGGAGCCATCGACAGAAATGGAAATCCCATCTCTTCAGTTTATGTGAAAGATGTAAGTTTAAACATTGAAGGGATATATTATGCTGTATGCAACAGCCGACCACCAACCGAGGGGTAGTTTGATGATCGTTTAACACCGATTAGCCGTTTTCAAATTTCGGACAAATAATGGAATGGAATGCTCCCATGTTGGTTTGAAGCTGGTGGTGGAGCGACTGGGCTACGACACCCGACTGACTGTCCTCGGCCATGTTCAGCGAGGAGGAACTCCCTCCGCCTTCGACAGAATACTAGTGAGTTGAACGGTTTACGTCGTGTTCTTTAAAACCATCTATTTTTGCTTTTGGCAAGTTTGGCTTGGTATGGAGGGGGAAAACCGTCTCTCGCACCCGGAGGCGGAATGTGCCCTCCTGGCACCAAACGTAGACTAATCCGCAGGAGGGGGACAACCTCCAAACACCGACTTCTTTTGGATTTACAATGGCCATGTGCAGGATGTGTGAGATTATCGGTGTTCCAGAGCAGCAAGTTGGGTGTGGAGGCGGTGATCGCCCTGTTGGAGGCCTCTCCCGACACCCCGGCCTGTGTCATCGGCCTGTCGGGAAACCACGCTGTTCGTCTGCCTCTCGTGGAGTGCGTGGAGATGGTGAGCCTCTGTCCTCTCTACTCGAATTGTTTTCTTTCCTTCTCCTCCTGCTGGACGCGACTGCCAACTGTCGGCGTTGAACCTTGTGCCCCGGTTCGCAGACCAAGTTGGTGCAGAAGGCCATGAACGAGAAGAGGTTTGAGGAGGCTGTCAAACTGCGCGGAGGGTGAGCGCTGAGATGCATTCGCCCACGCTGAATAGTTGCATAAATTACAACCGTCATGGTGGGAGGCTGATCTAAATCGTGAAAGCGATTCTCTTCTCGCAGGAGTTTCGAGAACAACTGGAACACCTACAAGCTTCTCGCCTACCACAAGCCCGCACAGTCTCGGGCAAGTTGACACACCTCAACTCGTGCATGCCGTACCGCATTACATTTGACACGAAATCCTTTTGCGCTTATTAGCCGCGTCTGACTCGTGTTCCCACAGAGCAACTTCTCTTTGGCTGTTCTGAATGTGGGCGCTCCGGCTGCGGGGATGAACGCGGCGGTGAGGTCCGCCGTGAGAGTGGCGCTCGCCCAAGGACACAAGGTCTACGCGGTCAACGGTGGATACCAAGGACTCGCCAGAGAAGCGGTAAGTCCTTATATCTTTACCTCCTCTGCAGTACGTTATTTATTTATTTTTTTAGCTGCCATTCCCGAGAGGGAACCGCTCTTCGCTGACGGCTGTGTGTCTGTCAGGTTTTTGAGATGGACTGGCACAACGTGGCGGGATGGACGGGTCAAGGCGGCTCACTGCTGGGAACCAAACGGTGAGCAACGGGACCGTGTGATTTCCCCTTTAATGAATGACATATTATTCAGATTACCTCAGCTATTTAGAACATCGCATTCTTTAAGATTAAAAAAAAAATTACGATACAGCATATGATTTGGCAACATGAGATATACTGTATACATACATATGTGTGTGTGTGTGTGTGCGTGCGTGCGTGTGTGTATCTCAACAATGTTGTTTTTTTTTGTAATAAGGATCCCCGTCATATCTCGTCCACGTTTGTGTAATACTCCCTGTGATAAGCGAATTCCCTCGGAGGTGAAAGAATGTGTGGTTTTTAAATATTGTCTCGTGTTAAATATGTTTCAGGACACTTCCAAATAAACACATGGAGAAGATCGCGGAGACCATTGCCAAGTTAAAAATCTCCGCTCTGCTCGTGGTCGGAGGGTTTGAGGTAGGGTGCGGCGTGCGCATTTGTCGTTTGATAAGCCGTGGTGTCCGTGTCGGTTTTTCAACGCAACCCGCTCGGTGACATTCAAAGGGCTACGAAGGCGTGCTGCAGCTGTTTGAGGCGCGGAGTCGCTACGACGAGCTGTGCATCCCCATGTGCGTGATCCCCGCCACCATCAGCAACAACGTGCCCGGAACCGACTTCAGCCTGGGGGCAGACACGGCCGTCAACGCTGCCATGGAGGTAACGCGGAGCAGGCGGCCCCGTGCGCTCTTGTCACGTTGGTGCCCCAGGATTAGGACGGATGAGGAGCGAAGGGTGACATCGGACGCCGTGTCGCAGAGCTCCACTTTGAACTCCTCGCACGCAGTCGCAGAGCAGAGATTCCGTCTTTAACTTTTAACACCTTGGAGGAGATGATGTAGACAGGAAGTCCTCTGGCTAACCCCCTGAAATGATAAGTGCAATATAGCGAGACCAAAGTTATCGCTCGTTTCCATGGGGACAGTTGTAAACGGTGTATACAGAAACAGAGGGACGGAAAAAGTCCACATAAACAACCCTCCTTTTAAGCCAACTCTGTCCTCAATTCTCACACCTTCGTTTTGACCCCATACTTCTCACTTCGGTCATTAGGGTTGCGACAAGATCAAGCAGTCGGCCACCGGCACCAAGAGAAGAGTGTTTGTGGTGGAGACTATGGGGGGATTCTGTGGCTACCTGGCAACCTCGACGGGTATAGCCGTGGGTGCCGATGCGGCCTACATCTTCGAAGACCCCATCGACATCCACACCCTAAAGGTAAGACTAAGAGGGGAACAACAAAAACAACGGTGCGCCCTACTCCTTAAGCTATGCGGTCTAATTATTTACCCGGCCTTTTGACAGACCAATGTGGAGCATCTAAGCGAAAAGATGAAGAAGGACATTCAGCGGGGGCTAGTGCTGAGGTACATAACGCACGTTCAGCCTTTGCACATTTAAATTTTGTAAAAAAACAATAAATAACTCGTGGTCATGACTCAAAACGTACATACATTTCCTCCTGGACCAAAATGACAGTCAGACATTGCCGGTAACAAACGCCGTTATTATTATTTTTGAAATCTGTCACAACAGGAATGAAAAATGCCACGAAAACTACACCACGGACTTCATCCATAAGCTGTATTCGTCAGAGGGGAAGGGCATCTTCGACTGCAGAGTCAATGTGTTGGGACACCTTCAGCAGGTGGGGAGCATCCACTGAGTGGCAATATTGAGTTATTCGAAATTTATGTGAAGTTATTATAGTGACAGTCTTGTATGACTTTTATACTCACTGTGTGTGTGTGTGTGTGCGTTTGCGCTGCAGGGAGGGGCACCTTCCCCCTTTGACAGAAACTTTGGCACAAAGTTGGGTGTGAGGGCTATCCAATGGATTACCCAGAGACTGACGGAAAACTTCAGACAAGGTGGAGTAATGGACTAAAGTCATAATTCCTTAGAAATGAAAATGGCTGCGAATCCGAAGTCGGACAACAGCGATGTCAGGATTCCGCTGTTTTGCCCCCACCAGGCCGCGTGTTCACCAACTCTCCAGACACAGCGTGTGTGCTCGGCCTCAAAAGGAAGCTCATCGCATTCACCCCCGTCGCTGAATTGAAGTCCGTGACCGATTTTGAGTAAGTAAATTCAGTTTTTCTGTCGCATAACAAATGGCAAAATTGAAACCAACTTATTGATTCGGTTTAGAATTTGTCAATTACTTCATTGCGATGTTTTGGTTTTTTTTTTAGACACCGGATGCCAAAGGTCCAGTGGTGGTTTAACCTGCGGCCCATGCTGAAAATGTTGGCCAAATATCAAACCAGCTTCTGCGAATATGTCCCCGGAGAGATCGAACACGTGACCCGACGCTCCATCAGCATCGACTCTGGGTTCTAGACTCTGGATATACAGTACGCTTTTTTGCACTTTTTAAGCCTTATCTCTCCGGCCTTTTCTGTTTTCTGCTTATGCGCTTGGTCTCAGGACTGAACATTTATAAAGCCAGCATTAATCTTATCTTGGTACCTACAGAATTGTAAATGATATAAAAGTGCGCTTTGCTTTCGTTAAAGGGTAGTTTGCGTTGCCCTTGTGCCTTTCTATAGTCAAATCACTGCCATAAAAAGAAAACCATGCTTGCCTCTAAATTAATTTAGTAATTACACTGATTTATTTAAAAAATTTTTAGCATTACATTTGTTTTACTGGTGTTGGATTTTGTACTGAAAATGTGTTAAAAACACAAAACAACATTCCACAGGCCAGTATTGCGATCTCGGGGAGGAAAATGTTAACGCTAATGCTACTTCAGCTGTTGTTTTTTTTTCTTGAAACAATTCTCTTTAACTCTGTTCAATTCAAATTCACTATACAAGTATTAATGGTTGTAACATCTTATGTCTGCAGTAAAAGTAAGTAGATTTTTTTGATCTCGATGTTTTTTGTTTGTTATGATTTGCGTTTAAATCACAAACGAATGATATTCCAATTGACTATGTGACTCATTGGACCAATGAGGTTTTAATTTTACGTTGTATACACACTGTGGAGAACTGAAATACTGCTAATATTTATTAGTGGAAACAGAACAGTAACTATCAATAAGTAAACAATAAGCAGTGTATTCACACTGTTAAAAAAAACTTTACAACATATGTACTTATAATCGATAGAAATCTATTGAGAAATGTGGATATGTGTTATATTTTATTACTACATACTGTATATGCGTCTCTTCAATAAAATGTTATTCAACTGTGATTCTAATAGTGGTATGTTCATTTAAAGTGAATACTTGTAGCAATAACCTATACATTACAAGTAAATAGCAACTATTTATAAAAAATAAACAGAAAATGTAATTTTTTTTACATTTTTTTAAACTGTTGAAGTCTAATCATTGGTGAGGATAAACCCAGAACTGGCCAGTGAACAAAATGTAGATGTATTTACGTAACTTTCAAAAGTTAAATGAAAATGGAATCTCTTCTCTGGTCTTATCTTTTTTAGCTGCCTGAGGAGTGTTGAAGTTGAAAGCAAACGGAAAATCCTCAACTTGCTCTGGTTGTTTGAACAGAAACTCTGGGCCTGCAAAATCATTTACACACACCCTCAGTTCAAAGCAAGTAACGCGCAAGACAAAAATGAAGGGATTTGACACTTACTAGGAGGCTTGGATTCTGTGGTTTTCTGAAAAGAGATCAACAGAGTTCGGTATTACTGTGTGTTACTAATGTGTGCTGTATAAAATAAAAGGTTTCCAATAAAAAAGAAAAACGGCCATTACCTTCTCATTGAAAAAAGAGCTGGTGAAAGCAAAAGATGTGTCCTGCAGAAGAAAAAACAGTTTTGTTAATTCTGATCTGAGAAAAGTCATACCTTAAAGATTGTTGGCTCCCTTTTCCTGCTCCTGACCTCATCCTGAGGCGTGCCCACGTCAAATCCAAACCCAGAGAAGCATGGGGTGCTGGGCTCGGAGTTCAGGGAGAACAGGAAAGCTGGAGATTTGGTAACCGGGGTCCCTCCCCGTGGAGAGCTGGTGGGACTGAAGCTGTGAACGCAACACCGACACAGCTCTCAGTAACTGCCTTTACAGCGATTTAAAGTGCAAGACAAGTCGGATCAAAACCTTACTTGAATGAAAACGATGGAGTTGAAGGTGCATTGACCGATGATCGACATGAAGGAGCAGGTTCCTCGTTGTCGTTTTGTCTTGGTGTCTTATCTTCATCCGTCTCCTCCACTGGCTCCACTGCCTCTGACTCATTGGATTTCTGTTCCTTGGGTGTAAAAGCCTTGGTAACAGGAAGGGAGGAATCAACACTAGCAGAGTTGATATAATAATAATTCTCATTAGATATTAGCTTAGAAAACATTAAAACAACACACTAAAACATTAAAACAAACAGAAATATTAAAACTAAAAGTAACCTGAGATTCATCTTTTATAAATATCGCGCAACAGTGTTTGCCGGCTTAGTATTTCAGTTGGACAGAAAAAAAGAAAAACAAAACACTTGCTTAGTTTGAATACATTTCAAAATAAAGTTGACCTGAATGATGCACTCACCGAGACAAATGAAATGTTGGTACATTAGACAAAAAAGCATTACCAAGGCTTTGTCTTGTGGTTCCGTTTCCTTTTCCTTCTCATCAATGTGCATCTCATCTGACCAAGTTTGATCTAAAGAAACAAATAGGGCAATAAGGCATTTATATATGGCACAGACGTCAAAACCTAAACAGCAGTCTGTATGAAGATGTTGGCATTTGCTGAAATGGCATATCAAACTTTTCTCAGTGAGTGACCACAACTCACTGCTTGTGTCTTGTGGCTCAGGGCTGCAGGTGATATCCTGGACCTCGTCTTCCTCCTGAATATCTTCATTACTTGCCTCGACAGGCACATTGTGACCATTCTGCAACACATGTATAAATATGTAATTTATTATACATATATTATGCTAGAATTTGGGCAGCTTTACGTTCACATTATTTTGCTTGATGGGGTCTAAATACCTGAGTCTGGTTGAGATGGAGCGAGTCGATGTCGATGGCAGTGTCTCCATCCTCTGTTGGAGGATCCGATTGTTTCTGCAGGTCCTTCACGGGCTGCTGACCACAAACACTAGAAAGACAAATTAAATCAGAGGAAAATGTGACAATAGATGTGTCAGAGGGTGTAAGTCATAATGTTGTTATCAATAATATTCACGGACAGATACCTGGTTGGTAGTTCCTCAGAGGAAGAAGAGGTGACCGCTGGATCTGGTTGGGAACAAAACAAACCAAGTGCATTAAGTGCTTTTAGTATTTCAGCTCCTACTGAGCAATTTTGTGATGGTATGAAAAAGTTCATTACCGGTAAGATGCTCAATCTCTTTCTGTTTCATTGTAATTTGCTCATCGCATTTCTTGATCCTACACTCAATCTCCTCGTTTTCAGCCTGCAGTCCGAGCAGCTTTTGAGCCAGGGGATTTTGGCAATAATATTCTTTATGCAACTGGAATGTCTTTCTGTAGCTCCCTATCCTCTCTGCAAAGACCTCCCTTTTTTAGGTTACAAGTAAAGAACGATTAAGCTTTGTTCATTTCGGCTCACACGGGCTGTGTTCAACACAATTAAACAGCGTGGACCCACATGTCACTGTTGTAGCTGGCCTTTCTGCTCTCAAGCTCGGCCTTCAGCGTCTGCTCGTACTGGAGAAGCCGGCTGTTAGTCGCCTTCAGGCTAGAGGTGGATGAAAAGCAGGATTATATGAATATATATATTTACACACACAATACAGCTGTGTTTATGCTAGGGAAAATGTACATCTCAATAGTGTCACCTTTATTCATCAGTCATGGCTTAGCCTGATCACCATACCTTATAGCTACCACCTTATTATGGGTCACAGAGCTCTGTTTTATTTCAATTTCTTCCTCAAATTTCTTGATGTTTCCTTTGAGTGTTTCCGTGTAAGACCTCCACTCGGCAATGTCAGCTCTGCAAACTGTTCACAAACATACAAATTCACACAACACAAAATGCTTTGACATAATGAAAAATAATAGGTGCCCATTGTGTATGTAAAAAAATGATGTGTGCGTTTAGGCTTGTTTGTTGTTTTACTGCTTCAGTATTTTTTTTAATTATTATCATACCTTCCATTTGTTGGCTGAGTTCATTCTTCTTCTGAGTAAGCTCCCTATTTTGAAGAGCTGTAAAAATATATATAATATTTTTATCTTATGTCTTATTTCTTACAAGCAAATGTAATTATCTTATGACGTAGTTCGCTAGCTTCTTAGCCACGCTGCTAACAGCACCCAACTTTAAACCCTTTAGACATCAAAGTACCACACAAGTACAGCTATTAAAACAAAATAAAAAATCAAAAACAAACGCACCAAACTGGCAGAGAAGGCTGTCGACACTTTCCAATGAAAAATCGTCGTCCATTATATAACAACGTTACAAACATTAGTTAATTAATCCTAGCTATCAATGTAGCTCATGCGGAAGGAGACCACCACACACAACAGGTGTGCTCGGGTCACGAAGTAATTAGACTTCATTATTCTGACCAATGGGAACGAGAGCGAGCACTTACATCCGGTTTACGAAATTATTTATTAAATTAAGAAATACGATTGTATTATAATCATGTATAAGTATCCTTTATAAATAAAATTAATGTACACATACTAGGAATTTCTACATTTTTTATTTTTCCATTTAACTATACAACACATAGGCCAAAATAAAGATTGCCGTGTTAATATGATAACAGAGTCGATAACTGAGGCACTATAGGCACATGCACACACGGAGCCTATACAATAAAAATTATTGTTCGTTTTTCTATCATTTTACTTTAAAATGGGTTTCTTCGTGTCCACTCTTTAGTACACACGCTTCTGTTCTTCCGTGTTCACGTGACGGCAGTGGGATTACGTAGGGTGGTATCGGACATAGGATTGGTGGGAGAGAGGTTAGAGGGGAGGGTTCAGTGCCATTCTGGAAATCATTGTGCGCAGCGCATCTGTACGGATGTGATGCTTGTCTCTTGCAGTGTGTCAAAGAGATCAACTGACTTATCCTCACACGGTGCAGGTTATCCATCCTCCGCTGGTCGAGCCTGTTCGAGGTAAGTTTTAACCTTAAAATGAAATCGTGCTAACGTGATGTTCGCCGGCTGGCGTCTGCAGACAAAGAGCGGACATGGGTGGGATTTAAATGGGAGGGGGTCAGCTGTGTGGAGAATGGGCTGCTTTGTCGATGTTTACCCTCATCTCATCCTGTTTCACATAATGCATTAGTCTGCGAGAAAAAAGGGGGGCCCGATCTGTCAGTGTAAGGTGCTTTTTTTCCTGATTTTGTGTCTGCAAAGAGGAGGAAAGGGAGCAGCTCGGTGCATCTGTGTGCTGTCATGCAGAAGGGGGGATAACCCCCCAGTTATGAGCAAATCCGTGATGCTTTGTCTGTCATCTGTCTCACGCAAATTTGGTCTCTGTCTTTTCTACATCTTTAATGCCTCCAGATGTGTGATTTGGCAGATGTGATCCCTCCTCATCACAGACAGAGTTGACTGAACAGGACGTAGGCCAGGATACATGTCCAAACAGGATTGTGTGACTGTAAACACCAGATATTAATGTATTTTTTTTCTCTCTGTCTCTCTGTTTCTCTATTTGTGTGTTGCTTTGCATTAAGCTGGAAAATAACCAGTAGATTGAAAACCTGAACAACATGGGAGGAGATGGTTTGTGCTGCTCCTGACGTCACTTGTCTCTACATATAACCCATCAAAAAAAGAAAACCCAAGTCTCATAGAGTGTACTGGATCAGAGGAGGGGACATGGCGCACGTAGAGGAGCCTCAGACTGAAAGTGACGGCAGCCCCCAGATGATGTCCCTCAGATCGGACAAGTCGGTGAACCATGTGGACGATGGAGACGTGGGACCCTCTATAAGGAGGAAGAGGAGGAAGAAGAGAGACCAGCGTCCAGAGTCCATCATTGTGTACCGCTCTGAAATGGACAGGGTGCCCGGAGAGGATCAGAGTGGGGAGGAAGGAGCTGAGAGGAGTGCTGAGGAGGGAGCAAAGTTCCTCTGCACGCCCACAGGCGAAGGTGAGACGCTTGTCCGTTTGAAATCATGAAACCCTGTGCTGCCCCAGTTGTTGACACTGAAGCAAAAGGGTGTGTCATATTGACAATTCATACCTTGTGTTTGACATATCAAGCAATTCATTTTGCAATGCAAAGCAAATCGGTGTACATGAGAAAAAATCCGGATTACTGTGAAAATATGCACTTGAAGTAGGACCCTGCCAATGATGGGATTTAAATTCATTTATCAGTTAAATAAGAAAATAATGAACTCATCTCTGTTCGTCAAATGTCTTCACTAAGTTGCATTACTGAGTTTTTCTCTTGTTTTATCTCTGAACAGATGAAGGCTGGAGCCTTCCTCCAGACAGCCGTTACGTGACCCTGACAGGCACCATCACGCGGGGAAAGAAGAAGGGTCAGGTCGTGGACATACACGTCACTCTGACAGAAAAGGAAATCAGGGATTTGGCTAAGTCCAAGGAGCGCCTGGATGCAGAGTGTGAGGCGGGGGACGACGGTAAACGCGCCTGCCGCCTGGGCGTGTGTCGGGGGCCTCACGTCGTGCTGTGGAGCATCTCCTGCGCCCCTTTGGTTTTCCTCCTCGCCTTCATCACCTCCTTCTACTACGGCACTCTCACCTGGTACAATGTCTTCCTGGTGTACAACGAGGAGCGGACGTTCTGGCACAAGATCACAATATGCCCCTTCCTCATCATCTTCTACCCCATGCTCATTATGCCCATGGCGGTGTCTCTTGCTCTGTACTCGGCCGTGGTGCAGGTGTCCTGGGCCCTCAGCGAGTGGTGGCAGGTAGTCCGAGACCTGGAGAAAGGCTTCTGTGGCTGGGCCTGTGCGAAGCTGGGACTGGAGGACTGTTCGCCCTACAGCATCGTGGAGCTGCTCGACTCTGACACAGTCTCTGGCACTCTGCAGAGCAAAGGCCACAACGAACATGCCCAAACATCATCTGTGTGATACAGGATGACGAGGAGGTCGGAGGCACATAATGAGGATTATGTCAAAGTCAAATGTGGAAGTGCTGATTGAAAATTCCATACACGCGTTTGGCTCAGGTATAGAGGACAAAAATAGGAAATTCAATTTGATCACAGGAAGTTTAGAAGTTTAATTCATAAACAACGAAAGTTGGATGTTGAAAATGCAAATTTTTACGGACTTGTTGAGAGCTCCCTGAAGAAGAACATTTCAAGCAACCCTTGATAAGTATTTATTATCAAGGGAAAAAATAAAAGTTTCACTCCACTGTGCTTTTCTCTAAATGATAATTTATTAAACACTGCCGGAACTGTCCTGAGGGGCTTAACGCAACTATTACCAAGTTGTAAAGCAATGAACTCTGAGGTTGGGAGGGAAAATCATTGGTCTGTTTTACTTCCAGGCTGTCAAGGATAAACACAGCTTCCCTCCGACAACTACATGACCTCTGATAATTGAAGAAGATTATTTTATACTAACAGACTTTGTTTCCCGAGGGTTTTTATGGACTGGCTGTGGACACTGATACACTGGTTACTGAAAACCTGTAAGTTATTTCAACTTTTCATTTCATCTGTAAATAACTGTAATTAATTGTATGCGATCACCGTGCTCTGCACTGACATCCGAAAAAAAAAATCAAAGGCAACTTCTTGATATGCAAGACTGGTATACCTATTGGGTATATTTGTCAACCCCCGCAGGGCCGAATGAACCCACTTTTTAATGTGTGTCAGTTTGGAATCTTTGTTAATTACTTGAATTACCTGATTGGGAATATGAACCACTGCAGCACTACACACACTAAAACAAAGGGAAACAGAACAAGGGGCAAGCCCTTGCCAAGGGACTCCTTTCGTTTTTCTAGGGCATGGCCAGAGTTACACTATATTTTTCCTGTTGTCAACAAAATCTTATTTATTGCGCTTGGTGAGTACTTGGAGTTGTTACAGTACATAAACACTGGAATTGAGGAAGCCATAGTCAGTACAAGCTGAATAATCAAGCATTTCTGTGGTGAACTTTTTCCAATGTCAAATCAAGTATACTTTTGTTCATCACAATTTTAGTCCACACATAAGTAAAAAAAAAAATCTCAGTTATTTTCTGTCTGATAATTCCTGCTATATATTGTATATAATTATTGTTTTAATATTTATTTTAAATCATTAAATCCAGTACAGCTTCTGGAATTCATAGTGAGTAGAAAAACGTTTTATACCACTTTGAAATACATGTGATGAAGACAGATATTATGAACTGGTTAAAATATATATCGGATGGGTTTGAATGGATCAGATGGTTTAATATAATTTGATGTGGATGTTTATGATCAGGCCTGGTTAGGTAAACTCGTGTTTATCTGTGGGTGTGGAATGAATCTGTGTTCCACATTATGTATTGTGAATTCACATGCTGCACATTTAAGAATCACACACATGAAATAAAGTGTTGTACCATTCCATTTCAATTGTATGCTAATTTCTTAGTCTGGATTGTGGAACACATCATGTTTCATGGTGTTATAGAGCAATTCCTAGCAGGTTCCTATTTTTAATGGTAACACAGACCTACTCTGAAGATAAACAATCAGGCCTTATCTCTACATGGTGCACAAATATGCGAAGTTATGTGCACTTTGAGATCTGAGCCTTGCCTCCCTGGGATGCCTGCAGGAGAAAATCCATATGCTTAATTGCAAAGTCAGCAGTGTGCAAAATAGAGTCTGTTGAAGAAAGCACTGCTGAGGTGAGCACTTATCTAACTGCCCTGTTTTATTCTCTAATGTTAAAACGACTGAAGGTAAATGAGGAGAAACGGGTATGGTGTGAGTATTTCTACGCAATTTATTTTAATTTCTATGCACCTACCTTATTTCCCTATTTTAAAGTATAGGAAAATAACTAATAGAGCATATCACAAACATTTAACACAGAAAAACAATCGAATTTGTTTTCAGTTTAATATGGTGATACTCATTAATATATTAGTGTTTATATATTCATATTTATTGTTGGGTAATATTCTATTGACGTGCACCCCATAGTTTCCCTCTGTGCATAGTGCCATATGAGACACTAGAGGGCGTTTAACCCACTTGTCATTTTGCCACGCCTGGATCGTACCACACCATTAGCACGTTTCCAGTCTAGCACGGGTCCAGTGTGTTTAATTAGCATTTATTTATCCCGATTTACGGTGAAAAACGGGCCGTGTCGAGTCTTTCCGCGTAAAACTTGCTCTGTGAGCAAGGAACTGGTCCAACCTAGTCAGAGTTTCTGGCCGGAACCATAACAGAGTGACACGTCCTTTGAGGAAGAGCGAAGACGAAAATGGCTGGATCCAAAGTAAGTTACTCGTGTTTTCAACATTTATCTATTAAACTCGGTCATGTTTGAACGCTAACAATGTTGTTACGTGTTTTGTGTATTCAAATGGCGGTTTGCATGTGATCTGAATCTCATGCAACACGTTCGGACATGGTGGGTCACCCCCCGTATTGAATGCTTGTACTAGTGTAACAACGTGAAAGCAAATGCATGTAAAATAAAGCACCGATTTCTTTTTTATTTCACTGATCTAAAGAATACACCTTGGGATATAAGCTGTGGTGTGTTAAAGGAGTGTTTGTGCTCTACAGTCTGCCCTGGTGCTGTGCATGGATGTGGGTTTCTCCATGTCCAACTCTGGCCCGGGTGAGGAGCCTCCCTTCGAACTTGCCAAGAAAGTCGTGCAGAAGTTTGTCCAGCGTCAGGTACGTTTACTCTTCTCTCTAAAAAATAAAAAATAAAAAGCACACAAAGGGAACCTAAGACAATGAAAGTTCCGATCTCATAATGACACGCTGAATGCCTCTTTTGTCTTCTGACAGGTTTTTGCTGAGACTAAGGATGAACTGGCCCTGGTTCTATTCGGCACAGATTCCACCAAAAACAATCTGGACGGGGACGGCCAGTACCAGAACATCACCGTCCAACGTCACCTTATGATGCCTGATTTTGAGCTGCTGGAGGAAATTGAGAATCAGATCCACCCAGAGAATCAGCAAGCGGATTGTATCCCTCTAACCTGTTTAATGCGAAAGTGGAAGCATGGGGGCTTGTTTTCCAGGTGTACCGTAAGAAACTGTTAACACCTTAACTGCAGTCCAATAGGGCTGGATGCTCTTGTTGTCTCTATGGATCTCCTTCAGACAGAAACCAAGTAAGAACCTGTGTGTATCACATGAGTCAGCCCACTGAATGAATAACTGGTTGTCTATTAGTGTGACGGAGATTGTGGGTTTTTTTTGCAGGGGAAAGAAGTACGATCGTCTCAACATTTCCCTCCTGACCGACCTCAACACCCAGTCTAGTGCGGACCACCTGGATGTCATTATTGAAAACCTGAAAAAAGCTGGCATCACCTTGCAGTTCTTGTAAGGTTATAGGCAATTTAGGTTTAGGCGATTTGTTTTGTTGTTTTTGCACCGGCTTTGAAGTCGAATGTTTTCCTTGTCAGTTTGCCTTTCCCCACGGAGGACGATGAGGAGGGTGAAGCGGGCGCAGTGAGCAGAGGCCATGGTCCCCCGGGCTCAGGGAAAGGTCTTTCCCGGGAACAGAAGAACAGCCTGGACATGGTGAAACACGTCATGTTAAGTCTGGATGAGGAGGACGGCCTGGATGAAATGTATACGTTCAGGTCAGAAGGGCTCTCATTAAACACAAGATGATTCTTTTCCTGTCTTACTTATATTTTTTCCCCGCTGTCTCTCTCTCTTCAGTAGTTTACGCTCTCATCGGATGACATAATGTTGAATTTGATTTCCCATGCGATTCACTTTGACTGTAGGAACGCAATCGAGCAGCTGTGTATGTTCAAGCGTGTCGAGAGGAGACCCACGGCCTGGCCCTGTCAGCTGACAATCGGCAGCTCTCTGTCCATCCGTATTGTTGGATACAAAGCAGTAAGCTGAATGTCAAGTACACTTAGATGGACTACGTGCTTATACAACATGTGCTTTCGATGCTCACTGGTTATTGAGTTCTGTCAGGTCCCACATTTGGACAGCTCCTCAACGCCGTCCCACGGCCTTTAGCTTTTAAGGCTACGTGCAATTTCTCCATCCAAATAGTAATACCCGTCGTGTCCAACAGGCTACAGACGAGAAGCTGAAGAAGGTGTGGAGTACAGTCGACGCACAAACCCATCAGAAAGACGATGTGAAGAAAGACACCGTCTACTGTCTGGACGACGACAACGAGACGGAGGTGCAAAAGGAGGACATCATTCAAGGTGAGGACGTGGTCTCCCTTCTGATCCTCAACACACAGTGAAACCATTCACCCAACTCATTCACTTAAACTCACTTATGTGGCCAGGTTTCCGTTACGGAAGTGACATTGTTCCGTTCTCCAAAGTGGATCAAGATCAGATGAAGTACAAACACGATGGAAAGTGCTTCGCTGTCCTAGGCTTCACCAAACAGAAAATGGTATGGTGACATGGAGTGCAGCATTCCCAAAATATACATTTCAAAGCCAATAATCTTTGTGAGTGGAATTCTACTGTCATGCGTGCAGGTACGCCGTAACCACTTCATGGGAAATCAGGTCATCAAGATGTTTGCTGGCAAAGATGATGAGGTGAGACGAGTGACATCCCCATACACTGCGTGCGATCACGTGTTGCTTAAACCGCTGTCTCGTGTCTTTGGCGCGGTCTGAGTAGCACGCCGGAGTGGCGTTGTCGGCCCTCATCCGGGCAATGGACGAACTCAAAATGGTTGCCATCGTGCGTTACGCCTATAACAAAATCAGTAACCCTCAAGTAGGAGCAGCTTACCCGTGTATCAAGAAGGACTATGAGGTGAGATGATCATGAGGGGAAAAATGCCATTTTCAACTGACTTGACTTATTTGATGGCAACCGTCCCATGTCCACGTTTTGCCCCGTTTTTCCCCCCCCCCCCTAGTGTCTGATGTACGTCCAGCTGCCCTTCGATGAAGACCTCCGACATTATACCTTTCCTTCTCTGGAAAGCAAGAAGTTCACAGCGACAGGTAGTGGCTCTTCCCGTCAAGCTTAGAGAGTCAAATTGTGTTGGATACGCTCACATGAGCAGGTTTCCATATCGCGTCATACTGTACATGCACGGAAAGTAAAAGCTGTTGCGCTACTAATGTTGTTGCCTGTAGATGGCACACGTCAGCATGTCTACATGTCTACCTGCTGTTGCTCTGCTGGTCTGCGTGTGGCACACATTCAGAACTAGGACGATTTCTGGGCTGGCAGTGTTGAAACCTTTTTTTATGTTCTTATGTAAAAGTAGTTTGCGAGCTATTGGCGGCCTGTCATACAGTCCACCCCTTTCCAATTTAAACATATAGTAATTATAATTAAATAGTAATAATTCAAAATAGTAAATATGAATATATTAGTCATGCGAATTTAAAAGTACATATCCCTCAGGCTGGCTCGTCTACCAAATGTATATAGTGTTTTTTTAAATTTACACAGGAACTTTACAAAAAGCAGAGTGTAAAATAATACAAACAGATACATAATGAAAAGCACATCACATGCTAAAAGCAATCTGACTCCCAAATGAGATCATATTTGCTCTGCTGTTTGGTTGCGTGCGTCCTAGACGTTGTGCATCTGTCGTGAGATATTCATAAATCGGAGGGCATTCTTTAGAGTCGGGGCTCATTGACCAGAATGGACTATCGAGTGAAACGAGTTTTTGTTTTAGACACCCAGCTGTCTGCAGTGGACTCTCTCATTGACTCCATGATGCTGGTAGAGGAGGATGAGAATGGAGAATCAAGTGACATGTTGAAGGTCCACAAGCTTCCCAACCCTTCGTTCCAGAGGCACTTCCAGGTACAGGAACACACTTAGTATTTTCAGACAGATTTTTAGTTGGGGAAGATGGGTCCATTTCAACTTGGGCGGGGTAAAAAAAAAAAGCCTTCAGCCCTTCCTCTCCCTGACTACAGTCTCGCGTCCTTTTCCAAATCTGTCTCAGTGTTTGCATCATAGAGCAGTGTGCCCCGATACCCCCCTCCCTCCGATTGATCCGTGGCTGAAGGCTGCTCTTGAGTGCCCCGGGGTCATCAGTGAACGCTGCCGGGCTCCACTAGAGGAGATGAAGAGGAAGTTCCCTCTCACCCAAGTGGAGAAGAAAAAGAAGCTGAAGACCAGTGCGCAGATTTTTGGCAAAGAGTAAGTGGTTTGAGTCGGTATCGGTGCCGTGTCTCTAAATGTCACACAGGCGGCCGTAGTGTCACTGTTAACGCAACGATGATGGCAAGTGAGTTCAACTGCAGGTTCCGGTATTTTCACTGACCCCTTCGTGATTTGCAGCGCCGACGAGGCAGATGCCAAGAAGGCAATGGGAGGCGAAGAAGAGGAGGGGGAGTTTAATCTGGCTGACATCGCTGAAGGCTCTGTCACCTCAGTAAGAACGAAGCGAGAGAACCACACTTAAAAAATATAAATAAATCCGCTTTTTCATATCCAGTGTTTAAAGTGGCACATTTTACAATTTCCTTTTCACCTCAGTGCTGGCTCATTTTGAACGCAGGTGGGAAGTGTGGATCCAGCCAGAGACTTCTGCAATTTGATCAGGCAGAAGACTCTTCCATTCGGAGAGGGTGAGTCCTTTTTCCCCTGCGTTGTTTTGCGTGTTTTAAGTTGTCACGACTCATGTTCAGCCCTGGTAATTGTGTGTCTCTTTCTTTGTTTGGTTGCGGTGACCCCTGCGTCCTCCCCAGTCTGTCAGCAACTGACTCGCAGGATCGAGGAGTTGCTTAGCAACAAGAGCACACAGTACTACATGAAGAGCATCACCTGTATCCAGGCCTTCAGAGAGCAGTCTGTAAAGGTACATTTAGAAATAATCACCGTCTTTTATTTTAGGGAGTGCACAGTAATGTGTGAGTTTATGTATGTTTGAAATAATCTTAACTTAACTCTCGGGACATGAATTGAGGCCAGCTCCTGGCGATTGTGCATGTATCTGCATGTAGATCTGAGCTTTCAAGAGACTCTTGAATAGATTTTCAGTGTTGTTTTCCCCCCTTTTCCCAATTCAGCTGGGAAATGCCGATCTGTACAACAGCTACCTCCAATCCTTGAAACGAAGCATCCCGAACAGAGGGCTGGAGGTCTTCTGGGACCTGCTGATTCAAGGTGTGATAATCCTCCAATAGTCTGGGCCTCAGGTTTCCTCTCATTCTCTCGCATATCGCTCCTCCCTTGAGATGAGATACAAATCATGGCATAGTTTCTCGCGAAATGAGTGAATAACACGCAAAATGGAAAAGCATCCTGTCCTGTACCAAAGTTCATTCTTGCCGTTGAACAGATGCCATCACGCTGATCAGCAAGGACGAGGTCGCCGGAAGCACTGTGTCTAAAAACGACGCTAATCAGGTGAATAACCTTTCCATTCTCACGATTACTTCCTAATTAGACTCGCCCTTACAATGTCCATATTGAAATGTGCAACCTCCTCAGTTTCTGGTTGCTGAGGAGAAGAAAGAGGAGGCGGCTGCACCACCGGCTGAATATGCAGAAGATTTGGACGACTTGGTAAGTGTTGATGTGAAAGTTTTTTTTTTTTTTTGGCAGTCATTTCTAGATTCGAAATATTTAACTTATGTGTCCCACACTCCCGTTTAAGCTATTTCCTGTGTATTTTCAGGGCGTATCAGTGTGTAGGTCTGATAATACGCTTTGCCTGTTGAGATCTCTGATATAAACCCTCTGGTCTAATAATTGTCCCCCCCCCCCCCTTTCTTCCTGTGCAGCTGGACATTATGTAACAGGGGAGGTGACCGGATAGAGAAATGAGAAGAATGCGATATTTCATCCCGAACCAGACCAAACTACTCAGCCGTCCATTGTTCTGCCTCCCACTCGGTGATTCATTGTAACTGGCGTTTAACGGGATAGGATTTAACTGATGTTTACACCAGTGCGGTGAACACGGGCTAATCCTGACTTGTCCTGAAATATGTTTATTCCTTTCGCTGTTTGTTATCTAAAGTGTCAATCTCAAAAAGTAAAAGTTGATTTTTTTTGTTTTTTCTAAATGCCTTGTTAGTATTTCATGCTAACACAGGCGTGCTGCATGCAGGGAGTCGGGGGGGGGGGGGTTGATGGGCCCGAGGGATGGAAGAAAGCACGTCGGCATCCAACAAAGTGCAAGTTTATTATGTTTGTATCAGTAAAGCTTTGCGGTCGAGGAATGCTCAACTTCTGCGCGGGTAATTATTCAACAAACGCGACGACGATGAATACAGTTGAAGGGACGCAGTGATGTGTGAAGTGTACAGTGCAAGGTAGGGTCATAAAAGTTTCAATATTTCAAATGTTAGATGAACAGCAGTAGCACCAGTATGATATTTTCCCGTCCACCCGAGGCGCGTTTTCTTTTCTTTAACAAACCCACCGGAGGAATTTGTCGAACAAGCCAGACTGGCTCCACAGGTCAGAGAAGTCTTTCACCTTGAAGATGGCGTCCCGGTCGCCCATGGCCAGCTTCATGAGGACCTCTTCGTCAATGTCGCTGTTGGTGGCGACCACAGTGGAGACCACCTGTGCCCCGCGCATCGCGCTCACCGCCTCCTCCAGGTTTTTGCCGTCGGTGACGCCGTCGGTGATGAACACGAAGGCCACCTCCGCGTTGCGTCTCGTCAGGCGAGCGTTTCCCGTGCCCAGGATGTTGTCGATGGCGTGGAGGATGGCGGGCCCCACGCTCGAGGACGAATCCAGGTAGGGCAGGCGCGCGATGCCGTCGGCGATGAGGCTGGAGTTGTGCGTGAGAGGGAAGGCTATGTTGTTCTCGCTCTCCCTGCCAAACTCCATCAGGGCCAAGCGGGCTCGCATCCGGTCGGACCGGCTCCGGGCCAGTCCCAGTCCTTCCGACGTCCTCTGCACGAACTCCCGAACGCGCCGGAAGTTCTCCATCCCGAGGCGCTCCGAGCCGTCCAGTAGAAATACCAAATCCAACGGCCGCTGGACACACTGAGCCACTTCAGGTTCTGTGCGGACAGAGAAGAGGACCTGGCTGAGCTGCACTCCATTTCAACCGTCAACATAGATTTAGAAACATCATCACTACATACTGCTTTTGCAGGGAAGGTCGGGACACACGATCACCGGCTCTGGGAAAGGGAGATCACACGGTCAGGGTTTTAGACAGGCGATCAGGACAGGTGTCGCCACCTCGCTGAGCGCGCTGGTTTTCGGCCTCACCTGGACAGAGCACGGCCTCCATGGTTTGGATGAAGTCCTCGGCCACCAGGTCGATGTAGTGCTTCATCTCCCTGACGCGCTGCTTCTTGTTGCACGCGATGGACGTCAGTATCTCCTCGTCCTGCCCCCTCTTGAACACGTCGCCGACCCCGATGGCGTTCACCACCACGGTGTCGTCGTCGCAGAGGTACTTGAGCAGATCCTCGTCGTCGCGCGGGTCGTAGCGCCCGTCGGTGATCACCACCACGGACACTCTGGCCCGGGCCCTCTTGCTGTCCCGGATGAGGGTGTCGTAGGCGAACTTGAGGGCCGACGGCGTGAAGGTGCCCCCGGCGATCCACTGGAGCTGCTTCACTGCCGTTTTGAAGGCGGACATGGAGTTTATTCGGGGGTCATCCAGACGGATGCTCTCAAAGGTCCCTCTGTGACTGAACTGCACGACTCCAACTCTCGTGCCTGGAAGACATGTTGGATTTGCGAATGATTGGATTCATTTCAGTTTTGGAAGAAGGCTGGCTGCCTACTTTTTCTTTTTTTTTTTTCAATTCCTTGAAGACCCAAAGCAGTTGGTTAAAACAAACGGCTCAGTGTGAATTTCTTCTTTGGGTTTTGCATCAGTTGGTATGTGAGGTTACAGAAGCTCTGCAGGAATATCTGCGATACCACTGTCCAATATCGAGGCGATGACAGGACTTGCGGTAAATAAATATGGCATGTTGATTAACCGCACAATTCCTTCGTCTTTTGGATTAAATGGGTACACTGCTAACACAGTCCCCCAACATGTAATAGCATTGCCCGGTGGCGCAGGATAAGACAACGTCAATTATTTTAAATTTATGGAACAAATTACACATTACAATAACCAGCCAAGATCTGATTTTCCCCATCTATCCAGAGCTTCATCTTAAATGCCAAATGTGTTGTGTGTTGCCATGATTGAATGTATGGCATGTGTTAAACAAATATTTTTTGCTTCAATTCATTGCACGCGCGGCGATAGTTGTTACTCTTCTGTGTTAATGAAAAGTATTGGACTAACATGGATGGGGGGGGGGAGAATATTTTTGGCTTGTAACTCTATATTCAGTGGGTGGATTACATGATTCAGTGGTTAATCTTTTATGGCAGCCTCCGCTTGTTGGGATGCCTGCGGCGTGTGTTTTCGCTCCGCCGTACCGGTCGGTGACGCGGGGTCGCTGGCCATGGAGCCCAGTCTGTTGATGGTGTTGATAACAAAGTTCTTCTCCAGGGTGAAGTTCGCCAGCCCCACGCTCTCCGAGCTATCAATCACAAATACGACGTCCAGAGCGCCGCAGTGCTTCTCGCAGTCTGAGACGAGAGAGACGGGAACGGCCTGTTTTTAGGAGGACACTGACCGAGGAGGCCGCGTTTGATTCATCGGTGGCTGGTGGTGGGGGATGTTTGCTTACCACAACAACCGCACGTCTCCCTGATGTAAGTCATGACATCACAGTCCTGCGATGATAGGAACACGAAGTGAAGTGCTACGCAGCCAAGAGTGTTTAGATAATGTAGTATTAACCAAACGTTAGTGTTTACTCACAGTAAGGCCAGGATCGCCCACCGGTCCCGGATCTCCCTGACACACACACACACACACACACACACACACACACACACACACACACACACACACACACACACACACACACACAGAACCATGTAGTTGGATCTTAACATATGAACACCTGGTTTAGTAATTATTTGAGGGATTCTGCTGTTTCTTACATCAGCTCCATGCTCTCCTCTGGGTCCTCTTTCTCCCAGCTCACCGGTATCTCCCGGTTCTCCCGGCTGGTGGTGGGGGATGTTTGCTTACCACAACAACCGCACGTCTCCCTGATGTAAGTCATGACATCACAGTCCTGCGATGATAGGAACACGAAGTGAAGTGCTACGCAGCCAAGAGTGTTTAGATAATGTAGTATTAACCAAACGTTAGTGTTTACTCACAGTAAGGCCAGGATCGCCCACCGGTCCCGGATCTCCCTGACACACACACACACACACACACACACACGGAACCATGTAGTTGGATCTTAACATATGAACACCTGGTTTAGTAATTATTTAAGGGATTCTGCTGTTTCTTACATCAGCTCCATGCTCTCCTCTGGGTCCTCTTTCTCCCAGCTCACCGGTATCTCCCGGTTCTCCCTAGAGTAATCAAATGTTCAATGTCCAACTCGTGCATTTCCTTGGAAGTTGGCTTTATTCTCCATTCAAATTCATGCAAGACCATTTCTTTTTTTCTTCCGTTTTTTCACACTTTCACCAGTGTCCCCTGCAAAATTTGCTCCAATCGCATTTCCATTTGGGCATATTTTGTTTTTGGAAAGACGCAGTATTGTCGAACTTTAGGAAATGGGCTTTTTCGGCAAAAAAAACTTGGTCAGTGTGTGCAGTAATTGTGTTGTTCATAGTTTAGGTTTGAGCGTTTCGTTCATGTGCTTGATTTGTTTGGTTGACTTTTTTTTTTTTTTTTTTTTTTATACTTACCGACTCTCCGGTTTGTCCTTTGTCTCCTGGATCTCCTTTAGCACCACATTCACCTCTGCCTCCCCTGGGTCCTCTCCGGCCCGGCTCACCTCTGTCTCCCTGGAGAAGAGTTTGAACTCAAATGAAAAGACGTTTGAGGAAGACGCAGGGATTGCATAAGGGAAGCAGAAAACCGTACAGTGGGTCCCCTCGGTCCGGGATAGCTGAATCCTTGTCTTCCGTTGTCTCCCTGCAGGGATACAAAGTAGAACCTAAGTAGTGATTTATTACTTCTATTGCTTGGCCGAAGTTGGTGTCGTTGACCTGTTTGCCCACCTGTGGTCCCCGGGGTCCAGTGTTCCCGCTTAGTCCAGGATCTCCTGGATTTCCCCTGGTGCCCTGCAACCACACACCATGACACTCAATGTAGGATACCTTGTCTAAAAATAGAAGGAAATAGTCCGGACGTCCCCTTCAAACAGAAGCTCCAACGATTAGAAGGCGATGGTGATTATTTTATAAGCCACTCACATCTGCACCGGGTTCCCCTGAATCTCCTGCCAGACCCCTCGGTCCTGGAAGTCCTTGATCTCCCTGGAGCAAAGAGGTCCAGGTGTTTACACTCCGGCCCACATAGAAGGATTCATTTGAATTTGGCAAAATGTAGTGTTGCAACAAGGAGAGCGGTGATAATAAAAACAGACTGAGTTCAGACTATTTGGACGGCGTATCTAGCACATGAGAACATTTGCAGTGGAAGCTTAAGACCTCTTGCTGATTCTTAGATTCCACCCACAGCCCCCTCACCTTCCCTCCTTTGAATCCTTCTTCCCCCGGCCGACCCCTGATCCCCAGTGAGCCTCGTTCTCCCTTGAAAAATAAATACACGTGTCAGCATTAGCACCACACCATTAATCATCACCTTACGCATACATAAACACACAACAGGAACTTGAGTCATGTCTCAGGACAATTTTCCTGAGAATCCATTTGGGGAACGCCCCACAGTAACACAGAGGGAAAATATTCCTGACTTGGAAGCTTTTATGATCTTTCTTTGAAAAAGCAATTGCTGACGGATTGAAAACTTGCAGGAATCGTCTCACGCAGTTAAAATCTCTTGTAAGGTCAGCAGTTGTTACTGAGCTCATTCATCTCCTCTGCACTTAAAACAAACAAACAAATAATAATAATCTAGATATATATTTCAATGATAAATGAAGAACTTACCTTCTGCCCTTTTAGCCCATCAGATCCTGGTGCCCCCTTTGCTCCAGAGTCTCCTCTTCTTCCCTATTGATATTTCATTTATTAAAAATTTTCAAAAATGTAAAAGAAATCATAATAAAAAATAAAAAAAAATCTTACAAAAGTGTTTTAAATACCTCTTCGCCTATAGGTCCCGGTAGGCCAATTAACCCCTGTGAAAGATGTTTTTAAAACCCCGAATTAGCTTTCAAACAACACCCTTTAGTATATCAGAATTGGTTTGAAATGTAGATGTAAATAATGTCTTCTGTACCGGAGCTCCCTTTTCTCCTGGTGTCCCTGGATTTCCAGGATTTCCTCTTTCACCCTAAAAAGCAAGCATTTTGGCCGGTGATTATGCTTTTTTAAAGCAAATCCAACGTTCATGGATTTCTATTATTTATTAATTTGACGGTTACCTTTGGTCCTAGTTGACCCAGAGGACCTGAGGGGCCCGACCTGCCGGAGTGGCCCTCTTCTCCCTATATGAAAAATAAAGGAACAATTATAAAAAAAATTAAAAAAAATAAAAATAAAATAAGACATGTACAGTACTTTGCCTTAAATCTACAGTGCTTATTATTATTACAAACTTATTCTTTGTGCAGTGGCCCCTGTGAGATATATGCCTGACACAAATCTACCCCTTGTGGAAAATAAATTCAAGCCATAATCTAAATTTGAATCTTTTTATTTTCCAAAGAAAACATGATTCTGGTTAAAGTAATGAGGAAAAATAATGGTTTCCCAATCAGACTATATACTGTAATTGAGGTTAATATCAGACTATTGCTGTCCAATGCTCATTTGCACCTTTGCCTGGACTTTATCCTTCTGAGGCGATACTCGTGTTAAGCCTTCCTTTGTCCTATAAACGTCCGCTTTAGTGAATGCAGACGCTACATTAGCGGTTTACATTTTCACACAGATTTAAGCACTGTTAGGCCTTTAAGTCTCGTATAGCCGCATCGACAGTCCAGTGCCCAGAAAAACAGGTTTACTGTCCCAGCATGTTGCTCAGCTGCTCTAACAGCTGTTCTATCAGCTAAGTTAGATCTCACTGGAAATGGACAATGGGGCTTTAAGAGTCTGTGAGCTGGTATCTCTCAGTTCCAAAAACCACAGCCATGTTTTCTCCCTATTCTCATTCCGTTTCTACGGAAATGTGAAATGTGATCCTGATTAAGACGCACTGTGAAATGAAATTGCTCCATGCCTCTTTCCGCCGAAATTCATGAGAATCCATCTAGTGCGTGTAAATATTTTACTCGGGACTTAAGATTGACAGGCTGCGCCCGCTCCATAGCACTGCAACTTGCTGAATGTTTTATGTTTTGACAGCTATAGATATAATACAGACCTTTTCTCCGTTGACACCAGGTAACCCGGTGTCACCAACTTCTCCGTAGTGTCCATCTGGTCCCTTTGAAAACACGAGAAAAAGATCAGCAAACTCCTCCATCCTTACAGTTTTGGGCCATAACAATCACCTGCCACATGTTTGCATTTCCTTTAATAAGATGGATTAAAACATATATATATATATATATATAAATAAATGGGTTCCTTTTCCCAGAGATGGAGAAGAAAAAAGAGAAAATATATAATTTTTAAAAATAAAAAGTCGTCTCACCTTGTCTCCTGGATCACCTTTGCATCCTGGAGCTCCAATTCGGCCAATCTTACCCTGAAGATTTCGTAGACAAAATGATAGTATATCAGTATGCTGAGCATACGGTGCTGTATACATTTGACATTGTTGTGTAAAGGCTCACCTTTTGGCCATCTGTTCCATTCCTGCCAGGTACTCCTGCTTTCCCCTGAGTGTTTGGAAGTCAGTGACAGAACAGAAAATATTACCTACACGCTGACAGTGTCACGTGTAGAACAGGATAAAAAAAAATATGTATGGAAGCGTAACATAAAAAATGTTATTTACCTTTGCTCCACTTGTTCCAATTTCCCCCTGAGGACGTAAAACAGACCGATCCAAAATAATTAGATGCATTTAAATTTGAAATATTAACAGAGGAGGAATGAGAAAAAAAATAGCTCTCACCTTATCCCCTATGAAACCAATCTCTCCCTGCAAAAAAAAAAGCAGAGAAGAACATGTCAGTGTCATAAAACTCAAGATAACCTGAGATGACTAGATAGTCCAAAAAACCATTCATCCGCTCGACCAAACCTTTGGACCAGGTCGTCCGATTGGACCTTCAATACCAGGGTCACCCTGAAATATGGAAAATATATCCTCAGCGTGACAGTATGGCACATTTTCATTGTTTATTAAGTTCCCGTAAGCAAAACGTCCACCAACCTGTCTACCCCTTTCACCTTTTGGACCAACATAACCTCTGCTTCCTTTCATACCCTGAAAATAAGACCCAAGGTTGACATTTTAAGCAAACAATATCCAGTACAAGCACAACAACGACAAAACAAAAAAAAAACACATATATAGGTTTGTTTTCATGACTCACTTTTTGACCTGGATGGCCTTCCGGTCCAGAGACACCAAATGTCTCAAAGCATTTATGTTGGTAACACTGCAAGAATCCAGAAAAAAAAGATGAACACTAGTGAGAATTCATGGCAACGGGAGAAACAGCCCCTGCCCCATTTTTACGCGGCACACTTTTATTAATATCGTTCACGCAATCGTTCATACCTGTAAATACGCTTGATATTTCTGCAAAGAAAAAACAGCAGTTCGTTAAATGATGCTGTAATTACATCCGAACCAATAGGTGAGGATTCAAGACGAGCAAAACAACACATCACCATGACTTTAATGATTCTATCGATGGAGTCGGTTTTTATTTTTGGTCGCCCGTCCACAATGTCCACAGCCAAGTAGTCGTCGCGGTAGAGTTCATTGGGGGAGCTGGCTATCTCTCTCATCCCTATGCCATCGAAGCTCTTGGATGCGGCCACGGAGAATATCTGGATGCCCTTCTCCCGGGCCCTCTCCGCCATCTCCTTGATGCCCCCACAGGGGTTTCCCGTCACATGGCCGTCGGTGATGACCACGGAGAAGAGGACGGCCCCCGTCCCCGCGTAGTGTTGGGTCAGCTGGTGGGTCATGCTCTTCAGGGCACAGTCGGTGTAGGTGCCCTTTCCCATGTACCGGATGCCCCCCAGGTTCCTGATGAAGTTCTCCCTGGTCGTGAACTGGCTGAAGACGTGCTGCGTCTGGGAGAAATTCAGGCCGCCCACGGACCAGCTGATCTGGATCCGGCCCTTGTACTCCTCATCAACCAGCCTCTCGGTGAAGATCTTGGTGAACTCTTTGATGTTCTCCACCAATATGCCAGGCGGGGACTCCTGCAGGGCGATGCTCTCCGAGGTGTCGATGGTGAAAAACAACTTGATGGGACAGTCCATCATCCGGGCTGCAGGAGAGAAGAGTGTCACAAAATGTGAGTGTATTATGTTGTATTCATTTTATTTTGCTTCTGATAAATTTGAGCTTTGGACAATTGGTGATGGTAAATTTGAGGTATGTTTACTTTAATTGAGTCGGTCTATTTCTACCCATTTTATATAGAAATGTGGAAAGTGTGGACTTTCCAACTTAATTTCTAGTTTCATATTTTTCACTTAAAATGTATCAACTTTTTATACATCATGATGCATTCTTATATTGAACCACCAAAAAAAGTACATGCCACAGTCATGCCAAGAATCGTAGAACTAAAGGACTTTGTACTGTAATACTAACAGTGACCATTCTGCATTATCTCATTGAGTTAGCCAATCTTCAGTATTTCTACTTAAGCAATAATATAAACCCCTTACACAGGTAAGGTAAAGGATTATTTACAGTGTCCTGTAAGGCAGTTAAAGCAACTCACTCTCACAACCTTTAGGAGGTGCAGTCGGGTCTGGACTGTCACCTCTCCCAGGTACTGGCCTGGGCCCGTGGAGGGTCAGATCTTGTGGGATTGCAGCTTGGAGCATGGACAGCAAAATGAACCCCGAAATAATTCCCATTTTTCTTGTCTTTTTCTGCAACCCCTAAAAGAAGAAGGGAGAGAGGGGTGAATAGGACAGTTGGTGAATGCTTCCTTTTAACGCGAAGCAGCCTTTAAATGCAGGACGTAGCTGTCAAACCAGTGAGTCCTCACAGAAGGCATCTCCACAGCGTTTAGGAATGTTTATCGTTGTTTTAAACAGTGTCAGTGAATACCCATACAGTGGAAAAATTCAGGCTGAAGGAGAACATTTTGAAGTGACAATTTTGGTTGTTGCATCCCACCCGTCGAGTTGAAATCCAGTTCATTTTCAAACTACTCCATGTCACTGTTGATGCAGGTGTATTCTACTTGGGTATTTCCATTGCATGGCAATGTGTTATTCCACTCTTCCTACAAATGCTGCACCTTTGTCTTTAGTTTACATGAGCTTGTCCTATAAACATCGTAAAAAAGGTTCCAGATCAAAAAACCCAGCCGCGCGTGAGCTCGTCAAAATTAGGTCCATCACATCCAGCCATAACTGAAAAATACTGATAACGAACAATGCATCAATAATTTCGGTCCAGTTATATAATATTACCATAGATGGTCATCCTGTACTGATGAGTCAGCTGCTAATGCTGGTGGGCTTTGACCTAAAGCACACATTTGCTCTATAAGAGCTTATCTTCCATCGCACGTCCACGTTTAGCCCTACACTTTTTTTTTTTTTTTGTTTTTTATCCCAGTCAGTGCTCGAATATTTTTGATGCTTCTACCTCCCTATTGATACATTTTCGACCAAAATCTCACTTTAAAGGCAAGCCGAAATAAACAGACGACAAAATAACTGAATTCTTAAAGTGGTTATCCTCATAAAAGTGAGAATAAAGATTCACTCACCTCGGCCACTTTTTCAACGAATAAAAGTCCGAGCCAAGCTGCGACTTGAGACTTGTCAGGAAATCCAAGCAATTTCCACTCTTCAAACTAACAGATAATCATCTCATTCACAAAGTCCCCCGTATCCGAGATCTGAGTCAGGGTCAGCTCCGGGGGCTGAGGTGGCCGTCCGTTTTGATTCCCGCACGACGTGGGCGCGCAAAGGCAGGAGAGTTACATTGGAGAGAGGGCAGATGTTTGGATGGCCGTCTGCTGGTTAAAGTAACAGCTGGACTGAAGAGGGACTGCGCACTCTCCCCCAAAAGAGGAGGCTATATCATTTATAAACAGGAGGCGGGGGGACATATATATAAACACGAGACGCTGTGACAGTCAGACTATTAATCGGCCTGACGTGACAGGCTAACTGTGAGTCTCACAGACTGAGCATCAGGCGCCGTATCCTTACATGGAGAGAGCTGCAGACGCCGACTCTTTGTTTATGCTTCAGGACCGTGCAGCAGGAGAGAAGTCATGATGGAATTTCAAATGGACTGCTGAAATTATTCAGGAAAAAAAAAAAAGAAAAAAAAAAAAGCACACTGAAGCAAACACCCCTGTTTGCTGATTCCGCAGTTTGCTGACACCATATGGTGTATAGGGGACGCCGCATTGTCCTGCATCATGACCACGTGCACTTTTGATGTATAGGGTCGATGTTGCTGTTGATGCTTTTATACACTTAAATTTCACGTAGTGGAGCAATGCCAAAGCCGTGATCAGGTCCTGTGTTATCTGTTTGTGGGAGAACCCCGGCAACGAAACTGGTCGAAAAAAACGGTCCTCTCTCCTAAAAGCTCTGTGCGGTATCTGTGCATTTAAGTATTGGTGTGTGCATGCGTGCGAGTGTGAACCTGCAGGCCCTTCGCATTTGACGGCACGACAGTTTCCACGCTGCGGCACAGGCTCTGTTCTGGCGGCCAATCAATTTTTCATCGTCTCTCGAAGGACGTTTTTCCCTTCAGACACTGGAGATTATTACAGATGACCCGTCTGTCTTTTCATGCCTCTATGATTTTATTCATTTTTTTTAATGAACCAAGGACAAAAGTGTGTCCTCTCACTCAGTCCCTTCTGATGACTGCAACTTTATGCGTCATTTCACTTTAGTATTTATGGGCACGTACACATTTGCTTTGATAAAAAAAAAAAAAAAAAAAAATCCTGAGAGGCACTTACCGACGACGATGAAATGTTTAACTACACTGTACGCTTTCCTCAAGCTGAACAACGGTCAATTATGTTTTCACACCGGGATACAATTATTGCTGCAGTGCAGCGTTTAACTGTAATTATCCATTCCTTTGTGTTGCACACTTGTTTTCAGAGGAATTTAATAATCCTTCCTTGTGTAAAGTAATCGAAAAAAAAAAACATATATTGAAAGTGTTACACACAGTCGGGCTATCTAGGAAATCAGGACGGGCAATGTTAAAGACAAGCATATGCACGTATAGTAGAGGGCATGAGAAGATCTGACCCTCAAATCAGCAATTTGTTTGTTGTTTATGTGTTTTCTTTTAATTATTCACATCGCCAATTAAATCTAATCCTTTCATCCTCAAGTACATACAGGAGTTGGGAAAATAGACATTTTCCAGCGAGCAGGATTACTGGCTTAGACTCCCTTCAAATATGCAAAGGATATGCGGCGGGTTGTGTGCGTGTCTGTGTGTGCGTGTGTGTGTGTGTGTGAGAATATTTGGGGATTGGACTTTTGGCGGTACACTAATTCCCCTAAATTTAGAGATGTCTTTTAATAAGGTCAAAACACTGTGTGACTACCAGCAGGAATATATTAGTATACAAGCTCCTTAGCAGAGGCTCAATTAAGAAAAATGCATCGGTGCTTCTATTGACCTGCTCAAAGAGCTCAGCCAATGTTTAGAGAGCGCGCGTGTGTGTGTGTGTGTGTGTGTGTGTGTGTGTGTTTGCGTGTGTTTGTGTGTGCCTGTGTGTGAGACGATTGGAGGTGCATTTCTGAAGAGATGCTGAGTGGGCAAGTGTGCGATTAAGAGGGAGGCGGGCAATCTGAGAGTCTTTTCCCCGGGCCTCACTCCTTTGTAAACGCCTGCTGCCTCCGGATGAACATTTCCAGGTGGTGAAGCTGTGCACCGCGAGGCCAGGGGCAAATTTACAATGAACATTAATGCGTTTATGACTCTGTTAAGTGTCTGGAGATGATTGTTGATAACATCGCCGTCATACTTTGTTACCTCCAGGTCAGTGTTAAACATAAACTACTAAGTGTGCTCTTACAGTTCCTGAGCGGGACTATTAAAATGATTGATACGTTGATATTGTCACTGACTTTATTACGCTATCCCCGACGGTGTCTCTGTCTTTGGATTTTCCTAATATATTCGAATATTATCTGCATCAAAGCTATAACCTGATGTAAAGTAAAGTGCTGCCTAGCGAGTACTGTAAGAATGCAGTGCTTCATTTGCTAGTACGTGGAGAGAACGTTCAGTGTAGTGGTTGTAGTTAAAAGTACTGAATAGGAAACACATACTCGTGATGCAGATGTTCCTCCTTTCAAAGCATATTATAAGAACACAACCTACCCAAGAAATGCAGTCTTCTTGGCCTGCTGGTGAAGAGCTTCATCCTCGCAGCTGTCAGTATAGTGTGTCATGTGGAAATAACCTTGAGAATAAAACAAATCAAATGGCTGCTTTAATGCAGTTGTACTTGCATTAGAGATGCTGCACATGAAGGCATGGCTGGGTTCAGACTCTCTTCTTGAATTCTTTATTTTTTTAATTATACAAATGTTGCCACTGTCGTGTCATGATGGTAGCAACACTTCAGTGTGGCCAATGTTCAGCAAGTCCTCAAAGAGCAGCGCATGAACGAGCCACCAGGGGGAGAACACAAGCTGCAACCACATCCGTGGGATTCTCCTCCATCATGAATGTTGTTGTTTTTTTTTTTTGACAAGTGATCAACAATATGCCTCTTATCTTTGCAATTGGTTCCACCCTGGTAAAAGTCCATTTAAACATTATGCACCCTCGCAGATAAACTAATGGCTTGAGAGGGGTTTTACACAGTGGAAGTCCCTGGTGGGATGCACAGTGGTGGCTCAGCAGGAAAGTCCTGGGTGTGAATCCCATCTCTGGATTTCCTGCTGGGAGGAAGGCACAAATTCCTGCGCGAGCATGCGTGTTTGAGTGTGTGTGTGTGCGCGATCCTCCCATTGTCCACAAACACGTGGATCCGTGTAAACGGAGCCTCTCAGTTGCCCACCCCGTACGGCAGTTTTTTCTGTGTTCATTTCCCCTATGAATGCAACATCAGGCCTCGGCGGCCTCTGAGCGTGAGCAGGAGCACGTGGCTATGGGAAAAGACGGACGTGTGTCTCTGCTTTTACAAAGGAGAAGATTCAGACCACGAGTGGCAATATCTGCCTCAACTATCGATGCATGAAGCGTCTTTATAATAACTGTCATTTGATCATATCTCCCCTGAACACACACACACACACAAAAAAAGAGCAGCTCAACAAAAACATTCCTTTCCATTTTCAGGGGTGGCAGAAGTTGTAGGCAGGGAATGTTGAGCCTGTGTGATTCATACTTTGAATGGATTGCTTGAAAAGCATATTAACTGTCAGCATTCTGTGCTTGCTGCAAAAATGCTTTTTGGGTCTTGTTTTTTTTTTTTTTTTTGCAGATGAAGGCGTACGATGAACGTGTACGATGGTTTTTATTATGATGAACATAAGATTTAAAGAAAATATAAAAAAAAAAAAACTGTCTCTGAAAGCACCGGCTCAGACGACTTTCACACACTGATGCTCAGGCAAGTGCGTCAATTATTTAAGGCTATAATATTTTAAAAGCCCTAAACCACGAAATCTGAGCAGTTCAATGGAAGGCTGGGTTTTGTTAGGATTTCGTCAAGCTTAAACATGGCAGCCACTGGGGTAACAGTGGCTGCTTTGGTGAAAATCTTGACTCATTGTGTGAAACATTTGGTTTCTAATGGGAGAGTATTGATGAGCCATTATACAGTGAATAAACCTGGAATACTGGGAGAATCCACAAGAACTGTGTCAAAAAGCAACACTGTTGCTGGATCGCTCTTATAGGGTTGATAACTTTAAACGGGGAGCACTGCATTTAATATATTCACCTCCTCGACCTCATGTGACCCACACAGGCCCCTTGAGCATGACATAGATACGATATGAACATGTGCGACAGAGTACAGTTGAATATGTTCTAACTGATGAGCGCATCCAGGTAGAAAATTAATATCCATTTGGTTCTTCTTTTTTTTTTTTTCACACTTTTTTACCACAGCCAGGGGTTTGTGCTCGCGTATTCGAAGAGGCAAGGTGTGAAGAGAACCGAGGCAAGCAGATTCACGGTGAACTCTCCGCAACCTCCCAGCTCTTTGTAAGTCGCTTCAGCGCGGCAGCTCCCACCCATTGATACCGGCGCTTGATGCCTTAAATAATTCAGCGGAAGATCCACGGGCGCCACCTGACTCTCCGCAGATACTGTACTCCCGGCGTGTGATGATGATGATGAGGGCTAGCAGGGTTGCAAAACAGCACATCCCCCGATTGATGCGCGATTGATCAGTTGGAAGGAAAAATCCACGGGTTAAAAAAAAAAGAAAAAAAAAGAAGGCCGGCATTATAGTTGATGTTGATGCTTTCTGACAGCTGGATCACCACTTGCTTCAAATATTGCAATGAAATGTCCTTCTCTATAAGTTATATCGGATGAGACGAGCCGCCTTGCAAAAAAAGAAAGAAAAAAAAAATCTACAGGAGTGGGAAAAACTCGAGTGAATGCACATCACTCCTATCAGATGTGCTATATTAAAACTACTGATGTGCTTTAACGTAATGGCATGTTGGAGAAGGCTCAAAGGCATCTGAGGGAGAGCCTCTGAAACGTGCTTCACACCAGCATCGGCTTTGGCCTGCAGTGATTTTCACAGTAAGTTAACAGCGGTAACATTAGCCTCAAAGTGGTTTTTTTGGGGGACTTCAGCCTCTCGAAATGATGAAAAAAAAACAAAAAAACAAAAATCAACATCAATAAACTCCGAAACCCCACAACCGTCCCGTCCCCACCCAGCTATGAGCATGTGTTTACCAGTGTTCCTCCCCTCCCACAACATGCTTTAGAGATCCGGTGTCCCCTGGGATGAAAAACTGATCTTTCATGGACATGGATAGACATATCAAAGAGCACATCAGAATCGGAGAGGCAAGAGACGGGAAAATCCATTTGTGAGTCAAATGTGAATGTGAACACATGAACACGTGCATAATGGACTGCAAGCGACACCGCGGTGCTTCGGAGCACAGGCGCCTTTCCATGCATGGAGAAGAAGCAATTATGCAAACTGACGAATGACTGTTCTTATTACAGTTTTT
Organism: Colistium nudipinnis; assembly: GCA_016785305.1. Taxonomy (NCBI): domain Eukaryota; kingdom Metazoa; phylum Chordata; class Actinopteri; order Pleuronectiformes; family Rhombosoleidae; genus Colistium; species Colistium nudipinnis. The sequence goes on along the minus strand of JAFBJU010003270.1, from coordinate 58,951 downwards.
TTTTTTCCCCCTCCATTGTTCAGGTGCATTGTCAGAAAATACTGTAAAAGGCTTCATTTTAGAGACGAGGTGTTCCAGACAGACAGAGCAAATTGCATTCTATGATTTGCTGAAAACACAATCGACAAAATCACATAATGGCGTCCGAGTGCTCATCAAAGACAGCACATGGAAAAGCAACCTAGTTTTAGAAAAGCGGCACCTCAGTCAGTGTTTGATGTCATTCTTGCGTGGGACTCGAGTATTTGAGTTGTATTTGCGATGCAGCCTCACGCCGTAAAATATGACAACAACTGCATTCCACGATCTCTGCACATCGTTTTTCATTCATGGCAGCATCTTACGTTGCCATATTTTTCCGCACCAGAAACGTGTTCCTGTTGTGGTGTGGTGTTTTTTGGCAAAGGGTAAAACGGACTGTGTGAAGGGAGCCAGATATCCCTGAGAGAGTTACGTGAATACATGGGAGGTTTTGACCATGCAGTACATCCTCATCATATTACTGCTTTAAAGGGTTGTGCCTGTAGTTATTTTCCCGAACAGACGTATGCCCAGGTTAACATTACTTATTTACGAAGGAGAATAAAGGGAACCCACGACATGCCCAAATATCCACTCGCTAATGCTGCACTTAAAAGCTTTCAGTCGTCAGTAAATTGACCTTTTAACCTATACTCTCTTCACCTCAAGAGAAGAAAAAAAACCCACGCACCGCAGAGCTTGTACATCAAATAAGCACTTTCCAGCCCCGTTCTGAAAATCAAACAACTTTAGACTTTTATTCAACCCACGTAAGGACATCAGAGATGCATTTTGAAACAAACAAGGACATTGTACGAATCCGGTGGCGTTAAGATAAGACTTTTTTTTTTTTTCTTTCGTTCAACTGTCAGCTGGTTCGTAAATCTTTCACCTCCGTGTGAAATAAGGCCTTAACTTCCCCCTCAGACTGTGGTGACTCGCATGACCAGCTCTCGCGTGCCGTTGCCGGGCTGGCTGCGCACCTCCGGCTGCCTCAGGTGGCTGAGGAGGTGAAGGATGTTGTAGCTGCCGCCGTTGGGGTCCACAGCGTGCGCTCCCAGTTCTCCCGCGGCCGTCGCCGCGGCGGCCGCAGAAGTGGAGCCGTCGGCCGCGGAGGCCACCACCACCACCATCAGCGAGGAGGTGGAGGTGGACACCCCTACCCCAGTCTGATAGCCCTGGCCGGGCTGGGACAGAGTCCTGTCCACGGTGGTGTCCTTCAGGTCCTGGCTGTCCATTGACTTGTCGTAGTTCAGGACCTTCCACTGCTGGTTCACGGCCTGCCAGCGGTGGAAGATACGGAACACAGAGGGTCCCTCGTGGACAATTAGAGCTGCGGAGATCAGAGCATCAAACAGACAATGTCACTGCCTGGCAGAAAACTTGATGACACCACAATGCGATATAGTGTAAATCACCGCAGTGGCAGATTGACTGTGTTAGAGCCTGCGGAAAAGGATTAGCCAAGGAAGTTGCAGAGAGTTGAACCAAAACCCTGAGATAAGATGCTTATTTCTTTAAGAAAAAGAAAAACTGTAGACACAGCACAACTTACGACAAACGGAGAGAGACATTCACCGCTTTTTGATTCCGGTGAGCGGGAGTGATGCATCTCGTCTCTGGGGTTGTTCGATAAAGTCTTATCACAGTTTAAAATTACTTATTGATTTGTGTTCATTGAACAGAGTATATGAACAATTGAAATCTGTAACAGGAGATACTTGGAGCCAAAGATTTGACCGCATATCTCTTGGCGTTACAGTTATGTAGAGGGAAATGCGGAAAAAAAATCAAAAAGCATATACAGTATATTCTGTAACAGGATTTAATCGGTAACACGTTAACCCCCCCATTTCACATTTCGAAGCGGTCCATAAAGACTCAATACACTGTGTTTGACGTCAACGCCATAAACTCCTCCTCTGATGCAATAATAAGGTATCGTTAGGAGAGGCTATAAAAAAAAATATATATACTGTATAGATATATTATAAAAATTTTATGAAAAAACGAAAGTTTAAATACTGCGAAAACGTCATATTATTTTACTCTGAGTCCAACTTGAGGATTACATATAGCAACAACTAGAGTTATACCAGACTGCCAAATACAGACGTCGATCACTGATCATATAGACCTAATCTCCTCCGTATGTACAGAGTTTGGTTAAATCCTGTCTCTTCCCCACAGAGCTGTTGAGAGTCGGGTCTTTGCACTTAAAACCTGTCAGGTGACAAGTTAATCTCTGTGAAGTGCAGTGAGCTAATGACTCCACAGTCAGGCCTCGCCACCAAACCGGAGACAATCAATCTCCTCTCCCTCTCATCCTGCTTCCTGCTGCAGAGGCAGTTAATTTTTTTTGCTTCATGCAAGATACCATCACAGCCATCCAAAACCGGAGGGCCCTGGGGCTCCGGAGGATGACAGCGGCCTTAAAGTGGATGCTTCAAGTTTCAATGTTGGACACCCGCAAAAATTGGGAATGTGAGTGTAAACTGCAGCACATTCTAAGGCGCGCAATGTCAAACATTCCAGTCACTGCAAAAACAAGCAAAAAAAGAAAAAAGTGAAACCTTCATGTTTAATTATACACGAGTCGGTTTTGACGCAGCATTTAATCAACTTCCAAATTGTCACTGCAGTATTAAAATGTGGTTAGTTAGGACTGGCAGAACAAAATTTGCACAGTATTATGATTGAACGTAAACTGATTTGCAGGTGCTCACTCTGTGTTATAGGTGAATTGCATCGAATGTCAATACAGCGAAAAACTGTTTCACTGGCATCTGCAGCAATTTGCGCACAGCTGGCGTGCACATTATGGCCTCTACTGAACCGTTATGACATTATGTCCGCTGTGCGGGGATGAATGCATAACATACCTGGAAAAACCCCCGTGACCACACGTTGATACACTTGACGTCAACATGCACAAACATCGCTGTTGTGCAATACGCATATGTGCATAAGTGTAGCCCCTCACCGATGCACACGACATCCATGAAGCCGTACATGCCGTAGCAGATCTGGAAAAGCAGATCTTGCCGCTGCCAGCGGGCCGACGGACTGAAAGACGACCACACCAGCCAGGAGATACTGGCCATCAGGAACAGGGAGCCCAAGATGGCCGCTGCTATCTGCACTTTCTCTATCACTGTCAGCGAGATGGCCTGCCACTGCAAGATTAATAACACCACAGCAAAAAAGCTTAGTTCTTATTGCCTTTTCTCTCTTAGTTTAAAAAAAAAAAAAAAGAAAAAGAAAAAGTGCAACCATTCCAACATAAAGGCAATACATATCAATCGTTTCTTCAACAAAATAATGCAATTGTTTTGGTGCACTGCGATGAAATGCACGGTGCATCTTTGGTTTGGACATGGCTTTTCTTTGTACCCACAGCTCACCTGCAGTGGGTTCTTGGTGCTGATGGCGATGACCTGATATTTGTAGTAGCAGAGCTCACAGGCCCAGGACCCTCTCTCACTGATCCACTTGATGAGGCAGGGCTGGTGGGTGCAGCGTACCGAACCACTGCAGCGACACGGGCTCAGGAGCTCTCCCTGCAGGAAAGGCGCGCGGTCAGTAAGGCGATCGTTTTCTAACTATTGAGCTCATTTAGATGGATGAATATTTGTTCTGTTAGCGGATACCTCGCTCGGACAAGCTGTGCTGCTCGGGGTGAGGGGTTGTTTTTATATGAACAAACATCGAAAAAGGACACACAGCAGTCCTCCGCTTCAGCGGCCTGGGTTACATTCTTGGAGGTCGCCCAGGCATTTCACCGAATCAAAAATGTTCAGCTTTATGACACTAAACTTGGAGTCCTAGAGCAGGACAACAGTGATCGGTAATAATAATTGGCTGTCTGAGGATCCATGGTTTTCTGGTTTTCTTTACCCCATCCAGAAAACACCATTGCTGTCAAGTAGAGGAGCTGAGATTTGGCAGCCTTAGGTTTTTTTCACTGGGCTTGACAGAGGTTAACATAGGAATGAATTCACTTTTAGAAGCTTACTGGCGATGCTGAGGGTTTATTTTAAGGAGCTGCGTGCGTGTTATATAGTAGATGCGTGACGCCAGCACAATTAGGGCAACTCCAACTCCACGCTTGCTAGTGCAACAGGTAGCAGTGCGATGTGCATGACTCAAATTGGAAACTCGCGTTTTCCTGCCGCGGAATGTGCCACCACTAACGGCAACATGTACTCCGAACCAGCCATCATTACAAAGCTGCCCGAGGAACGGTAGACATATACTGTCTCACCCTGGGCTCCAAGCTCATTAAAATGCATTTCTTGTTCTGTCATATAGAATATATACAGTAGAGGATATTCCGCCCTTTTTAAAGCCTGACCCGCAGTTGAAGAAATGTCCCTTTTTTAAAGTCTGAAAATCAAAACAAGACCTTGACGGGTGTTTAAATCATAACGGAATGTAACAAAATGCTGTTGTGAATGGGAAAGTAAATTAGTCAGCCCCTGCTGAAAGGTCTCCACGTCTTCAAGCTGAGGCATTGAATATTTAAGCCGCGGTATTGTTCATTTAGTATTCAGTATTCCCTGTGCCTGTATACCATGAACATGGCATCAAGGCCGTAGCAAAGATTTTGTGAGATTCCAATTTCTTTCTCCGCGGCTTCATTGTGCTGACATCTCTGACAGCCGCTCCCTGGTCTTGAGGAAGCAGGGAGACAGAGGAGAGAAAAGGCCCATCTACAGATGGCCCGGGTGGGAGTGTATTGGCAGGAGCACCAGCACACTTCTGCCCGAGTCCAGTGGGACTCAGACCGCTCACGGTGACCCGCCTGATCGCGGCCAAGAGCTGAAACCGAGATCACTCCAGTTCAAGTGAGACTGGAGAGGGAGTAAGAGGGGCCGATAACAAGCGTGGCTTTTCGAGCCCACACGCACAGAAAGTGGCTAATTAAATGTCTTTTTGTTGATTACTTAGCCATGATTGAAAAAAGACATGCAATTCCAAGAATGTATTACAATCTTGATGGATCTGGTCACTTTGGCCTAGCTATTCCATTTCTGTGCGCGGAATTATATAAAAAAAAAAAAAAACACCTCAGTGCACCCAATTTTCTCCTTGCAAAATTGGTTCCACTTTCAATGTATATAATGACGCACGGCTAAATTAGAGATGGCTACTCACAATTCTTTGGGGTCTGGAATCAATGCTAGTCAACTCCATTAACTCGGGGCGAAAGGAAATTGTGGCGTAATCATTTAGCTCCCACAGAAACTGAATGAAAGCAATTTCGAAGAGAGCCAACGACATTCAGGCCCCGAGCCTTTTCTCAAGAACAACCTGCAAAGTTATCTGGAAAACAGCACCATTTTAATTATGTTCAACAAGTCAGAGGAAAACAAAGTTTAATTGTTGAAAAATAAGACTGAAGGTTATATCATTTCAGATGGGTTTACCTATAATGACTACTCCTAAAACATTTGCTGGGAGACCTTCCACTTAATGCTAATTTCACAGGAACCATTAGGACTACAGAGTCAGTTAATGGACCTTTTAAAGTGAGTGAATAAAGGACCAACCGGGGTTTATAGTTTAAGATGTAGACTTCAGCTTAGCCAGAAAAAAATGGATATGCTTGTACGGCCTATTTATATGCCATTCACGACAACTGGCAGGGGGCCGTTCCTCGCCACTGTGGGGCCATATGGAAAAAAAGCTAACTTGACCCCTCGAGGCATCTCATTGTGCCGCAGACAAACACCGCTCAAGTGCATTATCCCCTTTTATGATTTAGCAGGGAAAGCTGACATTTTTTCTAAGAAGCAGTGACTCTCATTTTCCCAATATGCAGCTGAAGGGAGGGCAGGGCCCGAGCAGCATTCGCCCCAAAGGCCAGTTCAACATAATAGTACGTGACACTTCAGGAAAGAGATCCCTCCCGTGCAGAAATACCCAAATGCCCCTTTTATAAGATCGAGCACAAATGCACTGGTGTCTGGATCAAGTCTGAAATACAGCAGCACTCCACGCAAACAAGGCCTACAAAGCCCTTCATACCTGCAATGGGGAGCCGTGTTTCTATGTGACTCTCATGTAAGAGATTGAATTGGATCACATAGACCTATAACATTAATATGTGTGATATACACATAGTTGCCTATGAGTTTTCAAATTGTTGACTTTATCAGAAACTCAAGGTTCGTTTTCAAGCGATATGCTTGAGGAAAGCTGTATCTCTCCCGTCTTTACTCTGTCATGACTATCTCAGCCTTGGGGGGGTGGAAGGGTTTTGAAGGTGAATTGTCAAATCGGATACTGGCTTCCTTGGTCTATGTGACATCTTGGAGGCTTAGGGGAGAATAGAGGATAACTAATGTCCCCAGTGCCTGTGTCATGCGGTGGCACACAGACAGTCCACTCATTACTCTTTCCAAATGGACCCTCATTCTCCTTCTACCTATTTACACCTCAGCAGATCCATATCTGGACTTCAGCCAAACCAATAGCAGAGACGACAGGAAAAGGAAGACTGGTGATAGATAAGAACTTGCATAATGATGGGATGGCATAAAATCAAACGCTATTGACCAGCTGCTGTGTCTTGAGGAAGCACTGATGAAATGTGCTGGAGGAGACCATGGGAAATACGGCAAATTGAGAATTCGGTGCACTGCAGAGTGCGGTGAATATATGTGGAGTTTTGGAGAGAAAGAAAGAAAACAAGGATGAGGGCTTGTCTTCCATTTTCATAACCAGACTCGTTTCAGTAATAATAACAAAGACTGAGTTCAGAGGTGGATAAATGCCCACAATTGAAGTTGGAGTAATTAGTTGATGAAGCGCTGGGAGATTATAGCCAACACAACCTGCAACGACCAATGAAATGCTACCCTAAATCTATTGCCTGGATAAAAAAATTGCAACTGGGAGTACAGGCTGCTGAGTATAGTTATGTTCAACACCACAGTTATCTTGCTTCACATTTTTATAGCCTCTCTTCCTCCATTACAATTGGTGAGGTGTGACATATTTGTCAATGTGGTCTCAGAGGCTCTGTCAAACCATGTAACGAATAGTCTGCAAGTTGTTAAGTCCCTGCTTCTCTGGGATAATTTAAAATGATTTATTGCGGCACACCTCAGCCATCTTTTTTCACATATTGCCTCTCTTGATTGATGAAGTGTGACATTATCATCAATATGGCCCAAGAGGTGAAGGCACGCATCATGGTTAATTTCAAGGCTCTGTTCTCTGCATTATTACTTTTATTTGATCTATTTTTCTTGAATGTAATGATTCAATAACAATTGTATGTGTTCACTGGGTAGTCTGTCCTCCACACTTGTCAACCACGGAGACAAGGCCTTACACGATACCCAGACTGCTTATAGCTATGGCTGTCTCTTCAAGGATGAGTGCAGGGTGCAGAGGAATCCCTGCTCAGAGGGTTATCCAGCTGTGTGGCCAACTTAAAAAGAAGGGGGGGGTATGCATAACAGATGATTCCTGGATCTAAATGTGCCACCTCTTCCTCTTCCGACCTGCATGGTCCACAGTAAACCTTATTATTAGATGGGGATACATGTCGAGAGTATTTTTTCAACTCAAGAGAGCAATTGATTCATATTGTGGATGGATGCCTTCCTTGTGACATAGATATCACATTCTAACATTGTAAGATACATTCTCCTTGACTCACGTGCTCTGGTCCCTGGAAGCAGATCCTGCACAAAGGCGTCCTGAAGCCGCTCTCCGTGTAGCTGGTGAGGGAGAACCTCTCCTCCAGTTTGCCTTTGGAGCAGTCGTCGGACGAGCTGCTGCAGCCGCGCAGGGCCGCCGACAGCTCCGCGGCGTCCACCCAGCATCCCCGCGCCACCGGCCGCTCTCCAGGGTCCGTGTCCCCCGCCGCCTCCGCCGCGGGCACCCCGCCAGTCCTGTCTCCGGCGTGCTGGTGGCTGCTGCGCGTCAGCGTGTTGTTGTTGTCGGGGACGGGCGCGCCTGTCTCATGGCTCTCCGCGGCCGGGCCGCTCATCGGGGTGAGCGGGGGCAGCGGGGTCGGCGGGGTCGGCGGCCCGAGCAGCAACACCCTCAGGTCAGCGAGCAGGACGCAGCAGCGGCTCTTCAGCATGCCCGGGCTGAGCAGCATCCGGCTGTCACCGGCCACTAAATCACGGCACCTGCACGCAAAGGTGCTGGGAGAAAACAGCATGTACCGCGTGTGTCCCCGTGTTGTGCAGACACGTCTTCATACGTTGTGGGATGGGACGGTTGGGCGCAATGAGAGATAGGGAAGGGGAGTCGTCCTCATCCGCGTCGGTTGTGGTTTAAAGCGCCTTTTTAGTTGAACTGGGTGACTTTTACTGTCTTCCCACGAGGACGTAAATCCAAAAGGCAAATAAATCCCACAGATGCAAACAAGTGTCCGAAGCCATTAAGTTCAACAAATGTAACGGCACCGAGAGGAAAGTTAATATTTCGATTGACGGGAATTTGCATTCAAGTAATAAGGCTACGGCCCGTGCACTCAGTGCCCACTGTCATTCCATTGGCCGGAATAGTCACAGCCGGCACTGTACAGCATAAACTATCTGGACAAGCTTCTCCCTCCACGTCCACGAATCCGAGAAATCAAATCTTCCTCTCGGTGCAATCGATTCCGATAGACTACAAAACAAAATGTCAGCGCCCAAATCTTAAAATTCAAATCGCCTTTTTTTTCCCCCAACAAAGAGCGAGAGCTTCGTTTAAAGCAGAGGAGCTCAGTTCACTCTCGACGGATTTCAGAGCATATCAAGTGAATCGATGGCGTTGTCATGTCAGGAAGCGAAAAATCGGTCTTACCTGGCGTGCTACACCGTTTCCTATACGACTCACAGTTTTAGGGTTATTTTTTTTTCCACGGGCAGCCAGCCAGACTGCAGGTCGCTGGCAAGTCTATGTGGAGCTTATACATCAACCCGCTAATTATTGAATTCCCATGTGTCAAGAGCCAGCCGACGGGTTTGCATCCCTCGGTTGAAATCCAGCACGACTGTCGGACTGTCCTGCTCCGGGGGAAAGCATCCGTAGCCCCGGATTCTCCTGCGATCATTGGCTGCTGGATCGGCGCTGCAGCTTCAGCACCATGATTCCTGGGACAGCTCCCAGACGCCACACGTCACCATCGCACAGTGATGCAAGCAGCCAAGTCATTACGAAAACTGTGGATCAACACACAGGAAAAGAAACTCATCTTTGTAGAGCGACACGTTAAGTCAAAGGTGACATTAGTATTTTATTTATTTTTTTATGTGGAAACAGACGGAACAGATTTCGGTTGACCTGTTCATTATTGAACAATTCAATTATCAGAGAAACAAATTATTCATTATAGCTCAGTCAAATGATGAGATTTTTTTCAACAGAAATAAAAGTGGCCCAGACCTTAACATAAATGTTGAGCGTTGGATTTAATGGAGCAAATGAAGGCTTTTTAAGGGACACATACACAGTATGTGGCTTCAGATGGATGGATGAATGGTTGGATTCATCAGTTATCAGTTCCCAGAATAATTTATTTGGTTTCTAAATGTCAGATAATTGTCAAAAAAAAAAATATATATATATATATATATATATACAGTTTCTAAAAGGTCAGGTTGGCCAATTCGCACTTGGTTTTAGAGTTCAACATTGTTTACTCAAATACAAGAAACGCCAGCCAATACTCGAATACCCAATACTAAATCACAGAGACGACAGTTTTGCATGAAAACATAACATTTAATTAATGTTTTCACCAGTTCAGCAGACTGGGATTAAAGGGGGGCTAGGGGCGTGGTTTGAGCGTGTGGGTGTGTCTGTGCCGGTGAGGGAGAGGTACGAGGGAGAGAGAGAGGGTCTACACACCATATTTTACTTGTTCATTTTTTTGTTAATATGAACTTTTTCCATTCTGCAAAATTCTGGGCATTTTAAGAAGAATAACTTGTTGAATAATTCCATGTGACTGTTATCAAGGCAGTCTCCATGTGTCGGCTTGTTTATCTACGTCACTTCCTGCGCGGGACACGCTGAATCTTCAGTCTGAAAACCAGCGTTAACAGCCATGTAACTCCGTACTAGCTAACATGGTTTATCCTCTGTAGAAGTTACCACTGCCTATCATCTGCATTTACATGAGTAACTGATCTCAGGTGTTTACATCACTGTGACGCTGCTTGTAATAGTTGTTTGTGAGTTTTGGCGTCTACGCTTTAGCTGCTAGCGTTAGCTGCTAGTTGACGATAGCAGTTGGTGGGTGTCCACCGTTTCGGCGTGTTGTTGTTTAAGACACACACGGTTCTGCTCGGCATGCTTGGATGTGGAGGCACATATAGGGAGTGTGAGTGTGGCCGAGAGGCGTCTGATCTCAAGCTAGCTAGCTGTAGCGGTTACCCGGTCCTCCCAGCATGTCTCATCAGCTGACTGCAGAGCAGCAGCGAAAGATAGAGGAGAACAGGCGGAGGGCTTTGGAGAGACGAGCCCAAAGACTGGGACAGGCTGTCGGCACCAACCCGCAGACCACAGCACAGAGAGAGCCCCCTGCACAGAGCTTTCCTCCGGGTCTTGCCCTCACCCATCGCAGAGACACGTCCAGCAGCTGGGGTTCTGCACCAAAACACCATGTTCCTCCCCCAGACAAGCAAGGCCCGGCACATCAGCACTCACCTGGCAGTGGCGTCCCAACCGACCAGAATAGGTTGTGTAATTCTGCTTCTTCGAGAAAGGTGAGGTTTAATGTTCATGTATTAACTGGTTGCAACACTTTAATGTTTGTCTGGACACCTTTTTTTCGCTGTCTTCCCTGCTAGATCCAACTTATCGACCCACTACATCGCAGTGGAAGTCATGAAGTGACCAGTACCGCCTCGTCCAGTGGAGGAAGAGTCGGTGAGAAACCTGCTCAGCCCAAACCTCACCCCAGCTCCAGCAGCTCCTCCGGAGGGGCAGTTGGCTCGTTCTACAAGCCATCACCGAGTAAACCTGCCCCGAGTTCATCGGCACAGCTTCCCTCTCACTCCTCCACTTCGAACGGCGTTGCTGCGAAAAAGCCTGCCATCTCTGCCCGAGGGAAATGTGTACCTCACTCAGAGGGCCGCTTCAGAATTGAAGTGGGCTACCACGCTGAACTTATTGCTGTTTTCAAATCCATCCCCTCTAAAAACTATGGTGAGTTAAATAACCACAAATACATTTTGAACCCCGAGGTAATCCCTGTTCGACATTTTCGAATACAACTTCATGCAGCGGTACATTCAAAACCGAGATCACAAAAAACTGAACTACATCACACACACAATTCAGTTTATACTATCAAAACTGGTTGGATCAATTCACAGCGCAACTTGGACCAAATGGATAAAACAACATCTCAAGAAGGACCTGAGGAAAAATAGGCCCGTCATTTTTGAATGTGACTTAGTCAGCTTTGATTCTGTCGCTACTGTTATTGTAATCTTAGAACCTTGCCAAGCCTCAGGGGCGCCTGTGAGTATGAGCAGGAACATTTGTGCGCCCAAACAAATACTGAAGTTGCCTCTGCAAAAGCAAGCTAAACTCTCGCTTTGCAAAAAAAGGCAGATTCCAAAATGAAATTATGCACCATATGCATCTTTACAGTCCTCTGGGATATTAAAGTATTCGGTTCTATTTTAGACCCTGCCACCAAGATGTGGAACTTCAGCCTGGAGGACTTTCAGCAGCTAAGTGAGTACATTAGGAAAATATTAATAGAAACTCTGTTTTTGTCTGAAGTAGCCTGAATATTAATGCAGATGGTCAGACTGGTTATTAATTGTGTCTGAGTTGCTGCTCCTTCTTGACCCTGTGTTGCAGTGGAGCAGGCGGCCTCTATTGCTTCTGTGTCTTTGAAGCCTCTGGAAGGAACAGAAGCTTTGGACGTGCCGCCGGCCACCAGCCGAGCCCTTGGCGGTGCAGCCCTGGGGGCGCTGCTGAAGCTGTGCACCGGCTGGCAGAAACCCGGGGCCACCCTGCAGGGCCATTGCGCCATGGTGTCTCCGACGAAGTTTGAGGTGGACGTGGGTTATAATGCCGATGTCGTAGCAGCATTCAAGCAAATGCCGACAAAGAACTATGGTAATTATGACTGAATGGGATTTACATTCCGTTCCTGTCTCCTTGACATCCTTTTATCCTGTTTTATTTACCCCGTAATGTATCTGATGCCGTTTATTTTTGTGCGGCAGACATGAAAACAAGAAAGTGGAGCTTTTCGCTTGAGGATTACAAAGGACTGGGTGAGTAACAAACGTCACCGTTTTTAGCAGCTTTATCCCTGTGTCCCATGATGCATTTGCCATCTTGTCTGACCGTGCTGTGTTCCATACCCAGTGGACCTCCTCAGTGGTATAGCAGCAGTGGAGGTGGAGCCTCTGCCCCGGGCAGTAATCCAGGCTTTCTCTGCCAGGTTTGAGGGGAGTGAAGCCAGGTCTTTAGAAGTCCCTAAGGCGGACCTCTCCACCATCGACCCCTCGCTCACCCAAAGCCTCATGCCCTTTCAGACGGAGGGAGTCAAGTAGGTGTCTATGAACAGCCATTGATGCCCTATCTGCATAGTTTAGCTTATTTCTCAGTACCAAAAGAAAGCAATTTACCTACCACTTGCTGGGCCTTGTACAAATGAAGAGACGCTTATCATGGTTATGTCAATGTTTTCGGCTGTGATTCACAATTGTCCGATTTGAAAGGGCTTCGATTTGTGTTACTTTTTCATACCCTCCTTCTTTAGCTTTTAATGTCGGTAAATGTTTGTGTCCCTTCAGTTTTGCTGTGTTTAAACAAGGCCGCCTGCTCTTGGCTGACGATATGGGCCTGGGAAAGACGGTGCAGGCCATCTGCATAGCCGCCTACTACAGGAGCGAGTGGCCCTTACTGGTGGTGGCCCCCTCCTCTGTACGATTCACCTGGGCCGAGGTAATAAGACTCTAGCTGTTACCCCCACCCCCCATAGCTCATTACTTGGAAGTTGTTAAGAGTTTATCACATTGTTTCCGTTTTAATGGCCTCATAATCTGTCTACATAAAGTCGGCGGGCTCTGTTGCCTCGTCTCCTCTGCCAAAAAAAAAAAAAAAAGCTCTGCCCCAAACATTGTAATGCTGGTCCCTGTGGACCGCTTGCACTATGTTCGGTGCTATGTCTTCACTGAGGAAGATGATAGTATTTGAATTTCATGCCTCCATTTATGTGTCTCGTGGGTGCTGATGTGTGACTTGAGAAGCGTTGGTTTATGATGTTGAGGCTAATGCACTTTCTTTCTTTGTGTTACCTTTTGAATTCTCTCTCTGGTATCTTCTCTTTACTGACATTGAATATATGTTTCAGAAACCATCAATTGTTTTAGTACATCTAATGCATGGCATAATTTCATTTATAGATTTTTCTGTAAAATGTCACAAAAAATGACCTAAGACAAACATCGTTTCGAGTGCAATTCTTTTTTGACTAGGCATTTGAAACCACAAATCCACCGTGGCTTCCCCCTAAAACTGAGATCTTTGAATGTTTAGTGTGTCTGTGTCCCTTTTTCCTTCCTACAAGTTCAATACTTTCTAATTTCAGAGTTCTTCTCATGTGTCTTTTCTTCGGAGTGTGTTGCTGCAGCAGCATCTATTTTCCGCTTCACTCGCAGCGGCCAGTTAACTGGCTTCACCAACAGAACATTTCAGAGGAGCTCTACTTGGCCTTCTGTTTTCTTGACATGACGAGGCAGTTTGTTCTCTAAATAGATATCTTGGAGCCAACGCAGTCCCCCGATCAGAAGCTGGGATCACAGATCCCTCGATGTAGAGGAAGTGTCCTATTAGAGGACACTAACACCGTCTGGCCTGGCTCTTATGTGCACTGGTCTTAAGCATTTCTACAGAAAAAAGCATGGGTGGCCCCAGCTTTGTAGGTTTGAGCCAGGTGGAGAGGCCGTAGTGAACTTTTTTCCCCGAACCAAATGATTATAATTAGTGATACTACGATAGGTTCAAACCAGCTATCAGTCATGAAATGATTCCCTGTGATGTTTGTCAAAAATTTCAGAGATTGACATAAGTGCAGCCTGCGACTCAATACTTAAAAGTCTGGGGGATCTCCATTTCCCCTTGCGCCTCTGACGTGAGCGCTCCCTTTGTCCGTAGGCCTTCAGACGCTGGCTCCCCTCGCTGAAACCTGACAGCATCAACGTGGTGGTGAAGGCCAAGGACAAACTGCACTCGGGTTTGGTCAACGTCATCAGCTACGACCTGCTGAGCAGGATGGACAAGCAGCAGGAGAGAAAACCCTTCGGTGTTCTCATCATGGTCAGAATCTTTAATAATCTCAGTCGGTTGACTGATGAATTCATATTAACAAGTATCATTGTTCCCTCAAAGTCATTATGTTGTAAAACCCCCTTTTTTTTTGTCCTTCTGGGCAGGATGAGTCCCATTTCTTGAAGAACATAAAGACTGCTCGTTGCAAATCAGCATTGCCCCTACTGAAGGTGCATATCTTTCCCTTCTCTTTTAAACTAAACTTTTGCATTGGTAATCAATGTTACCTGACTCTCAGCAGCATGTCTGAAAAATATCCACTGAAGTACATCGCAGAATATCTGAGTGAATCTGCTCTCGGTACCAGACTCTCTTGGGTATATAACTTTGCTGGGCAAAAGTTTACAGCTTTACATTAGTTCACAAATCAGATTCCAGAGTGCTCCAGACCATCGGCCATCTATTTGATTAGATTTTCACAGCACAGCGGGCCTGGGATTTCTGCTGCCGTCAGATAATTATCCTTTTTTGATTATTATTATTTATATATATATATGCATATGCATCATATATATATTTTTGTACATTGTGTTTAACCTAGTATTTTATTAATGTCAGTGGTATTGAGCCTATGAGTGACGGGCTTGATATACTGTAGAACAGCAGGTTGGAGACTAGTGTTAGCACAGCAATGTACTTTGAAGTGTTTCATATCTGAATAGAAATGTTAAAAATCTCCCGGGACATTTGTTGCTTCCGGTACGAGTTTCAAAAATGAAAATCATTTTCCTTCGAGCAATTTCACCATGCACAATTTTGCGATCATCGTTAATAAATGTAGTCATTTTGTGTGTATGTAGTGTATATAAGTATATTTTCAAACGGCAGAAGTCAAAAGACTGCCACATTTACCTCATTTACCTTTTGTCTAATTAGCCTCAGTCGGGTGTAGTTTCTTGCTGTGATTGCTCGGCTCTCAGCGGCGGTGTGATCAGTTGTTGTTTACATCCTCAGGCAGCAAAGAGAGTGATTCTCCTGTCTGGGACCCCCGCCATGTCCAGACCCTGTGAGCTCTACACTCAGATTCTGGCCGTCAGACCCACGCTCTTCCCTCGCTTCCATGATTTCGGGATGCGCTACTGCAATGCCAAACAGGTAGCCGAAGCCTGAACAGTCCTTGTTTGTTCCAAGTGGGATTGCTAATGAGCTGTAAATGGCTGTCAATCCAGGACACTAGGCTGATGAGGGATTATCCAATATTTACAGAACAGTATGATTTATACATGCATACATCACTGAACTAATTGCAAACTGGGATTTCAGCTCTTCAAATGATAATAGATGTGTTTATTTTACCATTCTTGTTACTTTCATCTTCAATTAGTGAGCCCGATACAGTACATTCTTCAGGATTTGAAAGGGAAATTACATCCTAAATGTTGGCCTTTTAAATAATCTTAAAGCTGGGGGAATCGTTCACTTCTCTGGAAAAACAAAAATATCACCTAACTTTGGACAAAAGCGTCAGCCAAATGGACTGTAATGTAATTTTCTGAACACAGTTTTTCTGCATTTCCAATGTCTTCTCCAGACAACATGGGGCTGGGACTACACGGGCTCCTCTAACCTCGGGGAGTTGAAGCTGCTGCTGGAGGAGAGTCTGATGTTGCGCCGCCTCAAGTCCGAAGTCCTGTCCCAGCTTCCTGCTAAACAGCGCAAGGTCGTCACAGTGACCATCGATGGGATCAACGCCCGTATCAAAGCCGCTCTGTCGGCTGCTGCCAAAGAGGTGGCCAAGGACCACCGTAGCGTAGGTTTTTCATGTTTCTTGGAAAATGTCGGTATTCACACGGGGAACCCTTATTGAGCCCAATGAGTCCTTTCATGTCTTCATCCACGCACAAGTGCTTTAAAACCGACCCGGTATACTCCAGAGAGCCTCATTTTAAGTGTGTAGACACTCGGGACGGGAATGAGTTGCTGAGCCTGATGGTGCATAATCACACGGCTCTTCAGAGTAACGGCGGTCTAATGATCAAACAGAATTCTCCCGTCAGCTCCCATCATCTGTTGTTCCTTATCTTCTTTTTCAGAAAACACAGGAGAAGGAAGCCCTCCTCGTCTTCTATAACCACACAGCCGAAGCCAAGCTACAGGCCATTATGTAAGTACAGACCCCATAATGATGGGGATCGATTACGTTGAATTATCTGAGATTTGCAGAGCAGTGAGACTGACGTATAAAATGAATCCGAATATTTTAGTCAGACCCTTGTGACTGCACTGGATTCCAGATGATAATGTTTTGTGCATCTTAAAAATAGTGGAGAGCCTTGTTATTTCTGCCTCTGCCAGGGAGTACATCACGGATATGCTGGAGTGTGGGAGGGAGAAGTTTCTAGTGTTCGCCCATCATAAGTTAGTTTTGGATCATATTGCCTCGGAACTGGTGAAAAAGGTGAGTACCAACCCATTTCCACATGTGCAAAAGAGAAAATGATGGCATAGATTTGTGTAATTTAACTCTTGCCTGTAACTCAGATGAGACCCCTAGCTGCAGGGAACAAATACACGCCGAGTACGTCTGCTCACATACTGAGTCCCATTCGGTCTTCAAGGTGTGATTGTCGGGTTGAGTTTGCGTTGGAGATGGCAGAGCAAGCGCAAACGGCCTTTCACTTCCTCTACAGAGTGTGGATTTCATCCGTATTGACGGGTCAACCCCATCGGCGGATCGGCAGCAGCTGTGTGACAGATTTCAGAACACCACCAAGGCCTGTGTGGCTGTATTGTCCATCACTGCGGCGAACATGGGTCTGACGCTGCACTCCGCAGACCTGGTGATCTTCGCCGAGCTCTTCTGGAACCCCGGGGTAAGCAGCGACCACAAAAAAACTGCAGAATCCTTTGAAACCATTTGATCACGGAACAGGATTTATTACTGCTAGGACTCGAGCATTTGCTATATGGTTGAGAAAGACATGTATGCCTATATTAATAATGCTGTTCTACGAGTTTTGGTACAGGTGTAATGTTTTTGCCAACATGTGGGCCATTGTAGATTTCTAATCTGCCACGAGGAATAATTGAATCCGCCTATTTATTTTGGTATTTCTTTCTGCCATCTAATGGCTTGGAAAGACCTACATCTGCAGCTTCTGTCCTTTGTGACATTGTTTGGTAGCAAATCGTGGCAAACCTCGTGTTTCTGCGAGCAGAGAGGGAGCCAGGGAGGAGAGTGCCGTCCATACTTCCAAACTGAAGCAGAATTTCCCTCTATTTGGCGGCCAATTTTCTTTTTTCAATTTGAGGCTTGACATCACCCAGAAATATCCATTTCACACAAGGGACAATCAGTCCCTTCTGTCTGTCGGTGGAGCTTGTCCACACCTCCACACTCCACCACCACACCAACAGTGATGTGACGTCACAACAATCACAATGCAGAAAAACTATCGAAACCTGAACTGTAATCTGCAAAAAAAAAAAAAAAAAATTCAAATTTTATTGACCTCTTTCACCCCAGCGGTCTTACTGCTCCTGAATGGAAGCAGGAAAGATTTAATAATATACGGAACATCACATTTTAGATGCATCTCTGCATAGCGTGAATGAAAATTCCTTTTTTCTGCAGGTTCTCATTCAGGCAGAGGATAGGGTGCACCGTATTGGACAAACCAACAATGTGAACATTCACTACCTGGTTGCCAAGGGAACGTCTGATGATCACCTGTGGTATGTGTCAATCCGAACATGCTCCGAGTGCAGGGATTATAATGAGTATTGGAAAGGCTTCCTCCAATATGCCTCATCCGTTCTTCTACCGCTGACTGCATGTTAATGTGGACTGTCTAATATGCATATTGTGGAAAAACACAGCAAATTAAATTGTGCTCGCTCTGTTTTAAGAATTCATTTCTGTTTTGATCCAGGCCACTGATCCAGGGGAAAATGAATGTTCTGGAGCAAGTGGGTCTTTCGGAGTCCAACCTCTCAGACAATGCATTAAACGCCAACTTCCACTCTAAGGTACATTCTGCATGGCGAAACGCATGCGCATGACGTTAGTTAGAAGAAGAGTTTGCAGAGTTAAGGCGGAAGTATGTCTGCCGAGTCCGTCTTGAACCTGCTTGTCGGGATATGTGTTCAGGACCCGCAGCAGAAGAGCATCATGGAGATGTTCCAGAGATCTTTCACGGCGGATGACGACCTGGACGAAGCCATCTTACTGGAGGCCGCGAACGACTGGGACAACGCGCCCGAGAGCACTTCTGGACAACGTCCCCGCCCGGTTGGACAAAGCCACGTCACAGACTATTTCAGCAAATGACTTAAAAAAAAAAAAAAAAAAGTGCTTTGACACAGTGTTTTTCCTGCATTTAGAACAAGTCCTTGTACCTAATGCTCCTAATTATCATGACAGATATGGAAATATATATGCTTTAAAAGACGTGAGATAGCAGCCTGATGAAGCATTATATTTTGATTTGACAATAAGAGAAAATAAATAAATGTGACCCAGCCCATCTGAAACTTGACTGCATAGTGGAATGGCTGGGTGCAATTATAGCGAGATTACTAAAAGGGTAACCCGGGTGTTTATGAAGGTGAAGACAAATGGCAATAAAGTGCAATAAAAAATGTGCAATGGTACATTTGTTTACAAGTTATAGTCCCAATTACAACAAAAAGCCGGAACTGCAACACCTGGGGCTTTGCTCTGGTACTATTGGGTGAGTAATTGAAATTGTGAATGACTTAATATGCAATGACTGACTTGTTCCACAATATCCTACTGTGACCACTGAATGAATCGGCTGGTAATTAGGTGATCCTGTTCTTATTCACGTTCCCTGCAGCTGAACCACATGCATCAGGAGAGGGGAAGCTCAACCCCCTGTCCGCAGGTACTGCATTCCAACCTATGGTCTCAAAATACCACAGAAGAAAGGTAGAAAATGATTCGTGTACTCGTCTTGTTTATTTGTACTTTGTGGAGTCGTGTGTTGTTTCCAATAATGCTGCAGAAAAAGCCTAGAGTCAAAAGAGAAAATACCCAGAGCGCTGCCAGTCAGTTTGTGTGCTCCGGATCATCACTCCCTCCTGTTTGGGGACTGCAGGCATTTGAGCTATGTGGGTCACCTGCAAAATAAGGAAGGCTGATTTAATGAATTCTTCAGAGTTAACACCAAGACGGCTCCTGCGTCTTGTAAACTGCACCCACTTAAACAATTTATTATGTTGATTGGTCAAAAACAATTGGAACACACAGGCAGCGTTGTATCTCCTAAACCTAGTTATACCGCAACTAAATGTGATCACCACCACGTAATTACACTTTTGCATTGAATTTGTCCCTCCCACAGCCGCAGTCCAGCTGTCGGGGGCTGACTTCACAGGGGACCCCGGGAGACCTGTTGCTGCTGTCGGTGACGTGATGAAGGGAAGCTTTCTCGCAACCAGGTGAGACGCCCCTCCAACCGGCTCTGTGAAACCATCTGAATTGTGGAAATGGTGACGAACGTGTCCACTGGTGAAGTCTGTGCCTGGTCTCAGCTGTTTAGAATGTGCAGAGTCTTCCTTGGTCTTAATTATATATTTTAATGATGTACTGTATTTGCCAGTGTCTAATGAAAAATGTACCTTCCCCGAAACTGATGAGGATTGTTCAATCTGCGCACAATCAATTGTGGGTGCAAAGGGCCCCTCGATACCTGTGCACATTTTCATTCAGCCAATCATCCAGCCTTGAAATGCTGACATGATGAGCATAGTCTTTCATTTGCACAGCTGCTACATCACTGAAACCCTTTTTCCGTTGCGTACCTTCGTGTTGTCGGTGGTGGCTATTGGACGTTTCTTGCCTCGGAGATCCCGACTCTCCTGTGTTTTCTTCTGCAGAATTGTGCCTGCGACTTGCTAAAAGAAACTTTATTTCAATCTCACGATCGAAATGGACTTTGTACTTTCAACCATAAAAACAGGGCTGATGGAAACATTCATTCTGCGAGAAGCAGGGTATGGCTGCCGACAACAAAAACGCAATTGTTATTTGTAGCCCGACCAGATGGAAATGACTGCCGCATCATGTGATTACCTGGAATGGCTCCGTCAGTATCTCCATCACAGTCGGGCTCCGCGTCCGGGCAGATTTCGCCGAAGATGAAACGAATCTTCTCCTCTGCGTGCTGCTCGCTGGAGGCGCCGTGGACTGAGTTGTGGAGGATGTTTGAGGCGAAGCGGGCCCTCAGAGACTGTGGGCATGTCGCCTTTGCTTGGTCGGGGTCTGTGGGGCCCATCATGGCCCTCCACTCCTCCACTGCATTTTCTTTCGTCAAAACAAGCATCATACAGGGGCCCCTAAAACAAATTATGACGGGACCAAAATGTTATGGACAGAATTGTGATCTCACAAAATTATTCAAAAACAAATTGAGATGGACTTATATCCACAGTGAGGTGGCTTTGATTTCAAGCTGCTAAGATTCTTGTTAAAATGGCTGAGGACACAGGGAAGAGAGCCGACCTGATGCGGTCCCTCTCACCTGCTCCTGAGACGGGGGACCGAACATAAAAAAAACTAACCGACACATGAATTCCACCAGCTGCGTGAAGAAAGGCTTCTCCCTGTGCTCTTTGTAAAACTCCTCGGCCATTTCCCTGGACAGCACTGTCTCCTTCAGCTGTGTTACAGAGAATCCGCTGGCACGGACCTCTTCCAAAATCTTGTCTGTTAGAAACCAGCGATGAAACAATCAGTAGTATAGGAGCATATCTGTGCAACCATACAAACAAAAGTACAATGAAAATGTTATATGTTTCAATATATATACAGTATTTGTTTGTTTAATTGACCAGATATGACCTTTGTGCTCCTCCATTCCATCGGGTTTGATTACTGCCAGCGTGCGCTGGTTGGGGAAGAAGAAGTTGATCTCTCGCTCCGCCTCTTCCTGGCTCGCGCTGCCATGGAGCTGGTTGATGGACTCCTCCTTCACGGCAAACTGGGCCCTCAGACTGAGTGAGGAGGATTACAGGAGCCAGAATCACAGGTAAGGATAAAACCCGTCTCGAAAGTGGTCTGGTGCGGGGCCCGCTTCACTGTTTGGAAAGTTGTCTAGCGTCTCGTTGGGTTTCCCTCCGTGTGAGTGTTAAAATTAAAGTAGGAAAAGGCTTTCAACCCCTCATAATCAGACACAATTGAAAGAAACGTTCAAAAGAGGAACATTTTCCCTCTAAAGCCCACAAAGTCAAACTCACTCACCACTCGGGACTCTCCTCCTTGGCTTGGTTCACGTCAGAAGGTCCAAGGATGCTCCTCCAGTGATGGACAGCTCCTGTCCTGGCAAGAGCCAAAGCTTGCACCGGCCCGCTGTGTACACACGTGCACACACACGTTAAATAAACATTTGACGCGGCGCAAGACTTTTTGTCGTTTTTTCCTGATCATATTTTAGCTACCTGGTCATGCTTCTCAGCAGTGCGGGGAAGTAGTCCTCCTCAACGTGTTGGGAGTAAAACTGTCTGACCTGCTCCTCTGTCAGCATGACCTCTCTCTGAAGGGCCACTGAGAAACCTGACTGCTGGATCCGGGCCAGGATTTCTTCTGCACAACCACAGATTTACTGTGTTACGCTTGTTGTCATTTATTGTGGCAAGTCATTTTCTGCGGTGTCATCTGACACCTTTGCTGAAGGTACCTGGGAGCAGTCCCACTACTTTGTGTGTGTGTGTGTGTGTGCGCGCCCAGGCGTGCGCGTGCCTTGTGCGTTTGGCCCGGGCCCCACCTCCGTTCTCCCTGGCAACGTCGGGCCGGATGAGAGCCAGTGTCCTCTCCACACGCTCTTCCTCCCCATCCTGCTCCTTCGGCGAGGCCGCCCTGAAGTCGGGGAAGAAGAAGGCGAGCTCCCTGCTGGCCCGGTCGCTGTCCTCGCTGCCGTGCACTGCATTGAACGGCGGCTGCGTGCCGTACTGTGCCCGCAAGCTGCAGGAGGCCAGGGAGGAGAGAGGAGAGGAGAGCAGATGGTTGCTCTGCTGGTGCTCCACCAGAGAGAAACATAATGTTTGGGCGTGTCTGACGGAGCGCGGCCAAAATGTGCTGTGCGGTCTCTTTCCCGGAATTGGGATTGTTTCGCAGGGTTGCAATCAACAGTGTAAATGTGTCTACAAAGCAATATTTGTTTCGTTATTTTTTAATGTTTACTTGTGTCGTTTTTCTAAACTGATGTATGGTTTCCGACAACTAACCTTTCTGGCTTCTCTCTCCTGGCTTCCTCCACGTCCGCCGGGCCGATGAACTTGCGCCATGCTGGCACGACATCGGCGGAGCCCTCGACCTGAGACAGCACCAGGATATGGGAGGGACCGCTGGACATGAACTGCGCCAAGTCCTCGAAGCAGGCCTACGAACCAGGATCACACGCAGATATGGTATGTTAACGTGATGGACACAGAACTACGACACGATCCATTTAACTTTTTTTTTTTTTTCACGGACAGAACTGCTTTGCCGCATATATTGTGTATCCCTGAATCTATCATTCAGCAGTCTCATCACCAAAAGATGAGAAAAGAAAAAGAAACCTCTCATTAGTCTCTCTGTGGTGACCCCTGTGCAGATATTTGGGAGGAATCGTTGTGTTGTGTTGCAATCTGATTGAAATGATTTTTACACGGTCGTGACTTGTCTTCTCATTAGGATGTTGATTTAAAATGAACGTTGCCCAGACTAACTTACAGACACAAACATACAGTCAATCAATCAATCAATCAATCAATCAGTCTGACTGGCACGTCACTCTCTGCAATGAGCTATAACCATGAGTTTCTGTGGGTAGGCGCGTCGCATGCTTTGTATGAGTGTTGTCTATGCCGGTTTGCAGTTTCCTTCACTTCACCGTAGCACACCTCTGCCGCCTTGTGCTGGTAGAGCTCTCGAGCCTCCGTCTGGCTCAGCGTGCGTTCCTCGTGGGCCAGGATCTCAAACCCGGCATCTTGAATCTAGCCAGGGGATTCATGTCAGAATTATGAAATGATATCAGCGGGACAGCTGGCGACCATCTCGTCCAAGCAGAATGTGAGCCGTTTTCGTGTCTCTGTGCACCTTCATGATGATCTCGTTTGCCTTGCCGTGAGCGACGGCATCTGGTTTGATGATGGCCACTGTGTAGGATTTACAGATGGGAACTACAGGAGGAGAGAGCAGCTTGAGTGTGGGTCAGGAATGCGTCTACAATCGGCACACAGAATGGCTGTTGACGGCAGCAATAACAATAGCATCAAGGACATTAGATAATATGATTATATGGTCTGCATTGTACCCGTTATGGTTTCTTCATTTTCTGAGTGCGGAGGCCCCTCCTCCTCCTGCTCCTCCTCATCTTTCTGCTCATCATTTACCAGACCCTCGTCTTTCACCTGACATACACAACATAAACGGATGAAAACGCTAGACAAGGCCGTCTGTAAACACTTGAACACCAACGCTCTTGTACAAATGAAGTATAGCCGCAGTTACCGTTCATGTTGATGTTTTTGGTAATTTTATCGGAAAATTTAGAGAAATGGACATTCAGGTAGCTCAAGGTGACATTTTAAAATTGCAAACAAGCTAAAATCCATATTAATATGATTCCTATAAGATTATGAAAGGCAGCACCTGGTCCCACAGGAGAAGCAGGAACCAGAGACTGCTTGGCATTTTTGCTTGAAAAACCTTCCAGATATGTGGTCCCTTTACCAATTATAGCAGAAGCGACTTTGGCGGGAACTTAGCGGTGTTCATTATTTCTTTTCCCATCCGAGTGTGAAGGGCACTGACGTTCATTTAAACTGCATGACCTTTATTTAATAAACAATCACTAGAGCTCACTTGGTTTTAGTATGATATATTTGCCAGTTAGATTACTTTTTATATGGAATTTTCTTGGATGTCTGGAGGCATGCTATTGTGAGTTGTTTGTTGATATATTTTTCCTAAAAGTAAAAAAAAACAAAGGCCTGAACAATAGTTGCTGATACATATATAAAATGATCTTAAAGACAATATCTTAGCTCTCACCACTTTGCGTTCGCCACCTTGCTCCAGGACCAACTTCTCCTTGGCCAGTTCCTCTATAATCATCTTCTGGAGCAGGGGTGCGTTGGCCCCTCGCAGCACAGCCACCAGCTCCCCACCCTGTCCATTCATCAAAAAAAACGTGTTATTTTGACTATTCTATAATTAAAGCAGAAAGAAACACTTGGAATACAGGGTTCCCCGTAAGTAATTTAAGAATTTGCCAAGATAAGAAAACAAAACATTGAGTCAGCCATAACTATGAAATATGAGTACAGGCCACCCATTCCCTGGCCTACATTATTAGTGCCTCCGAGCATTTTAGTATGAATGAAAAGGAAAAGCAAATTTAAACATAAAAATAAACACATATTTCAATAAATATCACTTTGTAATGCCACCCATAAATTAATTTGCCATGTTGTAGTTTGAAGCTATGCCCATACAATCCAACTAGTGCAGTGCCCGATAGCAAAATAATAAATTGCCCCTCTCCTTTATAGTTTGTTTCTTCAACACACCAAATAAATGTTGGATAATGACTGGAACAACAATGTGTATAAGAATGAGGTATAAGTGCTGTAATAATGTGTGACTGGTCTCTTTTACTCTTTAGATCACAGTAATAAAGTTAACTATCACCAATTACCCTGACTTAATTTATGTTTCCTGTAGTGCTCCATAGGTCCTCCTTATTTAAAAAAAATCACATATAGTATCATTTATTTTACATTTCCACACAACTCCCTTGTTCCCATAACATCTATATTCAAGTAGGAGCCAGTAAGTATTCTTAGAATTACAATTAGAATTGCACATCGTCCCACACAAACATGCACATGCAAACACACAAGTTGGGGGAAATTTGCCCTCTGCATTTTACCCATCTGTGGCGCATGCAAGGCCACAGAGCAGTGGACGGCTGAGAGCGTCCGAGCGTTCTATTGGTACTTCTGAAGTGCTTCTGTAAAAACTTGAGGAGGACGTTTTTCAGCAAAGGATTAAATGGCAAAACTCACAGACCCGAGGCCTCATAATGTATAAGCTTAACCTCCACCACACATTTACTGTACAAACATGAGAACACGAAGACCACACACACACACACACACACACACACACACACACACTCGCACTCACCCCATAGAAGAGGAAAGTGGGCTCACATTTCCCTCTATACTTCTCCAGAGCATCGATGCTGTCTGCCTCGGCCTGCAACACACACACACACACACGCATACACTCGTGGGGGATGCTTCTGCACAAATCCTGCTTTACATGTTATTTCCTAACTTTGAAATCCGTCTTACTGTGGCAAAGTGTAGCAGATCATCACCCAGTTCGTTCTTTATTTTTCGAAGTAGGCTAACGACAGCTCGGCAGGGACCGCACCACTGCTGGTGTATGTCCACAACTAGAGGTGGAGAGACATTGTTTTGTGTTGAGAATCCAATCTGCAGTTATTACAGTGAACACAGTGGGGCAGTAGCATACAACAAATCACAACACCTTCACACAGTCTATGGTCAGGACACACAGGTTTCACTTTAGCACTATGGGTCGGATGGTAAATTGGGATTCCAATGATTCACTTTAAATTGGTCAAAACAACAACTTCTTTCATCTGACCTGTCAAACCTTTGGTTGCAAGCATCTCCTCCCATTGTTCTTGGTTGGTGACAGACACCTAGAGAAGGACATCAGGATAGATATTAAACTCAGGACTAAAGGCATCCACACACGAATACACACACACACACACACACACAGAAAGGAGAGGTGTGTTTTGTTGTACGTATGTTTGTTGTCCAACCTGCAGACTCGCCTCCTTCTTCTTTCCTGCCATTTTATGAATCCGTCAGATTAAATGTGTATATGTTAAAAGCCTAATCCAGTGTCGCTGTATAAATACGTGCCGAGTTGCTAATATGGCACTTTCTGTAGCTCCTCTGATGCTGCTCGCACATGTTTGGCCCCCTGGTTGCTAAGCAACGGTATCTTCCGCTTTACGGAGCGTCACGAGTGTATACAAAGGAAGTTATTTTTGCCTTAAATTATCGCCAAGTAAGGTCATGTTTAACACCTTTAAAGTTAAAATGTTGCAGCGCAAGCCTTTAAAGTTAAATGTGGCAATTAAATGTCATTGCTAGTCAAGAGCAATAACTCTTCTATATCTCTTGCCGTCAGCTGCCTCCAATAGGACATTATCGGTACTGCAACTGCTGCGCAGGAAACAACTACACCCGTTCCAATTTACAATATTACTGTTTTTACTCATTTGTTTTTTATTTCCATAGTGATTTATACCACTATACCACTATACGACTAGAGAGGGCACTTTTACATTTATTTCTTGTTTGTTTCTTTGCACATTAAAAAATTGTAGCTATTATAACATATATATAGACTAACACAACCCTTGCATACAGAATGTACAAACACACTTTAACCTACATACACTGTGCATAGAAGCAGGGAGCAAATTGCTTACACAGACATGCCCCCAAAACCCCAAGGGCAATATAGAGGGAACTAAATTGTAGTCATTTTAAATGTTGTTGTATTGTTATTTTACTGCTGTGAGCTAAACTGCTGTTTATCTCTGAGGCTTCAAAATAGTACATTATTCTCAAATTATACGGTCAATGCTGTGCAGAGCTGTTATTGCAACAGCATGTGCAAAAAAAAACTCTGTTCTGATCTCGGTATAGTGCCCTGAATTCAGAGATTAGTTTTTTTATGAGGCACAGCGCATATGAGGATTGAAAATTTAATGACCATATTTACCCAAGGACCATATTTAAAATACATTTCGAGGCACTGGGTGTTTGCATGTTATTGTATTTCTGATCCACCGAGGACTGCTTTATATTTTTGAGTTGTCCTCTATATTTTTCATAGCAATACTTAATAGTGACTTTTACATTATATATTTGAATGGAAAACATATAATTATTATATGAAATGTAGTATAGTTTTTGCTTACTTGTTAATTAATTCATAGAATAGGCCTGTGAGTAATTGCATTATTAATTATGATTATGTTCAGCTGACATGAACATTCTTATTCCCGCTGCTCTTTTACTGCAGAATGGGGTGGGTTAAGATGACCATGACTCTGCTATTACAGACAAAAAATACAAAACACATTCCTTATAACCCAGGCACCCTCTTATCATGCAGAGGATCGTAGCCCTGAAGCAGAAATATGCTTGTGACCGTCTTTATCCCACTCTGTGTGAGGTGTCTTTGTACCCTGTCACCTCCAAGTAACCATCAAGTGCAATGTATAGTGTGCACTGCATATATACAGTATACTGCACTATGGCTGGAGCAATGGTGTGATTAAATTGTAGATAACAGCTGTATTTACACAATTAATGAAGTATTGCAATCATTTAACCAATGTTTAAGTTTTTAAGCAAAAATGCCAAACATTTGGTGGTTTTAGCTTCACCTTTATTGTGATTTTCTCCTGATAAAAAACAAAAATATCTTTGGATGTGAACCAACATGTTTTTGCTATAGGTAGTAGCCTATTTTTTCTCTTTGATGTTACCACTCCTGATTTTATTACTCAGCGCAATACTGACACCAGAGAGCGGCTTCCTCCAACTGTAACATTGCATTTAATAGTGAAATATGCACTCTGAAGAGATCAGACCACTTTTGCATGTTCTTCCCACATGAATATCAATGAACTGCTGCACTTCGGCGGGTTCAGCTCCGCAGCCCCCTCACTTGCCAAGTGGGTCCAGAAAAGCAACTGGCACAATCGGAGCAATTTTGCAGAGGGACATATCGAGGAACAATCTGATAGTAAGAGAAAAATAAATCAATAAATACTCAAGGAGAACTCGACGGGCTCCCTCTTTGTGTTGCTCCCACCATATGAAATGTCCCTATTAGCAACCCTGTGTCTCACTCCAAGATCATTATGCGGCCAGATGGAGACAACAATCACCTCCCCTCCGTCATGGCTGCCGTGACAAGGTCCTGACAGCACCCTTTTCCACACAAATAAGATGTATACAGCGAATGCGTCATGTGTAGTTCTTTGTTTTTATGCTGCTTTCCATCGGTCAGATGCATGGAAGCGATTGCTTTCGTTCTATCAAGACACTGAGGAAGATTGCGTTAATGCTTTTGTGCCCAATGCAAGTATTGGCCGTCACGTTGTCATGAGTGATGACCGCTGCTGCCTGTCTGTCGCTGACTGTACGCTGAGCAGATAGAGGACATTAACGTTGTACTCTGTCGTGATTGGTGGAGACACATTATATCCTCAGAGTTCGTGCAGCGGTCTCTAACATCCGGAGGATTCTGCGCAAAAAGGAAGTAGTTTCCAGAAAGAATGCCTGACTCAATACTTTCTTCGTGCAGCCACTGACAGTCATCTGTGTAATGGTTTGCTTTGAATCATGGCTCAAAGTCGACACTTTTTTGGCACATTTGGCCCAAAAAAAGCACATGCAAATAGAAGTGTACTTCATCGGTGACACTCGACTGAACTTAGAGAAACTCAGGGATATTCACATTTCTGTCACAGATCATTTGTTTGTCAGTTTGAAGGGTTTAGTTTAATTCAAATGTTGAGCAGGCCTTCGGTCCCTATGTCATCTTGAAGAACCACTTATCATCTTCCCCGGTGGATTGTCGTTAATCTCTCCTCTGCAACGCGAGACACAGAGGATTTGAAGCCATGACTGTGCTGAAGATTATTCTTCATTAGTGCATCTTAGGCACAAAAGTCATATTTAAGCCTTATTAAAGAGACGCTCCAATGTGCTTTGTTTATTTGTGCAAATGGCTTTATCCCCATACACTCCTCAAAGTGAAGGCCCAAAGGGTTTTAGTCTAATTATTCAGAAACAAATGTGAAGAAATCCCTGTTCTGAGCTGTGTCTTCAAGGAATTTTGCAAAACGTAAAAAAGGAAAATATCTCAGTTTATTTTCATTTCATTGGCTGTTTTTTTTTTTTTTCCCTCTTAAGCCACTGAAGCAAATTTTGCTGTTGTCAAATCACCACGTGAACCACATGGGCACCCATTCCCTAAAGCATTGGGTCCCCAGACTGATAGCTCAGCTCAACTCTGTGTGTCATCTGCCTCCTCTGTCTCCAAATAAACAAATTCAATATGCATAGTGTAATGCGTAGTAATGGAAGTGCACAAGTCAGGTTTTCACACATTTACAGCATTTTATTTTTGATATTTTGATTTATGTGAATACATGTTTTCCAGAAAATGTAATTTGTGTGGTGGGAGATAATATCACAGCTGAGGCTGATGCTTTTTCCTTTTAACAAGAGGGCACTGTTGCCTCAACATTAAATCACTTCCCCTACACACACACACACACAAACACACACGTCTTCTAGTTATTAAGACATAATGTAGTCCTTAGCGCCTTATCCTTAATCTTAATCATCACCTAAATGCTTAAACCTAACCCTTACCTTAAGGCTAATCCAAATCTAATTCTACTCCCAATCTCCTCGCACGAACGCACACACACACACACACACACACGCACTCACACACACAAACCAACTGCTTTTTGACTTTTTTTTTTTTTTAAGCAGGAAAGCCCTGTGCTCTCAGTATGCTGGTTGCCTGCTTATCAGCTCCTCCAGACCTAAAACTTCTCCATAAGCAATAAAAGCAAGTGAATACAGATTAGCTCCATTTTCCGCTGGTATATTTGTCACAGGTCATGGTGTACAATGTCAAATACAGCCATTATTTGTTTCAATAACAAACACTGCCTGTTTCACCAGGCAGTGTTCAGGAGTTGAGCAGTGGAGCAGTCCATCTGAGCGGTAGCTGTTTTTCTCTTTTGCCCGAATAAATGATTTTATACGGGCTCCCAGAGAGTTAGTCTAATACACAGACAGACAGTAGTGGTGATTGTCAGTCTGTAAGAAAGAGGAGGATGCTCGCCTCTCTTTTCCTCTGACAGGCTGCTGTGAGAGTGACAGAGGAAGCCGGTAAGGAGGAAGTCATCTGCATCTAAATAAAGACTGCCAGTGGCTTTGTCGGAGTCCATTAAGCAAATTGCCATATTTGATAAATGCATCTACCGTGTCTCCTTTTTTTTTTTATCTTCTCCCCACCTATTCATACAATTCACCCCCGAAGCAAGAAATGGCTTTTGTTTGCTTTCCTAAACAGGGAGTACATGCAGTGAGCCCTAAGAGTAGATTCCATTGGACTATCCTTTTGATGCAAATTATGACTGATATGTGCACGGTATGATGCGTGAGCTAAGTTGCCTCACATCAGCTGTCAACGAAAAAAGAAAAGAAAATCATGCGAAGCTACATTGAACAGTTTTTGCGTTCTCTTATGCGTGGATGCGATGTTGCAGCTGATTGCCCAATTGCACCTTCAATTCTGGTCTCATTGAAACGAGGCGGCAAATTTTTGCGCTTTTCTCATGTCAATTGAGGCTCCAGAGCGATGCTGTGGTTTTGTGCCATCGTTAGAGGCAGGTCTCTGTTATCTGTCGAAGCCGAATCAACTCCGGATTAATAGCGGCAATCACTCAATGTATTTATTCAGCTGTGCTGCTCCCCAAAAGGGCCTAATTTCCCAGCTCTGCAGAAAACCTGCTGTCTCTCTCCAATATACCGTGTTTGAGAAAAGCAGTTATGACAATCCTTTGTGTCTTTCAGTAAAGGGGACATTTTTCATATCCATGACATGCCCAACAATCTCCATCTTGTTTCACTTTCACAAGATAAATCAGTGACATTGGCAGTGAAATTAGAAGTAAAAAAATAAATTCCTGAAATACATTTAATCAACAGACATTTGGATAATTAAATGTATTTTTCAGAATTGAATTGAATTGCTGACTGTTGATTTGATGAAACATTTATTGGCATCTCTTTTAATTTGGTTCAGGTCAAATATAAATGTATTATGTATAATGTATTGGAATGAAAGTTGCAGTGTATATATATATATATATACTTTGTACACTATGCCATGATAAGACAAAGAGACTGAATATTACGTTGTGGGACTCGATGCTAATGGTAAGTTTGATGCTAATTAGCTACATTATCTACAGAAAACATAAAGAGCAATATGGCGTTTGTGGGGATTTGAAGCCCCAGATGGATACATAGCTTTGATCATCCCGCCCCCTCATAGGTGCCATTAGCACACAAACACAATGACACACTATCAGGGCGTCCGGGAGATTCGGCCTGCAGGCTGTCACCGAGGTGCGGTCGGCGCTGATAATTGCGAGTGATACCTTGTTCTGGTTGGAGGACGAGAAAGCCCCTGGGCAGCGATGGCGGAGGGGGAGAGGAAAAAAGTCAAATCAGACCTATTAAGTGGATTACGAGTTATCTGCAGCACAGCGTGTAATTGGTTTTGTGTTATCGTTGGAATGTCAGATAGGTGCTAATTGAAAAGCCAGTTTAGTAGCGGGTAGGCAGTCTGCCGAGAGTTGGGTTGTGGTTTAAAGGTCTTGTTTCGTATAGCCTCCCGCGTGATTACAGATAATAGACTGCCTCTGCTGGAGCTTTCTGTTCTCTCAGATGTAATTCCCCCGTCACTTTTCTGCAGCTTTCATGCGCCTGTGTCTGCAGGTCTTGAGAGGATATGACTCCATGTCGTGCTAATAACACGTTTTATTCCAAGATCTTATTTGTAGTATCACGCACCGCAGCGCTTTAGTGCTCCGCAGGCCTCCAACGGTAGCAGAGCTCTTATGTTCACGACACTAGGAATTTGTTTGGGGGCTACTGTGAGTCACGGGGCAAAAACAACTGTGTGGGCCCTGCAATTGTGTGGACTGGCGATGGCAGAGGAATGTCGAGTAAATGTTTCAGTTGTTTTTCGTCTGATGTGCGAACGCTCAAACTGAAAAACCGAGACTCCAGACTTTAATGTGGCTGCCAAGCACACACCTTGCGCGCGGCAGCGGTGGATTTCCGACTGACGGGCTCGTGACTTTTTTTATTTATTTATAGAGCGCTGTAGCCATGCTGCTTCTCGTGGCTTGTGCGTGTGTTTTTTTTTTTCCCGGTGTCAGTGGGGGCAGATGGGGTGCCTGCAGTCTGGCTGTGAGGAGAAGAAATGCCACAGAGGCTTGTGCATCCGCTGCTGATGCATGCATTATTCAAATAGTGAATGCAGTAAAGATGCAGGCCTGACTCACAATGCTGGATGGACATCCACTGCATGCTCTCGAAGTCGGACGTTTCTCACAATTGTGCTCAGATACCCTCTGCACTGCCCGTTTTATCTTTTAGATACCAAAGCTACTATTGAATAAGGGCCCAAGATGAATGTATTGACCGGGAGCACAACACCGTTGCATCAGCAGTCCGTTTATTTTACCTTCATCATATAAATAAGTTAAATCCATTAAAACCCGCTTTCATTTGTTCACTTCCTACTTTTGCCTTCCCACCGGCTTCCACTTCCATTATTTATTCTCTTTCTCAGCAGTAGATGTCGGCTGATGTTTAAAGTGCATTATGCGAAAAATGAGGTGCGATTGAATTAGCTTTGTCTATACAGTGACTTTCGCATTTAGCAGCCAATGGTATGAGGAGCACACTGAGCCCCGAAGGCTGAGCTTATCTTTTTTTTTTTTTTTTTTCGCTTGAGGCTTGAAAGGTATCCTCCACTGCACGGTGCTGCACTCACAAAGGGCCACCGTTTCTATAGTGATGTCTTACAGTGGAGCAAGGGGCTCGCTGGATAAAATATGGCTGAATGTGTTCCCGCTCTGTTTGCATACGGCTCCAGCTGTACACCTTTAGAAATGAATGAAAGTGAACACTTGAGGACCAGCAGAAATGTATGTCTATATACATCTAAACTGTCACTATAAGGTTTTACGTCATTGTAGATAACTCATCTTATATGTATCCACCTTGGTGGCCAAGAAGATACCCACTCACACCTCCCATGCAACATTTGCATTCATTTAGAGCCAAGTTTCTTTCCAGCTGAAGAAAGGTTGGTCTCAACCATTCTCAACATTTCCTAGTAATTTAGTACAGATACACAAAAAGGTTTCCTGTGGCAATTTCCGGCAAGCAAACACAATGTTTTTATTTATTTATTTTTTAATTCAAGATCCTTTGAATGTATTCTACTCGATAAAATATTTGCAAACTAGTATTTTTTTTTATATATATTTAAATTCCAACCTCCCTGTTTACTTCCAAGCACTCCTTCCAGTTTGAACAGTTATACCTTATTAGGTTAGGTTAAATTACATTTTCACATTGAATTAGCATGTTATACGACTGACATGTATATTTTGAATTCTTTTTGATGTCATTGTATATAAACATCATTTTTGGGGGCACCAGGTAGCCACTTTCTGTAAAATATCTCGCCTGAACAGCTTCCCTAACTGCAATATCAATCTCTCTCTCTCTCTCTCTCTGTGATAAACCATTTTGCGTTTGTGATATATAACAGCTTAAAGCCTTATCACCGATAGCTATAGAATCAAGCCTTTTTCGAGGGGGCTTCCCTGGCTGATTAGCCCACCTTGTTTCTCTCCCCCTCCTCTCCTCCTCTGCTCCCTCCTTACCATCGCATCGCCCCCCCCCCCCCCCCCCCCCCCCCCCCCCCCCCCCCCCCCCCCCCTGAACTCCACGGCCCCCGTTAGTTCAAGGGGCAATCAGCCGCCATCAATCACTAATGCAGATGAGGAGAGCGAGATCTCTCCGCTGCAGCTTAGCCTGTTGAACATCACACACGGCACGAGCAAACGCCCCCCCCCCAAATGCAAATCATCTGCAGCGGACCACTAAATGAAAAGGGCCTTTCTTTCAAGTGCTCGGCCTTTGTCCAAAGCCTCATGCCCGTGTGTGCAGTTTAATGAGGAAAGTCAGGCAGGAGGCCGCTCCCTGCTCGGCAAGGTTGTTACCATGACATTTAGCAACACTGTCGGCCTCGCGAGGATGCTGTAAGATGGAGGATTTAACCGGTGTCATTCTTATTTAAAAATGCACATTTTACCCTTGCTCTAAAGCCTCCCAGACTATTGGAGCAAGTTAGGCGGACGTTTGCAAATGAGGAGACGTACCTCTAGGAACTCTTTGGCGTTTGGTGTTTTTACGTCTGTTAATGTCCTTCAGCGTTTGACCTTGCCGCCTCTGCTGGGAAGTTTTAAAGCAAGGTAACGTGCTCCCCGCAGGACTCTGTCCATGAACAAGTAATTAAAAAGTGCTCCACCAGGCCCCAGACCTTATTATTACAGCTTTGGAAAAATACCTTCTGATGTTCCTTTGCGCTCCTCTGTGGGCCTGGTGAGAAAGTCTATTTCAGGAGTTGGTCTTCGGTGGACTTTGGTGTAGGCAGTGACATTTGAAAGCGAAAAGTCGTTCTTGTTCGGAGTAGCCTTACTTAGTGGCTTTTCTATAGCGGCTTTGTTGTCTTTAGCTCCGGGGTGCGGCATGTTTTCATGCTGACTTGCACTCAGCGAACCTTATGGAATAGTTATTCATAACAAGTTGGCTTTGTTGTTCAGGGACAGGGCTGTATTTGGTTTAATATTTTATTTATTCATCACAAATATATCCGCTTCGTCAGAAAAATACGAAGCTACAAACAGCAGCAAATAAGGAAACTGCTTTGTCTACGATAAGAGAAAATGAGCCGAGCATCCATTAGTGCGACTAATGTGAACAGATTAAACTCAGAGAAACTGAAATGAATGACAAGTCTTAATGTAAAGTCCCATCTTGGGTTTATTTATTGAAAACATCTCAGTAAGATCTGTTATCTTATATATATATATATATATATGTAGAAAGAACGCAACAGAAATCTAATAAATCTGGATTTTCTTATCTCTGCTAAAAGTAGCGTTCATTAACTCCCAGAGGTCAGTGCTGCAAATGTATTATTCAGCTCTCAGATGGGTGCTCAGGATTAATACCTTACGTTTAGTTCGTTTATAGGATTTAGTACGGTGAAAGTGGCATCCCTTGCAGTTCTCCATTGTGTTAGTATGAATAATTGAACTTACTCTGGAATAAAAAGAAAAAAAGATAGTCTGAGTTTAAGACGTGTCTTCTAGGTGTCTATGCATCACGTATGTCGTATGTTGTACGTGTGTAGGATTGTACAGTCTCTATACAGGCAGCTGCTACATTTCCTGAACGCGAGTTGGGGGGGGGGGGGGCATGTGAGCCACTCGACTGTTAATAATTCATCAGCATATGGAAGATAATGTAAATCCTTGCAGGCACAGTGAGAGGAGTAGTAATGAGGCCACCCAGGGCTTTAATAGGGGGTTAGATCAGGAAGTCTCCTACACAACAAAGGACAGACGGAAACACCTGTGGAGTCCCTCACTCCCATAGAGTGGCTGGTACTAATTGTTGTGCATTGGTGTGCGCGTGCACGTGTCACGCAGGCTGCCATTAATCAAACGCGTTACCATGTTCCAGGTCAGTAGTCTGTATTCCGCGCGCCTCGCGGCAATGTCATCATCTAGGTGTGATGCGTTTCGTTTTTATGGTTCTACTCCGCATGTTCAACAATTAGTGCGTCTCGCTGTGTTCTTCCTCCGCCGCTCATGGACCAGTGCCACCATCGATCAATGCGTTCTCTGCCTGAGAGGCAGCCGTTGATAGGCAGCCACAGGCCACAGACGGGAGGGTAAGCAGCCAGTCCGAAGTTCTTGTATCTTCTAGCATCTGCTCGTGGCTACGTACTGAATATGACGCTCTCCCCTTACACTTTTTTTCTTTTGTCCCCATCAAGTCCAGAAGTGGAGAGGTTTGTACCTGTGTTGTGGCATTTGCGTCGCGGCCAGCGTTGCTGTACTGTGACGTTAAGCTGCTTTGGAATGACTCAACACACCACTGTAATTAAATCTGACCATGGACTCTTTTCTGATTCAATCTCTACATATTATTGGAGGAAACATATGTCTCTTTAGTGTCTCCGCAGAATTGAATGTTCAATTCCTTTGCAACATTACTAGTATGGGGAATCTTTCAGAACATGACCCACACTAGGCCATTGATAGGCTTTTTCCGCACGGTATGCCATCCCCTCTTTCCCATTGTCTCTGAGGCATCCGCTGCTTTTCATCTTCCCAGTTACTCCCAGCTGAGGCAACACTGGGCTTTGTGTGCGTTGTTGATAAGCGCGACAGCCCCCCAAATTATCAAGGGAGGGCGGCGCGATTCAAACAAGCACAATAATGTAACGACCCACCTCTTTATTACCTCTGGGCACCGGAACAGGCTCATATTGAAGGCTGCGGTGATAACATTACGCTGACGATATTGGATTATAATTGATTTGAAACCTTTTGAATACAGGAGCTGTTCTTTATATGTAGAAATGACAGCGAAGTTGCGTTAGCCTCAGAAAGCATGTCACTATTATAGAAGTTCCATTTGCAGGCAGAATATGCTTTCAGTCCTCTTACTCTAATGCTGCGCTTGGCATGACAGACAATAGATCTTTTTTTAAAACCATATGACAGGGCTGGTGAGAGAATAATTTAGAATCCATTGTATAAGCACTACAAAACTTTAACTGGAACAATTACAACCCTAATGGAAGCAAGCTTTCACAATTCACTCACGGAAATAAATCTTAAAAAGTTGGAGCAAGTGGACTAAATGAGAGAGTGGTATTTTGCTTTTTGTTGTGGTGATATTGTGAACTAAAGCTTTTTTAGGCACATTTTATTGTACTGCATTGTAATAGAAGTTTAGTAAAAGAAATATACTTGAACTTTTCAACTCTTTGGTTCAGATACCATCCATGTGAACCATCCTGGCATCCTAATGGAGGTAGTTTTCATTCCAGAATATAGACCACAGCATCGGGGCTTTGAACTTTGAACATTTAGTTTTGGTGCAGTTCTTGCTGGGTTTTTGTTTCATACATATTCATCCAAGGCAGCGTGGTTCCTGCTAAAAGCTGTCAAATGCGGTAATTAAGTAACGGCGCACCCCTCCGAGATTAAGTCCAATTTAGAAATATAATACATCCTGTGAAAATAGGAGGCATGCGAAGTTGAGCAGCCACTAACAGACGTTCCTCACGGCGAGGAAGAAAATCCACTCAGGAGAACGACTCTCCCTCCCACCCGAGATCAGATATGTTGATTTTCTTTCTCCGGGAAATAAACACTGTGGCAGCTCCCTCTCCCTCCCACACGGCCAAATTAGCTGTCACCCACCACCATCATCTTCTGAGGTTCCTCTCAGACAGGTTTCCAAAGTATAGACCTTCAGTGGATGTCACTGCCCAAAGATGCCATTTAAAAAAAAAAAAAAAAACGGATGGACGAAGAATAATATGGTGCCTCTCTGCCTAGTTTGGAGGGATAAATGCACAAATGAATGGCCGTGTGATGTTTCAGCACTGCTAGTCCCGGGCTGAGTCTGCAGCCGACAGCAGAAAAACAACACCTAACCTCAGCGGCCGCCATTGCACAACACCACTACACAGGCGGCGCTTGAAGTTAATTTGCTCCCTGTGTGCAAAGATGAAGTGCACCTCATTGTGCATACTAATGGTGCGCGGAGGGCTTTCAAAAATGATAGAATCGCTCTGTTTTCCAGATGACTATCGAAAGATAAAATTGGTTTCAGCTTCCAGTGGTGATAATTATGCTTATGCATTAGCAAAAAAACAGTAAACAAACCTAATTTGCTCCCAGGTTTCTCTGGTGTGGGGGGGCGGGGGGGGGGGCGGAAATGAGGCTTTTTCTTGCTGCAGAGCTGTTGTTTACATTTTACTGCAGAGGCTTTCGATCTGAAATGGTGGAAGAAGTGCTGCATTTACGTTCCTCCCAAAACTGGCACCGAGATGTTAACTTTTGTCCCGGGACCGAAGGTAAAACAGATGGTTATGTGCTCTCGCTCTGTCCTTTGGAACTTTTGGCAAGAAAACGCCAGACTTTTCCTCTAGTGACAAGAGCAGGTTGACATTTATGGTTGTAGTGAAATGTCACATTTATCCCCCATCCCCCCCCACCTCGACGGATTGTAATTTTTTTTTCCCAGCATGCTACGTTTAAACCTTGGCCAGAAATGTCCTAAAACAACCATAAGGGAGTAATATAAATTGTGAAATAATACGAAAAGCAGAATTTGTGTTCAAATGATCCCCTCGCCCTGTCGGCCACACCGTAAAAAATTCCGCCATAAGTCAACGCAAGCCCACATACTTTGGACAATTGAATTGTGTCTCGTAAATCAAATTCACACCCCTCGTTCACCTTCGTACTTTCTCAAAATGATAGACACCATCCATGACCTCCTGCGACCATACTGTGTGCGGCTCCAGCGGTCGTTCATCTTGAGTGCAGGTGGGAAAAGGTCCAATCCGATGTGCTGGCAGCAAGGCCTGAGTCAGGCCGAAGCCCCTGATCTGATAATGTGCTCGTTATGTGGCCTCGGCCCGATGGAAGCCACAGCCGAGAGCAGGCTTCCTGCTCTGCGTCAGTGACAGCCTGCGCCTCGGGGGCCCGTCGCTGGGCCAGATGAGCCCTGGATGTCAGCTCTCACACCCCTGGGCTCCATCCGTCATGACTGATCTTCAAGAAAGAGAAAGTTAAGGAGCTGCCGGTGCTGGAGGATGACGTTGACTCATCATCTTATCGGTGTGTTAGGTCAGTTAGAGCGCGTGACAGAAAAAACGCCGCACCCCGTCTGTTGTGTGATAGAAAGATAACCGCTGTGCATGTGCCGATGCTGCGGTGTGACACGTGAGCTTCCTCGCCCAAATCCCCCCCCCTCCAACCCCCCCCCCCCCCCCCCCCCCCCCCTCCCCCTCTGTCTTTCTACGTGGCACATTTGATGTTTCAACTTTAATGTCCAAGTAGAAAGCTCCACAATGGCTGCAATTCTACCGCTGTGTTCTGCTGCTGCATTTGCGCCGGCTGTGGGCTGATCTCGGTCTCGGTGTGAAACTGTGGAGGACGAAAGATCACACCTACCTCTGTGACTGATGGGCCTCTGAGTGTCTTCCTGCAACCAGCAAAGCCAGCATGGAGAGATGCCTTGTGTGTGTACAAACGTGTTTGATGCTCCAGGATACGGCTGCCACCCTTCAGCCGTGCAGAAAGAGAGGGGGGGGGGGGAGACGTTATAAATAAACCTAACACAACCAGAAAAAGGGATGCTTTCAAATATTTGTACTACGCTCCCTGCTCCAATTGCTCCAGAGTGAGATAACGATAGCTGATAAACATTGAAGGCGTCTTTAGCCGTTGCCATAATCTCAAAGTAAAAAAAATGATATCCCATTTATCTGATTAGAATGAATTGCGAAAGACATATTTCAAGACTCATCTGGGGCTCTTTTCAACAACAATGTTTTTTTTTTACTTATTTTTTATTACACAGCTGCTGCCTGTGTTGAGGTCATTCCCCCGTCACCCACGACGGATGCGCACTAATCCATGGCTATCAGGGCCTCCTGTCCTCCTCTTGTAGGAGATTTGCCAGGCAGGTTTATCAACAGGGAGCCGATAACATCTGCTGATCGACATTCCCGATCATTCTTCAGCTCGTACGGTAAAGCTTTGGATCTGCATCCGTCACCGCTGGCCTCCAGCAGCCCCCGAAACACTCCAGCGATGACTCCGACGTGAATTTCAGTGACTCACACTGAAATTCATATCCTTTGAGGCAAACACCACCGAAGGCCAGTGCTTTGTGGCATATTGGTCCGTCATCCTGTTTCTCGCTCAAGTATTACTCCGGCGATGCAGTAAGCAGTACGGCGGAGAGGGAAACCGTGTCGTGAATAGGTGATAAAGCTCCCAGTGGGATTCACACCGCCAGCTGGTTTTGTGGGCAGGTGCCTCTGCCACGTCGGAGACTGTTTTATGCTTTATTTCCCTTTTTTGCTGATTGTTTTTCAAATCCAACAGCAGGGGATCAGTCTCTCATTTGCACATTTATGGTATCGTGCCACGTTGGGGACGCGATATTTTTATCCTGATGAGCTGGGGTCGCCTCCGTTTTTGCTGGCAAACCATTATTTGATTTTGCACTTTGCTCCCAGAGCCTGAAGCTCGAGTCATTTGTTGGCCATTTTTTTTTTTTTTTTTTTTTTTTGCAAAGCCGGTAATTGCAGGTGAAGGGAAGCTAATGGAAACACAGCGGCTCCGTTTCGGCAACGTAGCAGTGGGTTTATTTTGGTCGACTTTGAAAAAAGTCCAACAGGGTTTCTTAAATAAGATCCTAAGCCATTGAATTCATTTTGGACCAACATATTTACGGTACATATAACACGAGAAAAAAAAACAAAAAAAAAACATCAGAGCCTCCCATGTGCAATATGTGCCATCAAAACCCAGCCCCGTCCGACACAATGTGAGCAACGGGACACGCGTGTCACATCCTGTAAAGGATTAGTGGTTCATCATGTTGGCCTTCTGCATGACGTGCGTGTTGTCATTAAGACCGACTCCTGGGAGGGGAAGTATTTGAGCATGAAATCCACAAAGCAATACATTGGATTTTAATTATTCCGCTCGCAGAAGGTGAAACCTCCTCCCTGTGGGGGATAGAATCGCACCGCCCACCCTATCGCTGGCCTTTAGCATCTGCCTAACGGCTCCAAAAATGTCACGCCCGCTATCTTTGCTCTGATGCCTTTTTGCATTTGGAAAAGGTGATCGCCGCCCCCATCTGCAGCTCTGCTAATGATTTTCGCTCATATTTGATTATACCGAGTCACATTACGCCCGGCCATGCCCGCGCGGTGCTCGTGTGTGCGCATTGTGAACACTCGCATCGGTGTGTAAGGCCTTCGTTTCCCCCCCGGGCTCGCCCAGCACAGTGTTGACATGGCTGGTAGTTATTCCTGCTCACTCGTTCATGGAAACTCCCTCCTCCTCCTCCTCCTCCTCCTCCTCCTCCTCCTCCTCCTCCTCCTCCTCCTCCTCCTCCTCCTCCCCACTCTCTTGCCTTTCATATCTTCCAATATTCCTCTCCCTCTGCCTCCATCACTTGCTCGCCCTCTGCCTCTATCCTCTCTCTCTCTCTCCCTCTCTCTCTCTCTCTCTCTCTCTCCCTCTCCCTCTCCCTCTTTCTTTCTCTCTTTCCATCCCCTCTCCTGCAGACCCATTCATCCATGGCTGGTACATCGGTGTCTATCCTGAGTGCCATGCCGGATGCTGGGCTGCTTTCAGATCTCTGTCTCTCCCCTAAGCAACAGCCCAGATTAAATGCTTAACTTGGTTCATATTTATTTTTTCTGTCTCACCCTCTCTCTTGCCTGGCATTAAAAATTCATCCACTCTTGTGTTGTGTTAAAAGCACGTTACGCAAGACTCTGCCCCCTCCCAGGCAGGAACCATTTGTCCCTTGCTGCCTTTTCCGTCTGCCCTCTGTCTTTGTGCGTATATGCATCCATTCTGTATGGGTGTGTGTCTGTCTGTGCGTGCGTGTGTGTGTGTGTGTGTGTGTGTGTGTGCTGAGGGATGAGGCTGATGTTGTTTCTGTCAAATCCCAGTTGGAGGCCATCTACAGTTCTTAGGAATTTCCCTCAGGTGGCAACGGGATGATACAGCAGACATTCAAACAGGTAAGGTTAAGTAAGGATCTCTTGACTGAATAAACCCCGCCTGTTGATTTTACAGCAGTAACTGTATAAATATACATATTTATTTGTTCTTCTGTGACAGTGGAGCTGGCCTGCCAGTTTGAAAAGGAGCCTCTGTCTCTTATCCGGAGCCGTGCCCTCATGTCTTTCACCTACAACAGGTGATTATTGCAGCCGTGTTTGGACCAGTCACTCCGAAGGCCGTTTATCACATCGAGACGCACACTGAGAGGAAAAGAAAGTGCTGCTGTGTGCACCAATCTCTCCCCCAGGCTGACCCGCCCGTCTGATGCAACAAAAGCCCACCGTCGAACCATTTGATGGAGCCTGCCGGATGAAAAGCCTCGGTAATTGGCGGCCATTACACACTGTACGCCACCGTTGGCTACGGCAGTGAGGAGACAGAAGAGAAAAATCCATTGGCTGCGAGTTCATTGTTGTCTAAAAGAGAATTATATATATATATGAACTAAATATTTCTTGAAATGTAGTTTACTGAGCCATTACCGTCCCTTTTAAGAGACTGCTTTACAGGAAGGATTCATGTGTTCATGGATGGCATTAAGGATGTTAAATTCCCTTTATTGGATACTGTGTATCTAATAAGTGTAGAAAATCACTTCTGGGTTTTGGATGGATCTATTGACAAAAACGGAATATAATAATCCGTAATTGCTCTCTCATACGTATTCAGTCACATGAACCTACCTAATCTTTTTTCTGTTTTCTTTTTCTTGTTTAGAATCAGCCGTTAACATCTAGATGGGCGGGGGTTAACATCTAGATGGGGGGGGGGGGGGGGACATATCGGCTTCCATGGAGTCGGCCACGTTGCCCTCGGTAAGATTCTGTACAGTCGATATTCTACATGTGATGAATATCACAAGGCAAGCCAAACTCAGAGTTTATTCCCTGTTTCTCCAATCCTCTCCCCACACGACAACTCTTGCCTGTGGATGCATCTCCCCCTCGGCACCACCTGCCAGCTCCTCCTGCCCGCCCGCACCCATGTGCGGCATCCCTAACTCGATCGCAATCGTGTACACAACACCTGCAATCTACAATGTGGAGGAAGCTGCCAAGTTCATCCAATGGTGAGACACTTCTTTGTCCCTATGTCTTTTCTATGTC
The DNA here is from genome assembly GCA_016785305.1 of Colistium nudipinnis. Classification (NCBI taxonomy): domain Eukaryota; kingdom Metazoa; phylum Chordata; class Actinopteri; order Pleuronectiformes; family Rhombosoleidae; genus Colistium; species Colistium nudipinnis. The sequence continues at coordinate 15,912 of JAFBJU010003270.1, read as the reverse complement.
TGTCTCTTTCTTGGTCACCCACTGTTGCCAGGCGTGTGTTGTGGGACACTGTTGGGTGGCTACAGAGACCAGAAAACCTGATATACTGTGTATATACAGTATATGTGCAACAGCTGTATAGGTGCTTTGTTTGCGTCACACTCAATGCAACCACGCCCACTCAAATTATGAATGGGACCCCAAAAGGAGATTTGCAACCTTCTTCTGAAAGAGGATGAACCTTTGAAGGGCTGAGCGGTGGAAATTGGTCGGAGTGGTCTGAATCTATTAGACGCCAAAAAGAATGATATACTGTAAGTGACTGTGGGTTTAGGCTGCAGAGCCATTCCGAGAGCATTTATTAGTGAGAGGAGCCACCGCAATAGAGGAACATCTGGTCCCTCGTGGCCAATTCCTGTGCTTGAGCACCTTGTGTATCCACTGTCCCCGCCCTCCGCTCCGCAGAAGGTGCTGCGGTGAGTGACAGTAGTTTGCTGCACGGCGCCGGTCTGTTCTCTCCCTCCCCATGGGTCTAATTTGCGCAAGCCGCTTTTGAATTGTTGTGAAGAAGATGCAGGAGCGTAGCCAGATGAGAGGGGGGGGGGGGGGGGGGGGGGGGGGGGGGGGGGGGGGGGGGGGGAGGAGGACACCCTGCTGTTCCTCTCTGCCTTCAGTTCCGGTGCCAATTTCTTTCAGCTCTTCCCCTGGTGTCAGCCCTGTGTTTGTACTGTCTGAGGCTTTGATGGCACAAAGGTGCGAGGGTGATGGCGGGTTAAATATATGCGCGCCACTTTCGCGCCACAAAGAGTCACTGGTGTGGCTTTCTTTGTATCCGAGGCGACGTACCCTAATTAGCCTTAACACAGCATCATCACAGCGCCTTACACTGCTGCGACTACACATCCCATCTTGTCTCCGAATGGCAATGGTTCCCTTTCCATCGCCGTGGCATTTGCATCCTTCCAAGACTTTTACGAAGCCGCCACTCAGAGGATCTGTTCCTTAATGCACAGCCCTGTTTTGCAAGTAGTTTTATCTGTAGTTATTTTCTCCACAGGGGATTGGGATAAATCGGCGGCATCTGAGCTCCGGGGGAATGATGGGCTCGGGTTTCAAAGTGTCGCCAGTGGTGAGGGGAAAAAAAACGACAGGCTGTCTGTTTGACAAGGGGAGATCAATCACCTGCAACTTTAAAGGAAGCTGGGTGCAGAGCCTCAGCAATAAAAAACAAATGTGTCATCCCTCTACCCAAGGACGATGCCTTTTGCCTTTGTGTGTAGCTTCTTTTTTTTCTTTTTTTTTTTTTTAACCCCCGAATTCCCAATAGCGAGATTGGAGGAGCTGCCCCGACACCGAAGCTGTAATGACATGCCAATTTGCAACTCCCCGAGGAAGGAAATTAGAAAGTTAAACCAAGCAAACCGTAGCTGTGACCGTGCTCAGCATGTTTCAGCCAGGAATATATGGGCGGGTTAAATGTTATTTTGCGAAAATGTATATTCAGTATTTGGATTCTAGAGTCGGCTCCCCGGGTTGGACGTGCTGACATTATCCTAACTCGCGTCGGATGTGATAATGCCACAGGAAATCTGCCTTTGCTGTTCACACCGCCATTGTACAGCCCGAGGGCTGATGGTGGCGACGCACATTGTGTTTATTAAGGATTGTGGTTTTAGTGAAATGTTAACGAGCTGAACACATCCCGTTGACCTTTTCAATGATTAACAAAGCTCTCCATCTTTTCTTAACACGCAAGAGCTTTGAGTGACTAAAAATAACCGTACAAAGGTCTAACACCAGATTTAAGGTATTATCTGTTGCATATTAGATTTATGTTTCATATTTTAATTCTAGGAGAGAGGGATTGCGCACAGAATGGAAAAAAAAAAGGCCCAAATTGAAATTAAAACTGTCTGTAAACAACCATCCCATTTTACACACCGACCACATAGTTTATCTTTGACCTACTGTATGCATCATAGTGGTGCTGTGACATAGTTTCCCTGGGCAGTGAAGGATTATGACTCACATCAGGGGTCCGGTCACTTTCTATTTAGCTCCTAAATACAGTGGTTTGGATAATCTGATAATCTGGCTCAAATGTTGGCTTGTTTCAAGGTTGTCTGATCCTCAGCTTGTGTTTCTGGACCCCAGTACATTGTATTTTAGTGATGTGCAACACTTTCACATCAACAGTAATTACCTTGGTGGGTAGACTATTACCGTGACTAATAGGAACAATGACCACCATGTAAAAATCACAATTATACTTGAGAGTGTATAGAGGTTTCATCTTGTCACAAAATAAACAGGGTTGCTGGCAAAGTTCGTGTTTTTTTTTGTTATTTTCAGCCTGATAACACATTACTTGTCGATGCTAAGAATAAGAGGTTTCATCGTAATGTGCAGAACCCCAGATCCTTATTCCATTGAGGATGTTTCCTCATTCGGTGACTTCCTGACTCTGATTTTTATTTCTGTCATTAATGAGCATCTAAAACAGTTGTGGGCGGCAGAGGAAAGGAAGTCAGAACAGCTGGAGCTAGGCCGCTTTTGGAAAGAAACACCCCTGGTGTTTCCCATTATGTCTGCAACACAACGACAACAAAAAGCTCACCGTTTTTTTTTTGTTTTGCTTTTTTTCTCCCAAAAACCATGGATGAGAAAAAGACATGAAAGCCAGAGAGATGCTGGGAGGTTTATTACAACTTCTGTAATGATGCATGATGGTGCAGGATGAGGGAATAAATCAAAGAGACTTCCAGCCAAAGACAATGGGGAATTAAATTGGGTAATGGAGTGTGGGAAAATACTGTGGAAAAGCTTGCATCAAATTTCACCATGCAGACAGAACTATTAACAATAAAAACAGAAGCCCTGCTGTGTAGCTGAAGTTTCCCTGCTTTGTCTCTTGCCTGCAAACGTAAGGCGTCAGGTCGTCATTTGACTCCGTTTTCAAGTTCCAGGCTCTTGAGTTCAATTTTCCCACCTACAGACTGTCATTTACAACACACGACTCGCCTGTCAAATGAATGATTTGCTTTTGTTTTAAGCCCAGCATCAAGGTGTATTCCGCGTCACATTTCGATTTTGGCGTGACGGTTTTCAGGCTTTATACGTTGTTGTGAGACTTACTCGGGGCCGTTTTCATTTCGCTGTATTTTTGCACCTCCAGCCTGCCTCTAAAAAATGGGAGAGACAAATAGAGACGGCCGCTCACAATGGTCCCGCGTGTTTGTTCCCCACTACCAGCAAAGATGTCATCCGCCTAACGAAACGAGCCTCACCCCAATCCCTATTGGTGAGGGTAAAAGCGCATCACTCGGAGCAGATCCCCAGGGCTTATTAAACGTGTTCCGAATGTGTGACTCGATTTACCTTAAGAACATAAATGAAAGAGACAGGAAAGTGACTAACGTGTCCTTTTTTTTTTTTCTTGTCTTACAGGCTTGTTAGGGTGGATCTACTTCGAACTTGCAGTTAGCGAGTAATGGCATGAAAAGAGACCGGGCTGAAGTATAATTCAGTTTTTACTAAGTGAGCATTTCTCGGAATGTATCGATCTTGCTGCGGAAGCAACTTTGCCACTGGCCCGCCTGTGTGTGTGTGTGTGTGTGTGTGCGTGAGCGAAATGCACCGTGAAATGCTCTTTAACCACACGGCTCTCCTCCCTCGGTCCTGCATCATCTGAGGGAAGAGACCCTTTTTCCTTCCCGCTCGGTATCGGCACATCTGCTTGAAATCCCTGACTCCATCGCCGGCCAGCCAGCCAGCGCCAACCGCTTTTCTCTGCCATGTTATTTCCGGCACCGCTGGCCCAGCTACCCCTTCTGCCTCCTCTCGGGCTCGTGGGACACAGCGCCGGGGCTGTCGGGTTCCCTCACAGACGACTGCTGTCGCTTAAATAATTGAGCGCGGCCGCAGAAAGCTCGGGGCTGTGAAGGACACGGGCACTTGCTGAGCAAAGCCCACGTTGTGGTTTCTACCAGCTATCTAAACACCTGACTCCATATCCCTGTCTGGGGGTTTCTGTAGAGAAAATAGCAAGAAATAGCTTTTTCATTTATATATCTTGTGTGTTTTTTGCGTTTGTGTTTTTTGCAGTGCTGAGCAAGGCGCCTTGATACTCGCAGACTTCGTGACAGGTGAAACTACAGGGAAGTCCCCTCGGGTGAGATGTTCTCCAACTTTATACGTATACCCGCGGTTTCATATAAAGTGGAAACCGCCTACCACACTGCAAAATCGCTCGGTCAACAAATGGAATACAGACAGCCGCCTGCTGAACAATGTGATGCTGTTGTTTGCAGCGCCGTCTGCACGTCAGGAGACTGATATGAGAGGTATTCACAGCATAAACCTGATCCTCAACCCGGCGGAAATACTACGTGAATTACGTCTACCGGGTGCTTGTGTAAAACGAGAGTGTGGAAAAAAAAAATGATTCAAATCTGAGGTCCCCTGTTACGGCGTAGAGGTGCTTGTTGATGAATGTGCGCCTCCAGGCTCGGGTTAGCGTTTGTTTTGTTTTTTTAATACCACTATGCCCATTTCTAATTCCCACTTTACATTCAATGAGAGCAACCCAACAGAGCATGAGGAGACTCTCCATGCCATGGTGGATGTCGGCTCATCTTCCCCGCGTTGCCGAATCAAACCAAAGCTGGTGTCCTTGAGGCTGCGGATCCTCCTTCGGCGTCAGCCTCGGAATCCATCCGAATGGTCTGACACTCTAACGCAAGGGGAGCTTGGATATTCATAACTCCTTAGCTCGAGTCAACCCGACCAGCCCGACCGCAGCCATCACCCACCCCCACATAATCCCATAACAATGAAAAAAATAATATATCAGTCTACCGAGAAGCTGTAGGTCTGCTCCAACCAATTGGCACCCGCGGGCGATGGGGCTCAGCTGTCATTTACATGCTAATAGTGTTAGTGGAGGCAACGAGAATGAGGCCGGAGCCGGGGGCCATGCTGTGTTGCTGGCTGTGGAGGCTTTTTTTTATTTTTTTCTTCTTCTTCTTTTTTCTTTGGTGGGGCCGCAGTGTTGACAACCATCTGCTGGTCCTCATCTGGTCCAGCCAGCAGGTCCATTTACACACTGCCTAATCAGACGTGTCTGTGGAAACGTTCCTCCTTCTCTTACCTCTGTCTCGTACACACACACACAAACACACAAACACACTGCCAGCCCCCTTTTTCAACCACAAATGAGTCTGTCTGGTTTCATACAGCTGAGATGGCGGGGTTGTGCACCTTGTTTGGGCCGTCCGTTCAGTGTCGCGTTGTTTGGAGTTTTGCCTCGTCTGTTTCCATTGTGAGCATTAGGCTGAGCCGCAGCTATTGTTTTGTGGTGGACGTGCATGTGTGTTATGAGTGGAACGATTCAGATATTGTGTTTTACGCGCATATCATAATGTGCTTGTTAACGCATCGTGGCGCAGAGGGCAGAGCCAGAACATAAGCCACCTTTATTTCTCTTCCGCATTCTCTCCCTCTCTTCATGTGTTGGTGTAAATGTTCCCCATTTAGATGCAATTCAAAGGTTGGTGTGGGCGTACTGTCACTTTAGCCACCCAGAGAGAGAAAAAAAAGCCGAAAGTCCAAGAATAGCCTCACCAGCCATGATGGAAATAACAACACCAATCACCTGTGAAATAAGCAATTATTATGTGCTGTGAAGGGAACACTGAACACGTTGACATTTTTGGAAACTCTGTATGTATAGGGAAGGGACAACAAACCTATGAATATTTCTCTAAGTCACTTTTCTTCAGTGTCCCTTTTCATACTTGACTTTAAGCACGATATCCTTTTGAGGACAATATTTTCCTTCAAGATCTCCGCACCCATTAATGGATCTACAAAGCTTGTCTGGGGGGCGCCGTTGTGGCTAAGACCCTGTAATGCAAGAATTCCCCTGAAACCAATGTTTTTTATGGATCGACGGGCAGCAGGCATTTAAATTGCGGGAGAGCGTTCGTCCCATATTTTATCCGTCGTATCTGCTCGAAGCAATCTGAGTCCAGTGCTGTCCTAGTTCTGTCCCTCTATTTTGGGCAACCCGTTGGAAAGTATTATAGAGAGGAGAACAATGCAATTGTTGAGTGGGGGCATTACGAGATACTCAGCCCCATCTGTCCGGCGTGATGTGGGAGAGGACTGGAGTGATATTATGTGAATGTAGACCGTGATGGACTCGACTGGTACAGGAAACACGGAAAAAATACGCCTCTAAATGTCCAATTTATAATTTCAAGGTAATCCTGTTATTGTCTGTCATGAGATTTGGTTTTGTGAACTTGCACCCGAGCCCTACTTACACTCTTACAACCCCTGAGAGTGGACAGGATGAGAACCCTGAAAAAGAAAATTGAAAAAAAACCTGCCCAACGTTCCACGCTTGTGATTGACCCGCAAACATGAGGGACAGAAACAGCTTTCGAACACAACACAAGGGTTTGGATGGATTTAGACTTTCTCTGTGCACAGAAACCACTGCTGTTCGTGTTGTTTCTTAGTCTTCCTTGATGTGTTGATGCGTGTGGGTTTCTGACCAACGCGTTTCCATATATGGTAAACTTGGATCTTACTTACATACAAGGGGGCTTCTGCTTCAATTCACCGTCATTCCCTTGACCTAGGATCATGTTATCTCTCTGAGAGAAGAAGGGGGGGGCCCGGATACCACGTTCCGCCGCTGTTCCTTCTCCAGCATAAACTATTCTCAGTGTTATTTGGCGTAGGCACACCTGTTACAGGTGAAGGCACTGGGGGGGATAAGGGGTTATTTAAAGTTCATACCATCTATATCATGCAAATGATTCAGACACGACATTCTGCTGATGGCCTCTGTCATCACCCTGGATGGAAATGGCAGAGAAGTTAAAAGGCCCAAAAATTGGTCGCAGCTGAGAAATATTGCGAAAATGTTACCTCATTGAAATCCTGGGATCCTGGTGCGTGATCCTTTTCATCACCAACCCTTCACGAGCCAGAAGTGGAAAGTATGGCGTTTTAAACATTCAGGCTGTGCTGAAAATTTGATGTGCATTTTTTTTTTTTTTTTTTTTTTTATCCTTTTACTTTCCCGGCACTTTTTTACACTCCCAAACACAGAATCATCAGCTAATGCAGGCTAATCCGAAGCTACGAAGCTACAAAGCCAACTAATCAGGTTAAGATGTAGCACTGGGAGTCATTCTACCGTGGCAAAAAACAAGCACTCGCAGGCCTTTTTGGTTTTATTTTTCACCGCGAGCAGTGTAGTAGCTTTAGGCAACGAAAGGGGGAATGCGTACAAACACAGTGCCGCCCTATCGCCGCTCAACCTTGAAGCTGTTGTCTGGTGGTGTGCGGGGAGGAAGTCACGCTCTGTGTCTAAAAGGAAAGAAGTGCTCGAAATCCATTTCAAAGACGAGGCCAGACAGTGACGGGGGAAAAAAGTAATGAATATTTTACAGGCGGGGAGTGCGGCGCCGCACTCCAGGTGACACTGTGGCATTTTTAGAGCTTATCGCAAACCTATCACCCATCAAGGAGGGCCAGTGAAAAAGACATGTGTCTGATTGTTTAGCCGCAACCTGCTGGTGCCCTGTGTTACCTGCACATCGCCCGCATCGGGGCCAATCACAGGGACAGTGTGGTGTAAATTGGATATTTAAATGCCCCCCTTTGAAATGGAGTGCTGCTGTCGAGGTTTATCTCTGAAGGACTCGAGATTAGAAGCCAGCCACACGAGGAAGGTATATATATATATATATATACCTGTAATTTGGTGCTGGTTCGCTGTCGGGAGGTGATACGGATTTCCAGGAAGTGGACCTGCCTTATCATAATATAAATGGCAGTATATGAACTCCTTATTCTTCATGTTTTCCCCGGAGAAGTTTCCCACAAACGTGAAGTAAACCACATCTATAGTTTTGCTCCATCTCAAAGTTTCTCGTATGAGGACGTGTTTGTCATCTTGTTGCAGCTCTTCGTTGAAGCGAAACAAAATTTTAGCTCAAAACTCATTTGTTAAATGATTTGTACAACTGTACAGGCTTGGTTGTCATGACCGTCTGGTTTTTGAACACACTGTACTCCAAAAACAGTTCCTTATATGAACGCTTGGAATGCATGGCTTATGGACAAAGGTGAATATTTTATTTTTGGCAATCCAATTTTATGATTATACACATATCAGTTTGTCACGTGGAAATGTTAATAAAACGGTCTAATAAAGGGCCCACAACATATTTTCTCACAGTTGTCACAAATCACTGGCAGTGGCTCTTGGTGTTTAGCGCATGGTTGCATGACCTGTCAACATTACTACATGGACACAAAATTGTACCATATAGTCTTATGTATGATCAAAAGGTGGAGGTTCATCTGTCGAATCTCAATTCCTCCTCCTGCTGGTGTTTTTTGTTTCATATTTTGACTCGTAAAATGACCTGCGGGTGTTTGGGTTTTACTCTGGCCTCTGGAGAGAAAAAAACCTTGGTATGGAATTAAAAGGGAAACATACAATGTGTTAATGTGCGCTCATCAAAAAGGAAAAGAAAGGGAGGCTGACGACGTCTCTTTGGAGCGTCCACGACCCCCGCTTGTGAAGCAGTCCTGGAACGAGGGCGTTTTTTTTGATTCGGTGCGTAACATCTGGTGAGTGTGTGTACACTGTTCAGGGTGTCCGGATGACTTTGCTACGAGGGACGAATGAGTAACCGTATCCCTTCACGAAGCCTGTCTGCATTTTTAATAGATTTTTTAAAGGAAGCTATTTCAAAACGCCGAAGTACACGCAACCTTGTGCGCTCGCGCGCACACACTCTCTCACACCCAGTCCACCCAAAGACTTTACATGTGCTTGCATCACCAGCCTTTCAATTGAGCCTACTTTTCCGGTGACTTTATCTGTATTCCCTCCATAACGCTCCTTTCTTATTTTCTCATCTCTTCTCCTCTCTTAGTTAATGTACAATGTACACTTGTATAACTGATTAGCGTGTCATCCTGACCTTGTTGTTTTTTTTCTTCGCAGTAGCGCAATACAAAGAATCCATAGACACAATATAGGCAGGAAAGAAGAGGAGTACATAAATCATTCTGGGCTGGAAGTCAAGGTGAAGAAGGCACTTGCATTGTCTCAAATTGCAATTCTTTTGATTTACTTTAAGCTCACAATTTAAACGCAAATGGGTGACCATAGCTATGTTCAGGGACCAGATGTATTGACATTTGGATTAGGTAACAGGACGTTTTCTTTCTCAGCATACAGCGCAATGACCATCCCCAATGTTTTTAGGTTTATCGATTAGGGAGTGATGAGGAACACAAAGGGTGAAAAGTTCAGGCTTTGGACACAAAACTGATTTTAAAAGAAACACGAAAGAACGCCTTGCCGATCTGTCGCTTCCCTGCCAATTGTGGACACCTTCGATGTTTTTGGCAACTTTGTTTGACAGGGTGTCTGTATCTGCTGTTGTGTTGTTGTTGTTGTTGTTGTCATCTATTTCACTTTCTTATGAAATATGCAAGTGTGCGGATGTGCAGTGTGGCAAACCAGGGAGCACAGCCCAGCCAAACCAGCACAGGGGGCGGATCCTCAGGCGTGGAGAGGTAATTGACAGTGTGTTTTATCCTGTTCAGCTGTTGCAGCCACTGGGAACTTGGCATTGGACACACCTGTCGCTGATCAGGCAATCAAGGCGAGCCCTGAAAATGACACAGCTGCAGCAGGAGTCGCTGGGTGAACAGAGGATTCAGAAGACAGATCTTGGGACTCCAAAGCCCACCTTGGTTGCCACAGCGGTCCCTTAGTATTTCTTTATATATATAAATATTTTTTACTGCATAATCAAACAGTTGAAAAGTTGAGAGAGTGTATCCTCAGGGCTCTTTGTATCTACCAGAAAGAAGACGCGAGCATCCTCCACAAAGAATGCTTGGTTGGTATTGTTTTGTGATGTGTCAAATCCTGAATACCAAATCTTGTGTCTTATAATTTATGTGGAATTGTTTTTTGTTAAACCATGAACACCTGTGCAATCTATAGCAATTCAATAGTACAACACAAATTCTACTTTCATAGAACTTATACTTTTTCAGTGTTTACTTCACAGAAAGACTGTAATTTCCTTTTGTTTTGATTTCTGGTATATTGTGCAAGTCCCATTTATATGCATGGGGAGGGGGCAAAGTATTGTAAAAAAATATGTACTAAAATTCTATGTCGGATGTTGTATTGTATTGCTTTAGATCAAATGCGGTGTCATTATAATAATTGATGACAGTATATTAAACAATATAGCTCTACCGATTGATTTATAAAAAATAAAAAAAAAAATAAAAAAGATCCCACAATACCCCCGCATTCATATTTGTATACAAATTGCAATGTTTCAAATGTAATGCTTTTGAATTATATTGTTTGTTGTGTGTATATGTGTGTATGTGTGTGTGTGTGTGTGTGTGTGTATATATATATATATATATATATATATATATATATATATATATAAAAAGGGAATCTGAAATGCGAGCGCAGTGAAACTCTCAATTGTGTGATATTTGATTTCATCGTTTGGTTTTGTCCTTTCTTGTTTCAACATTATAAAGGATTCTAATGCTACGGTGGGTCAGGGGGACCTGGAGCAACGTTGCCAACTACAGCATCATTCTTGAGGCAGAGGAGGCCACCAGTCCTCAACAAACTGTAAGAAAGATCTACCCATTGAATTATCTGTGGTATGTCTCGCGTTTTCCCCCCACAATGCTTAGAATAAAAGTTGACCGTAGCAAAAAAATCATTGTTAGATTGGAGAACCGTTGTGCCGTTGACATTTATGCTGTATTAAAGCACTTTACTGTTAGTGTTTGGTCATGCTGTACCATTGTTCCCACATTAACCAGTGGTTTACTCTATTTTACTTCAGTTTGGCTACAACGAGCTGTAGTTTAGATTTAAGAATTTTGGCAAGTTTTTCTCTCATAAAAATAATTGAAGCAGCATTTCTATCTATTTTGTGCCTTAAATGTTACTCTATTTTGTTAATGACCAAATGCAATAAAGAAATGTATTGGGACATGTTGGGGGGGTATGAAAATTATTTAAGTGTAACCGGTTGAAAAACTATAATTACGTCAAACTAAATAGTAAAACCTAAATTGGATTAGAACCCAATCATATAATTAATTGAACTTCATGGGTTTTACTAATACACATTGCTATGTTGAAACAACAATAATAACATACGTAGGTAATACGTGTCATTTTAAAGTCTAACCAACATAATTCTCTATGGGTAAGCTTAAATATTTCCTGTTGATTGTTAGTTAGCTAAACTTAATTGTGTTCCCACCATACAAGTTAATTACAATATATCTGATGACCTCAACAATGTTGCTTTTAACTACCCTTATAACATTTTGTGGAACCTGTTGATAAATTCACTTCCACCATGTATTTGTGCGTTTCTGACGTTGTTATGCATGTTTGAATTGTTTTTTTGGAAAACATACAATACTATGACATTTTGGGTCAAATTTTCTTCACTTTTTTCACTTTTCTTGACCTCAGTCATATATTTAAGCGTTGACCGTTTTGACTTTTTTGGAAGACATACTATACTATGATGTTCTTGGTCAAATTTTCGATAACCTTATTTTTTTTTTCTTCACTTTTTTCACTCTTCACCTCAGTCATATATTTAAGTGTTTTGCATGTTTTGACATTTTTTTCATTTTTGACCATTTTCACTTTTTTGGACGACATACTATACTATGACGTTTTTGGTAAAATTTTTGATAAACTTAAAATATTTTTTTTCACTTTTTTCACTGTATTTCACCATAGTCGTATTTTTAAGCATTTTGCATGTTTTCATGCACGTTTTGACATCTTTGAAATGTTGTTCATTTTTGACCATTTTTACTTTTTTGGACGACATACTATACTATGACGTTTTTGGTCAAATATTTGACGACCCTAAAAATAAAAATAAAAAAATCTTCACTTTTTTCACTCTTCTTCATCTCAGTCATATTTAAGTGTTTTGCATGTTTTGATGCTAGTTTTGAATTTTTTTTCATTTTTGACCATTTTGACTTTTTGGACGACATACTATACTATGACGATTTTCGTCAAATACTTGACGACCCTCAAAAAAATGTTTTTCTTCACTTTTTTCACTCTTCTTCACCTCAGTCATATATTTAAGCGTTTTGCATGTTTTCATGCACGTTTTGACATCTTTGAAATGTTGTTCATTTTTGACCATTTTTACTTTTTTGGACGACATACTATACTATGACGTTTTTGGTCAAATATTTGACGACCCTAAAAATAAAAATAAAAAAATCTTCACTTTTTTCACTCTTCTTCATCTCAGTCATATTTAAGTGTTTTGCATGTTTTGATGCTAGTTTTGAATTTTTTTTCATTTTTGACCATTTTGACTTTTTGGACGACATAGTATACTATGACGATTTTCGTCAAATACTTGACGACCCTCAAAAAAATGTTTTTCTTCACTTTTTTCACTCTTCTTCACCTCAGTCATATATTTAAGCGTTTTGCATGTGTTTATGCATGTTTTGACATTTTTTTCATTTTGACTTTTTTGGACGACATACTATACTATGACAATTTTGATCAAATTTTTGATACATTTTTTTTTTTTTCCTTCACTTTTTTCACTGTTTTTCACCATAGTCATATTTAAGTGTTTTTCATGTTTCTATGCATGTTTTGCCATTTTTTTCATTTTTGACCATTTTGACTTTTTTGGACGACATACTATACTATGACGTATTTGGTCAAATATTTGATGACCCTCAAAACATTTTTTTTTCACTTTTTCACTCTTCTTCACCTCACTCATAAGTGTTTTGCAAGTTTTTATGCATGTTTTGAATTTTTTTTCATTTTTGACCATTTTGACTTTTTTGGACGACATACTATACTATGAAGTTTTTGGTCAAATATTTGACGACCCTCAAAAAAAAAAAAAAAACATCACTTTTTTCACTCTTCTTCACCTCAATCATATATTTAAGTGTTTTTTTATGTTTTTAAGCATGTTTTGACATTTTTTTCATTTTTGACCATTTTGACTTTTTTGGACGACATACTATACTATGACGTTTTTGGTCAAATTTTCGATAACCTTATTTTTTTTTCTTCACTTTTTTCACTGTATTTCACCATAGTCACATATTTAAGTGTTTTTATGCATGTTTTGCAATTTTTTTCATTTTTGACCATTTTGACTATTTTGGACGACATACTATACTATGAAGTTTTTGGTCAAATATTTGATGACCCTCAAATTTTTTTTTTTTTCACTTTTTTCACTCTTGTTCACCTTAGTCATATATTTAAGCGTTTTGCAAGTATTTATGCATGTTTTGACATTTTTTTCATTTTTGACCATTTTGACTTTTTTGGACGACATACTATACTATGACGCTTTTGGTCAAATATTTGATAACCTTTTTTTTTTTTTTTTTATCCCTTTTTTCACTCTTCACCTCAGTCATATATTTAAGTGTTTTGCAAGTTTTTATACATGTTTTGAATTTTTTTTCATTTTTGACCATTTTGACTTTTTTGGACGACATACTATACTATGACGTTTTTTGTCAAATATTTGACGACCCTCAAAGAAAAAAAGAAAAAAAAATGTTTCACTCTTCTTCACCTCAATCATATATTTAAGTGTTTTTCATGTTTTTGTCCTTTTTTTGCGATTTTTTTCATTTTTGACCATTTTGACTTTTTTGGACGACATACTATATTATGACGTTTTTGGTCAAATATTTGACGACCCTCAAAAAAAATAAATCTTCACTTTTTTTTTACTCTCCTTCACCTCAATCATATATTTAAGTGTTTTTCATGTTTTTATGCATGTTTTGAAATTATTTTCATTTTTTACCATTTTGATTTTTTTGGACGACATACTATACTATGATGTTTTTGATCAAATATTTGTCTACCCTCAAATTTATTTTTTTTTTCACTATTTTCACTCTTCTTCACCTCAATCATATATTTAAGTGTTTTTCATGTTTTGATGCATGTTTTGAATTTTTTTTCATTTTTGACCAATTTGACTTTATTGGACGACATACTATACTATGACGTTTTTGGTCTAATTTTTGATAAGCTTATATATTTTTTTCCTTCACTTTTTTCACTTCTTTTCACTGTATTTCACCATAGTCATATCTTTAAGTGTTTTTCATGTTTTTATGCATGTTTTGCCATTTTTTTCATTTTTGACCATTTTGACTTTTTTGGACGACATACTATACTATGACATTTTTGGTCAAATATTTGATGACCCTCAATTTTTTTTTTTTCCACTTTTTTCACTCTTGTTCACCTCAGTCATATATTTAAGCGTTTTGCAAGTTTTTATGCATGTTTTGACATTTTTGACCATTTTGACTTTTTTGGACAACATACTATACTAGGTCGTTTTTGGTCAAATATTTGACGACCCTCAAAAAGAAAAAAAAATCGTCACTTTTTTCACTCTTCTTCACCTCAATCATATATTTAAGTGTTTTTTTTATGTTTTTAAGCATGTTTTGACATTTTTTTCATTTTTGACCATTTTGACTTTTTTGGACGACATACTATACTATGACATTTTTGGTCAAATGTTTGATAAACTTTTTTTTTTTTTTTCCCTTCACTTTTTTCACTGTTTTTCACAATAGTCATATATTTAAGTGTTTTTCATGTTTCTATGCCTGTTTTGCAATTTTTTTCATTTTTGACCATTTTGACATTTTTGGACGACATACTATACTATGACGTTTTTGGTCAAATATTTGATGACCCTCAAATTTTTTTTTTTTTTTCACTTTTTTCACTCTTCTTCACCTCAGTCATATATTTAAGCGTTTTGCAAGTTTTTATGCATGTTTTGAATTTTTTTTCATTTTTGACCATTTTGATTTTTTTGGACGACATACTATACTATGACGTTTTTGGTCTAATTTTTGATAAGCTTATATATTTTTTTCCTTCACTTTTTTCACTTCTTTTCACTGTATTTCACCATAGTCATATCTTTAAGTGTTTTTCATGTTTTTATGCATGTTTTGCCATTTTTTTCATTTTTGACCATTTTGACTTTTTTGGACGACATACTATACTATGACGTTTTTGGTCAAATATTTGATGACCCTCAAAACATTTTATTTTTTTCACTTTTTTCACTATTGTTCACCTCAGTCATATATTTAAGCGTTTTGCATGTTTTTATGTATGTTTTGACATTTTTTTCATTTTTGACCATTTTGACTTTTTTGGATGACATACTATACTATGACGTTTTTGGTCAAATATTTGACGACCCTCAAGAAAAAAAAAATCTTCACTTTTTTCACTCTTCTTCATCTCAATCATATATTTAAGTGTTTTTCATGTTTTTATGCATGTTTTGATTTTTTTTTTTAATTTTTGACCATTTTGACTTTTTTGGACGACATACTATACTATGATGTTTTTGGTCAAATTTTTGTCTACCCTCAAATTATATTTTTTTTCACTTTTTTCACTGTATTTCACCATAGTCATATATTTAAGTGTTTTTCATGTTTTTATGCATGTTTTGACATTTTTTTCATTTTTGACCATTTTGACTTTTTTGGACGACATACTATACTATGACGTTTTTGGTCAAATATTTGATGACCCTCAAAAAAAAATTTTTTTTCACTTTTTTCACTCTTCTTCACCTCAATCATATATTTAAGTGTTTTTCATGTTTTTATGCATGTTTTGACATTTTTTTCATTTTTGACCATTTTGACTTTTTTGGACGACATACTATACTATGTCATTTTTGGTCAAATATTTGTCTACCCTCAAGTTTGTTTTTTTTTTTCACTTTTTTCACTGTATTTCACCATAGTCATATATTT
>JAFBJU010003268.1:11032-241472 GCA_016785305.1 Colistium nudipinnis | reverse complement strand
GAAATTTTTGAATTTTTGGCCGAACATAAGGCTATAGTAAGGCGTTTTTGGGCAATTATTTGAATTTTTGACGACATGCTATACGATGACGTTTTCACTTTTTTCACTTAATTTTTTTACCTACACTATTTTTAGGCCCTGCAGATGCTACGGTGCAAAAATAATGTGAAAAAAGTGAGTACTCCCTAGTTTTTGGGGACTTTTCTGTCGTCCAAAATGTGCCAAAAAAACACCTTACTATAGCCTTACCTTTGTCCCAAAAATTCCAAAATTGTCGAAAACACTTGAAACTCGCACAGCATCAGCGGCAGGGATTAAAAATAGGGTCGGTGCAAAAGTAATGTGAAAAAAGTGAGTACTTCTTAGATTTTGGGGACTTTTCTGTCGTCCAAAATGTGGCAAAAACACGCCTTACCTTTGGCCCAAAAACTCAAAATTTTCAAACATGTCGAAAACACTCGAAACTCGCACAGCAGCATCGACAGGGCTTCAGAATAGGATTGGTGCAAAAATAATGTGAAAATAAAGAGTACTTCCTAATTTTTGGGGACTTTTCTGTCGTCCAAAATGTGGCAAAAAAAACGCCTTACTATAACCTTACCTTCGTTCCCAAAATTCCCAAATCTCAAACATGTCAAAAACACTTGAAACTTGCACCGCAGCATCGGCAGGGCTTAAAAGTAGGGTAGGTGCAAAAATAATGTGAAAAAAGTGAGTACTTCCTCATTTTCAGTGACTTATCTGTGGTCCAAAATGTGCCAATAATACGCCTTACTTTTGGCACAAGTCCAAATTTTCAAACATGTCGAAAACACTCGAAACTCGCACAGTAGCATCGGCAGGGCTCAAAAATAGGGTAAATGTGAAAATCAATTGAAAAAAGTAAAAACGTCATAGTATATAGCATGTCGTCCAAAATAAAAATAAAAAACATAGTATTGTGTAGAGGTTTGTGCACATGTGAAAAGAACAAAGGAAAGAAGGCAAAGGATTGGCAAAATAAAAGATTTTATTACAATACAAAATCCAGGCAACAGCAACTCAAAACACAAGTCTCAACAGCATACCTCAACAAAACAAAAACTCTTTTCAGTCCTATATAGCGTGAGGTTTCTGCCAGGGCTCAGTCAGTTCACCTCGCAGGATCCAATCTACTGCAAGAGAGGAAATAGAAACAGGTTAACCACATGCTTTTTATTTTCTTAATTGATAAACTGATTCTGGTCAGCTGTCAGCCACGCCTCTCTCTTCCCAATTCGCCTGCACTAAACATACCCCAATGTCACATATAATATGTTGTCCAAAAACGTTGAAGTTTAAAACATTTTTAAAATATTTGAAACATGCATAGCAATGTTGGCAATGCCAATGTATGTGGTAGAGGTGAAAAACGTCATAGTATAGCATGCCGTCCAAAAGAAACCCTATACTATAGCCTTATGTTGTCCAAAAAAGCAAAAACACTTCACATGCATAGCAACATCGGCAATGCAAAATTATATGGAAAAAAGGGAATTTTTAAAAAAATACATTGTATAGTATGTCATCCAAAATTTTGCAAAAACAGCATTGTGTAGTGTCGTCCGAAAATGTCAAATAAGTCAAAATTTTGAAAAACTTCAGAAGGCGCAGATATATGATAAAAGTGAAAACACATCATAGGTTGTTGTCAAGCATTTAACCAAAAACAACACAGTATAGTAAGTCGTTATTGTTTGTACTTGTACAAATATAGATGAATACCAACATAAAAAATCACCCAAAAGAGAACTCAGAGCTGCAAAGTTGATGGAGGGAGGAGGAGGGCAATCCCACAATACTAAACAAAACTACTGTACAATGACGTCTTTCAAATGTTCTTGCCTTTTTTTTTTTTTAATCACTGAAAGAAATCTAGTATGGAAGTTAGCACCCCTGGTAAGGATGTTGATTCATGGGCACTCAGTAAGCCTGTCCATGAACCTGACTCCTCATGAACCTACATGCCAAACCAGGCGAGCTAAGTTCACATAGTAGGTATAAGGACGAAACTACGATATGATGACGTCTTTTAAATGTTTTACTTTTTTAAATTTGATACTGAGGAGATTTTGGTGAGAAATCACTGAGGGTATGTGGAGTTGGCGCACCGGTTTAAGGATGTTAGTTCATGGAGCCACGGTCACTGGTTCGATTCCAACTTTGGGACACCCTTTTTGGGGTCCTAGGGTGGAATCAACGGCTCAGCAGTCTTGTAAGGAACCCTCAGCTTGATCAGGTGAGCCAACTTCACATACTCTGTATTTGGACGAAACCAACATACAATTGACATATTGAAAATATTTTGGACGTCATACTATACTGTGACTTTCACATGTTTTCCACCTCCACCACATATATGCACATTTCTTACATTGCTATGCATTTTAGGATTGTTTTTATTTATTTATTTATTTATTTTTTTGACGACAAACTTGAAGTTCTTAAGACCTTTTTTTTTTTTTTTTTTTGCCTAAAATGTCATCAGAACATTTACAAAAATCCAGAGAGTGCAAAAACAATAGAGAAATGTCGTGGCCTAATGGATAAGGCATCAGTGTACAGTCTAACAGCTGTTGGGTTCAAACCCCACTTCGGTCAGAACTTGAATAGTTAGATATTTGGAATTCACTCAACATGTTGAGTGGGGTTTCTAACCGAGAATCTCACCATCTGTTGATACAGTGTTTTCATACATTTGTAAATGTTTATTGATATCTGACATTTTATTCCTTTTCTGAAGATTTTTTACATCTTTCACTTTTCGAAATTTTCGGACGACTTACTATGCCATTACAATTTTCCGTTTTTTCAAAAAAAATTTACACATCTACCATAAATGTTCGCAATGCCGACGTTGCTACGCATGTTTCAAGTGTTCATTTTGTTTTACTTTTTTGACATTTTTGGACAACATACTATACTGTGGCGTTTTTCACATCTTTTTACCTCTGTCATACATTTGTGCATTTTTTACATCATTATGCATTTTTCAAGTTAGTTTCTAATTTTTTACATTTTCACAAGACATACTATTCTAGGACGTTTTTCATGCATTTCATGCACAAGTTTTTTCAAAGTTTAGATTTTTTTTAACATACTATGACGTGTTGGAAAGACAATTTGGACGACTATGAAATTTTTTCACTCCTTCTCACCCCTATCGTATATTTGCGCATTTCAGATTTGTATGCATTTTTCAAGTTTTTCAAATGTTTTACCTTTTTGGACAACAAACTACACTATGCTGTTTTTTTTGGACGACATACCACACAGAAATGTTTTTGACTTTTTCACCTCTATCATATATTTGGCATTTCAGATTTTTATGCATTTTTCAAGTTTTTTCGATGTTTAAGATAACATTTTGGATGAAATACTATACTGACATTTTTTCACTTATTTCACCTGTATCATACATTTGCGCATTTGACATTTTTATGCATTTTTAAATTTTTCCAAATTTGACATTTTCAGAAGACATACTATACCATGACATTTTCGGTCAAATGTTTCAAGTTTTGTTCAAAGCTTTGACTTTTTTTTACCTCTACCACACATTTGTGCATTTCTGACGTTTTTATGCATTTTTCAAGTTTGTTCACATATTTGACTTTTTTGTCATTTTTGAAAAACATACTATACTATGAAGTTTTTATTGAAATTTTGGAAGACTTCCTATACTATGACTTTTATTCACCTCAATCATATATTTGCCTATTTCTGACATATTATCTTTTTTCAAAGTTTTTTGGAGGACCTACTAAACTATGGCGATTTTTATAACATTTTGCACGACATACTATACTATGTTTTTCACTTATTTTCACCTCTATAATATCTTTTAATGCATTTTCCTCATTTTTGACATTTTCGGACGACATACAGTACTATACTATGACGTCTTTGGTCAAATTTTAGATTACTTACTTCACAAGTATTTTGATATTTTTCACTTTTTTGTTTATTAAAATTTTTGACATTTTCGGACAACATGCTGTAGTTTGACGTCTGGTGAAATTTTGGATGATTTACTATACTATGATGTTAATTTTTTTAATGTATTCACACATTTTTGACATTTTTATGTATGTTTCAAGTCTTATCAAATTTTTTACACTTGACATTTTTGGGCGACATACTATGAAATGACGTTTCTGGTCAAATTTGGACAACATACTAAACTATGATATTTTTCTCTTTTTTCCACCTCGATCATATATTTGGGCGTTTCTGATGTTTTTTTTCAACGTTTTTACTATTTTGGACAACTGAGTATACTTTGACTTACTATAACATTTTGGATGACCTTTTGAATTTAAAATTTTGACCTTCAACCTTCAAATTGTGTACAACATACTATATAATGAACTTTTTTGCATTTTTCAAGTTTTTCTGACTTTCTTTCTATTTTTGGAAGTCATACTTGACTATGATGTTTTTTTGTCACATTTTGGACGACTTATAGGCTAGACTATAAGGTTTTGGTGAATTTTTACACAACAAACTATACTGTGAAATGTTTGGAGGAATGACTGGCTTACCATGACACTGCTGCAACTTTGTGAGAAGCTTGATTTCGTTGCTTTTCCCTCAATGATCGTGCAGCACGTCAAGTGAGGGATCAAACTGCAGGGGCTGGCAGCTTGGACTGTGGTGCAATGAGCACTATCCAAGCAGTCTGGAAATTGAAAAGCAGAAAGACAACAATTAAACACAGGAGTGTCAAATTTCTAACAATATGCTAAACTATGACCTTTTTGGTGGAACTTTTGGAAACATTTCGGACCACATACTAAGAGGAGGGGGCATGTTTTTTTTAAACTGCACTTGAACCGAGAGATTTCTGCTCTTTGTGTTTTTTACAAGTCATAAAAAAGCTGATACAGCAGCAAAGGTATGACCAGCAACTTTCCTTAAACAAATGCTGTCTCACCCTATGAATAGCGATAGAATATTGTTTCTGCACTATTTACTCTATAAACATCAGGACTATCTACTAAAATCCATCCTTTCTCTGTCGTAGAACGACATAGCAGATGTTCCGAGTGGAAGCTCAAAGAATGACAAGAAGGGAAAGGGCAAAGGAGACACCGTGAAGGCCAGTGTGACACCGCAGGCCAGCTCAGACATGGCCCAGAACTCCAACACTGCCCAAAATAACACAGCTGAAACCAAGAAGGGTAGGTACCGAAAAAAACAAAAACAATATTCAAGTAATACATATGTACAATTAAAAGTCTTTTTCCTCTGCTGTTAAAGATACTGCCCTCGTGCCTAATGTCAGCATTGAAGACTTAAAACAAATGAAGGTTGGTATCCCCTCTTCCAACTATTTAAGACAGACATGCATTATATGTGAAAGAAAAAGCAAATACTGTATCTACAAGGAATAACTGAATAACATTTTTTTCAAAAATGTAATCGCTTTAGTCATTCAGGTTCCGAGAAAGTTTTCTGTGAATTTCTTTATCATGGTTGCACTCAAGATACCACTTATTTTAAATTATTTCCTGGTAAAACTATAACCACAATATTTATTCTTCTGCACCTCAAAATGACTACATAAGGTGATTACAGCTATACATACACGATGCTAGAAAATACCAATACCTATCCGTGATGTTGTCCCAGTGAGGTATGTTTAAAAACTCTGACTCTTGTGACCTGTACAATATAACCAAAATATGCTTTTCTCTCACTGCAGACGTACCTTAAATTGATTAAAAAGCAACAGAAGGAGCTCACCTCTTTAAAGAAGAAACACTTGAAGGTGGGTGATTGCAGACCGGTCTTGTTGATTGAACCAGAGAGGCTCCTGCCTATTCTGGACAGTTATTGATGCTGAGAGGGACAGAGAGGGAGTCAGGGGTCATGTTCCACCTTTCATCCTTACTGGCCATAGCTGTATCCACTGCACACACACAAAGAGAAACTCATGATCTGTCAATTAGAGACACAAATAGTGCAGCTACATAATTAATGTTTTATGTGAAATTAGACTTGCAAAATGAGCTTTTCCTTTTACCAGAGCTCACCATAGCGACCACAGTGGAAGCTGGCCCATTCATAGTAGCTGATTATTCACAGTATTATGTCCTATTGTGTAACACGTATAATAGTACCACACTGACCCATCTGTTGACTGCAGTGTTATAACTCAATGTGACAACATGAAATGTTTTTTAAATGTGTAATCATTTATGTATTGTTTCTATGATTTCAGAATCTGTTATTTATATCGTATTAATGCACACTTCAACATAAATACTTGAATCAACAGGAACAAAACATAATGCAGAAAGCCCACTGTACTCAGATGGAAAAGATGGTGTCTCTGCATGAGAAGGAGAAGACAACCCTGGAGAAACTACTAGAAAAAGCCATCAAGAAACGTGGGTAAGTGGCAAAAAACCTGTTCAATAGAAATTGAAACAAAAATGGGGCAAGAAATGTTATCTTTATAAATGAAGATACCTTCGAATGACTATTAATGGAAATTTTGACTTGCATGCTATTTATTGTCACTTACATTTATGTGCTTTCCCGACAGGGAAAATAACTGCCAAGAGTTGAAGAAGGAGACGGAAGATAAGATCCAGACACTAGTCACTGATCAAAAAGTCAAGGTCACACTGCATTGACATACCATCCAAATAACAATATACTTTTCCATAAAGCTATTATTTAGCTGTGGATAATTAACTGCTTTGTACTTGTGATGTGTGCGTGTGCACAGGTAAAAGATATCACAGCACAGCACACTAAAGAGTGGTCAGAGCTGAGCAGCAGTCACAGCAGCGAGGAGCAGGCGATGAAGGACAGCCATGTCACACAGCAGTGTGAACACCTCAAGAAACTCCTGGCCACGGTCCAGGAGCAGCAGACCGTTCAGCTCAAACTCATCCACGAACGGTGGGTGGCGCATACACACACGCATGCCTAAGCACCCATTCTCTGGAGGTGATCAGACCCAGAGAGGGGCAGCGAGCCTGTCATTGCATCGCTGAACTCAAACCTCAGTTCCTGAGCTGTGGCTTGCTGCTGCTTTTCACTCATTGTGACCTCCGTTTCCACCATTTTAGACAAAGCAAAGAGATGCGCGCCAACCAGGCCAAGATGTCCATGGAAAACAGCAAAGCCATCAGCCAGGACAAGACCATCAAAAACAAGGCAGAGCGAGAGAGGTGGGTCACTGGCCCAGTATATAGTGAATTGCAATGCAATTAGTATTGCAATTGACCTCTAACACCAGTTCTCTTTTTCTCCTAGGAGAGTGCGAGAGTTAAACAGCAGTAACACCAAGAAGTTCCTGGATGAAAGGAAGAGGGTGAGGGATTTTTTTTTTTTTTTAATACATCTTAAGTCCTGAAGTCTTAAATATCCTAAGTAGGGAACACAATTACTATCATACCAAATGTGGAAGGAGGCTCATGGTTAATCCACAATAATTGTGACACAGTTATAATGTGTATTTTTTTGGTCGATATACATCTTGCCGTAACTTATTAGTTATAGTGTTAATTATCATGTGAAATTCCTTTTTTGACAGTCAATTCAATGTACTAGTGCTGCTGTTGAAACAGTAACTGAACGGTCATAATGTATTGCCATTGGGTCTGCAGCTGGCTATGAAGCATCAGAAGGAGATGGAGCAGCTAGAGAAAAACCAGAGAGAGCAGTTGGAGAAACTGGAGAAGTTCAATGAGCAGGTACTACTCAGAGTAAAATGATGAAACTTACAGTCAGAATTCTATAAACAGCCCTGCCATCCATCTTTGCCTTTTACTTTTGCCATTTGTCACCTGTTAGAATACATGTTGTACCTGTATACATATTTATTTCTTGAATATGATTTGCTTCTTCTGGCACAGCTTTTGAAATCACACCATGCAAACAAACAGGTTCAAGGTAGGCATCTCCATCTCACTCAACTCCTCCTGATACCACATCTCTTTTTGTACATCATATTTCCCTTCATCTCTTTACCTTCTACCTCTCAGTTGTATTAATTATCATTTTTGTCAAACCATTTGTTCTTCCAACCTTGTTAAAATGTCTACTGTTGTAAGCATCCACCAATTAGTACAGCAGAGAAACTGAGCAGCGTTGAAGAAAATGTTTGGTTCAATTTTCTTTGTATAGTGAAATCCCAATCCCTATTTTTTCAGTCTGCAGCTCTCAGGGTGTCAGAATGCCAACTAGCAGCTTGAGTCATTCATCACCATGACTCACCAGCTATTACAAAGCAAAACAACAACCTCAAAACCTGATCCACTGTGCTTACCTTACAGTTCATAATCGGTTGCTTTCACAGTATGCAACAGTGTCTCAGTGCAGGCAACCATTCCATGCAACTCTTGCCAAGCACGTGGTCTATATTACCTGCACAAATGCTCAGTTTCGACACCCAACAGATGTGTCCATCCCTGACAAACTGATGAGCAATATAGCAGTCGGAGCTTGCATCTTCAGATCGGTCTTGCAGATGTCAAAATTAGTCATAAAAAACTAAATGTGGATCCTCTGCCTGTGCATCTCGCGCCAAGTCTAGTTTCTGTCTCTACGCTTGTCTGATTTTTGTCCTCTCAAAGGCCAAGGACATACAGCAGATGGTGAAGCTGGAGGAGGAGATGGACCGCAGGCCTGCCACAGTGGTGTGAGCGACTGAGACACACAAACACAAACGCAGGTGCAGACACACTCCACCACAGACAGCCCTCTCCAACCCAGAGACGAAAATCCTGCCGACATCACGCTTTCCTTTTTTCATGTTCACATACACAAACACACTATAGACCTCTCCACCTATTTTTTCTCATGATCAATCAACTGTACTCCCTGTCCCCCTGCAACCTTACCCCATCCACCAACTTAATTACACTGGGCCATTGGTGCTTATCGCTGTTTGACAGGGGCTTTAACCACTTATCAAGTGAGGTAATGTTACTTCAGGGATGAAGCAACAGAGTCAGATTCATCCCCTCCTCCATAATATGTAGATCTAAACTTTCACACTGTTCCCTATCTACAGCCACACATACAAACACATTCAGCTGTGGATCAGACAGAGTGGATGTCTGTTCCCTTTTTTTGTAATTTTTTTTTTATCTGTACTAAATTGCTCCAGAAACAGTGTGGATGGGGGGGGGATATGTATACGATTTGTCATTACAGCACAAATGAATAAACTTTGTCAAATACACTGTATGCTACACACCAGTCATGTTCCGAGCACTTTGTATGTAATAGGCCAACATTACAATGTGGACAATGTAGCAGCACTAGAACTACTAGCTTTCTGTATTTCAGTAAGAATGTATTTTTTAAAGAAGAAAAATCACTATATAAAGGAGAAGCAAACCCTCACCGTCACCTGATCCCACAATGGAAGTTGTTTGAGTGCACAAAATAACGTATTAGTGACTTTGTTTTTCGCCAGCGTTGCAGCAGGCTTGTTCTATGGGTGAGTCAGAAGGCTGTAAAGGGATCACGATAACACCTCATTTTGATTCTAATGGCTAATTTCTCAATCTGTGTAGTTGCAATTGCAAGAGTATACACAAAAAAAGGTTTGCCTAATATGGCCTCAAGGCATACCACAGTCATTCATATTTGACATTTGCAGAACTGGTATAAAAAGGCATACACCTTTAACTTGTACCATCGTCCAAATATTTTCCAGTAACAGTTAACAAAAAAAGTATAGATAAAAGTAAACAAAAGTTGTGTCTTTTTTATGTGGAGTGTAAGGACAAAAAGCTAAGTATTTAGCTTTTTTTGTTTTCGTATTTAGAAAACCCTAATAAATATAAAATGGACATTTACCTAAGTAAGTAGAAGGCTAAGTAAGATTAATATTGTTCTTTGCATTAATGGGTTTTGCACTGAACTCTAATACACAAATACAAAATGAATCGATATTTTTCAACATATTAATTTTGTCCTTCTACCTTCTTTTAATGACCTGGCCTCTTACCATCAGAAAAGAAAATTGGCTGACCAAAGTCAACCTCATCTCAGCTTGTCAGATTCTCTTTCAAAAAGGTGTTTTGAAGTGAAGTGCTCCCTTAATAGCTTCTTGGCTGAACTCAAGAAACCTCAGCTAGTAATCCTCAGCGAGGGCAGATCTATGACAAAGTCTGTAACATGGCTGCTACACAATCCACACCGGGGAGTCGAGACGAGGCCTGTTTTGTTTTCCTGTGTCCCAGAATGGTTCCCTTTAAAATAAGCATTTTGTGAGGTTACAGGAGGTACTGCTGGACAAAAAGCAAGTGCAGAGGGGGAAATATGATATGGAAATCGTATGGGTCATTTGTAACATTGTGCACATACAATCATGCCAGGTAATTATACTATGATTATATTGATATGACAACAGTAAAACATGGGGTTAAAAGCGCCTTGATGTATTTTTGGCCTTTAAAAAGATTTTTCTGCAGTTTTTTTCGACTGTAATTCACTTCAAGGGTAGACGGGAAGTTCTTGTATATACTGGAATGTACGTAGTTTAGTTCAATTTCGATCGGTTGTGTTCTGTCATGCAAGGGCTTCGGGAATTGAGTGGGTCTGTTGGAGATGGGGGGGAAAGACATTTTACAACCACTTGGGTTTCTGTTTTGTTTTGTTTTCCAGTCTGCCCTAACTGCACCACACAGTGTAAAACCACATATCTACTGCAGAGATAAACGAGTAAAAAGTGCTTTGAAATTTTATTTCATTGCTTTCAAATGTGCCACTCGGTGTCTGTTAGGACGTTTAAATTATTTTATGAATGATAAAATGCCAAATTAAGGGGTTATTTATATGAAGATATATATATAAATAAATGAATATATATTATATATATTAAATAGGTGTAGTTTAAGATTATGTTTTTAGAAGCTTTTTTGCACTAGTTGAATGTTTTATGTTGTGTGATTAAATGTAACCTTTCGCTCTCTAGTTTGTCAAAAGCAGATTATTTTTGCAGAGCAATGTCACCAATTTTGAGTTCCTCAGATTCTACTGTATCTCCTTTGTTTTCTATTTGAACTGTAGCTTGTCAATATACCATCCTGTGCCCGTTTTTGTATTTATATTGTATCGTTGAACTTATAGCAATGAAAATATTGTTGTTATCCAGCTCCTTTAATACTGTTTTATAGTATGTGTACCAATAAATACAGGTGTAAAATGGGACATAACTATGGCTCACATGATTTTAGATTGTTTGATATTAATATTACTATATTTTAAGTATTTTGGTTGGGCAGGGATCACCAGATAACAATTTTGTTTTATATAAAAAAATATTGTCTATGTACAAAAAAAATAGAAGTGATATTGTTAGGAGGCATGAATATTGGAATTAGGTGCTCATGGTGTTGTATGCTGAACCAATACCACAAATTATTTTCTCCAAAAATATCTGGTTCCTTACAAACGTTTCTGTTCCAACAATAGAAAATATGTTTTACACTCTGTGACCATCTGATTATATATTTTTTTTAATTGTTGGGTTACACTGGCCAGATGTACTGTCAGCAAGCGCACGCACGTACACCACCCACGTACTTATTGACCAAACAATGACCGCGGCTGACTAATCACATTCAACAACTGCGGGCTGGGATCATAACCCAGATCCACTCTAGAACGCAGGCGGCTCCGGCGCAGAGGCTCTTTATTGTGATTATAAACAAAGTATTTCCATTAGAAAGAAGAACAAAGCGCGGTCATTATGTTTGCGTTGCCCGGCAACTGCACCCCCCTTTACTATATAACAGTGCTGATGGGCTTATTTGGCGAGCACTCCTTCGAAAGGACGGATTTACAATCTCGTTCCATATTACAGAAAGATGAAATTGATCTATTTCGTGTTTTAACCAACTCGGAATCATGCTCAGGGCTCCCGGTAAGTCTGACGGACAGACGGGCACCAAGATCCTCCTGGATGCGATGTCCAAGGATAAAGTCCACCTGGCGAAGTTTGTCCTGGACGCGCTGGATGGGGAAATTGTAGACTCCCGAACAGAGGACGCCCATACCCCCCTGATCTCGTCTGTGCTGCTGCCCGACGGCGGGACGCGGTGCAAGTTCGTCGAGCTGTTGCTGCAGAGAGGGGCCAGTGTGAACGGGCGGGACGGCAGCGGGCGCACCGCGCTCACTTACGCGTGCGAGAATGGGGACCTGGACGCCGTGAAGCTCCTGGTCCGAAACAACGCAGACCCCGAGATCGTGGACACCTGGGGAAACACTGCCCTGATGTACGCCACAGTAGCGGGTCACTCCTGCGTGGTGGAGTTTCTGGTGAGGGCTTTCAAGCGGCTGGGTCTTCAGATAGACCGGCAGAATAAAGTTGGCAACTCTGCGGTTGAAGTGGCAAGGTTTCTCGGCCACACAGAGTGCATCTTTGCGCTCACTAATAGCTCACGGAAGAGCCGCGGGTGCGAAGGTGGCGCTCAGGAAGACGCTCAGCCGCGACACAGTTTGAGATGCGGTAGTGAATACGACACGTTTGAGCGGAAAGCTGGAAATGTAGTCAACAAACCCGACGTCCTCCAAACATGCAATCATGCAGATTGCCTATTGGTTCAAAATTGCACGTGGCAGGCAAGGCCTTGGATAAAGCAGAGTATGTTACCATCGATGGACTCGATAGATGAGTTTGAAAGGGGGAATGACGGCTCCTCCTCGCCCACACAGGGGCTAGATTTATCCGGAAGCCCTAAAGCCCCTCTGCGGAGCCCCGACTATCCTTCCAACTCTAAGCATTCCAAAGCCTGTGAAAGACCGACCACTTCCGATGATTGCCTCCTCCCTCTCATACAGAGCGGCGAGCTTCAAAAACCGATTTTCTTCTCACCTCGGCCCAACAGAAACACGGCCAAACCCAGTGCACACTCGGCCCTCGGAATCTTACTGACTCCCATTCTTGCCAACAACGTTGAGAGCGAATCGGGACCAGACACATTTGACTTTGGGGTACGCAGATTTCATGACAACTATTATGAGAAAAGATGCAGTTTGCCAACCAGTGTCCTCAGCCCCACACCTGTGCATTTCCCTAAATCCAGAACCGTGAAGGGGCGAGAAACGTCTCCCAACAAAACTGAAACTTTTCCTTTTACCGCACCGGCCACAACGTCGACGTTCTCAGCGCTGAGCAGCAAGCTGCTACGCAGATTGACTTTCCCGGAAATTAAAAATGACGCGAGAGAGCTAGAAGAACCGGTGTTGACTTCAGGGAGAATTCCGCGTTCGGTAACCTTCCCCCAAGGCATAAAACATCCCCAGGTCGGCAGCAAACCCAGCATCGACAGCATCAGCTCCGTAAAGTGCGAGTTTGACTCTTATTTCAGAACGCCAAACTCTTAGAATCCACATTGCACCGTGCGTAAAAGCAAGAATCCACCACTCGTCCCCATACGTTTAAACCCGGTTCCATCAAATCGACCAAATTATCCATTGTGTTTAATTGCGCTACTTCTCCAAATTCAGCCCAGCCTTTTGACATCTGATCCACTCTGGCTTTCAAAACTAAAGAGCGGTGACAACACATTCGCCCAGAAAACTGCCAGTTTACTTCGATAGGCTATCCACCAAAATATAGAGGGAGTAAAAACGTTGAAAAAATACAACTGCACAACTGAAAACTTAAAAGCAAACAGAGGTATCAGCATAAACCCTGTGCCGGGCCCTGCCAACTGGATACTGCAGCTACAGAGTAACGCAACCGTCTAGTTTCAGTGTAGATGCTAGTGTCTGTGTTAAGCAGAATTTGCCACTCCTTTTGGGATAGATGGGGGTTGCATCAAAGGTGGGGGTGGGGTAGGGTTTGATGTGCAATCTTAGATTACACGAGGCATTACTTGCATCATTTTCCTACGTTTTTGTATATTAAAGCACAGTGGCACATATTTATTTGCGTAACTTCTCTATTTACTGGTTTTGAATACTTGCTGATGCAGTGAATAAAATCTCAGATTTAGAAATTAACATGTTGCCTTGTGTGGGATGAGCGAGAGAGCGAGAGCGTGTGTGTGTGTGTGTGTGTGAGAGAGAGAGAGAGAGAGAGAGAGAGAGCGAGAGGATCTGTCATATTATTGTATTTTATGTACAGAAGATTTGCATTTTAAAAAGGTTCACAATGCCCGGTCAAACCTAGTAATAAGCACAGTGCGGTGTGATATTAAATTAGTCATTTATATGCGAGTAGTCACCGAATTATATTGAGAAAGAAAAATATATTAGTGGCTCTGGTGCAGTTTCACTATAGTGTCTTAACTTTTGAAACCATGCTCAGTGTCTTGACGCATGAATACATATTTTACACAGGACAAGCGGGTCCGTGGAAGTAAATACAATCGAATCTCACGCTACCAAATAATGAGAGAATGATTATAGCTTGATAAAATACAGTGGATTCTTTTAGCTCTCATTCTCAGCTGCATTAGGGGAGTTTAAGGAGTGGGAGGGAGGGGATGTTGTCGGCGTTTCCCTCCAGACATACATCATTTCAGCCCATCCTGCAGCTGCTGCCATAGAGATCGAGAGACTACAGCATTGCGGGAATGACTGAGACCGCATGCCGACACCATCCTTCCAGGAGCGGAATTCAGTTGAGGGACTTTTTCTTTCAAAACGGACGGTTTTCCATGGCGATAATGACGTGCACGAGAAGCCCAGTCTTGCAGTCGTCACGGGGTTAGAACCAGTCATCATTGGACAGGGAGCTCGGCTCGGACAATCAGAACCCCTCGGTGCCGGCTGCTTCTGCGGCACCACCCGGATCTCACGTCCAACCTGGAGACATTTTTGCTGCATTCATGATGATTCTGAGCGTGACTTCTGTTGCTGAGTAGAGGCATCCCTCCTCTCTCTCTCCCTCCCTCCCTCTCTCTCCCCCTTTCAATTTCTTTATCTCCCGCCTCCTCTTCCGTCTTTTTTTTTTGCTTCTCTCCTCTCTTTCCGTTGGTTTCGGCACAAGCTGCCCAGTCAGTTAGCGCCCTTTTTCAGCACCGGGGAAGCCGACAGAGATGGGACGTCTCGGTTTCAGCACCACGGAGAGCGCCCGACTTCTCCTGCTCAGTGTGTTGGGTAAGAGAGGCGTGCGTGTGTGTGTTTGCGCGCGTGTGTGTGTGTGTCGTGACTCCTCACTGCAGCGTGTTTGTCTATGTATGCGTGCGTGCTGCGTGCATATGAGTTGGCACGTTTCGCTTCTCATTTCTTGCTCACATACATCTAAAAGTCGATGAAACACGACCAGAGTTGCAGTTCATCACTCTTCTACGTCGTACAATCTTCAGCCTGCGGCGCACTGTTGCTCCACTGATACTGCAGATTTTACTCTTCAGTGTTTCAGCCTGATTTTGACTTTGCCGTGATGAAACAGAGGTGACGTGTCAGTGAACTGGAGATGAGGTAGAGAGGAGCCCGGTACGCCACGGGCTCTGC
This sequence comes from Colistium nudipinnis, assembly GCA_016785305.1. Taxonomy (NCBI): domain Eukaryota; kingdom Metazoa; phylum Chordata; class Actinopteri; order Pleuronectiformes; family Rhombosoleidae; genus Colistium; species Colistium nudipinnis. The sequence continues at coordinate 226,013 of JAFBJU010003268.1, read as the reverse complement.
TGGTTCTGCATATTGTGTATTCTCCATCTGTCACTCCCCTCCTCCGCCAACTTATCGGTATATACTCATCCGTTTGGTCTGCAGGTGTGCTGGTGCTGTCCGTGGTGCTGGCGGAGCAGCAAGGGGAGAACCTGTCTGGTCTCTCCGACAACCCGGACAAAGCCATCTTCGCGGTGCGGGAGAACGGCACAACATGCCTGATGGTGGAGTTCGCCGTGAAATTCCTCGTGCCATATGACGTACTTGCGCTCAATGGGATAGACGTAAGGAATGCCACCGTGTATTTTAATACATGTGGATTAAAAACAAAATGGGGAAAAATCTTTTTCAGATTTAAAGTATTTTGACAATTTAAATTGATTGTATTTGCAAATTAATAAAGAAATGTAATTTTGATCAAATTAGACCTGGAAACCGATTTTTTGTGTAGTCGTGCGTAAAATGCTGACGATACATTACATCCAATCAGCGATATGCATGTACGTTTTTCGATATTAAACGTCATATCATTCACGTTATTAAAACGATTTGTTGTCATTCAAATAATAATCCGACATGTTTTTCTTGATGTTTGCTTATCCATTAAACTCTCGAATTATGTTTATCCACCACACGCCTAAGAATGCACATCAAATGCTTAAAAACTCCACTCAGAGCCACCTCGGCCCGGAAACCGGTCACCTTTTGCCAACGTTTTCTGCGTGCTGGTTCTGTCTTTTCTGCAGCTGATCACAGAACAGGCGGTGTTCACTCTGCCCCGCGGTGCAGAAATCGAGGGGAAATGCGGGAGCACCGAATCAGAGATCAACATAACCTGGAAGAACAGCGCCTACACTCTCCGTATCTACTTCGCTAAGGTGGGGGAGAAATCTGATACAACGTCTGTACTGCATCACCCTATGCAAAAGTAAACGGCGAAATTATCTTTCAAAAATCAAGACACAGGCAGCCCCATTTATCGCAAATATGTACATTTTCACCTATGTACTCTTGCTTTGAATCCATCTTTGCCGAGGAACTTGAAAGGAGAACGTTGACTCCAGTTTTGTTGTACGGACTGATGTCCGTCCCTTCCTTTTACTACAGTGATGATTGCGATTGTTTAGCTACTCCAGTAGAATCGAGTGGTTACACTCAGCAGGAGAATATCTCAGGTATAAAAAGTGGAAGTTTCAACAGTGAACGAAGCCGTCTTCTCCGGCTGGCCATTTTCTGCTGAGTGCGGGTCAACCTGCACAGTTTGACGTGTGTGTGTGTGTGTTGCAGGAGCTACGCGACAAGGGCATTGAGGTGTGGAAGATTAGCAAGGTCCAGTTCGTCTACGACACCTCGGAGACGTCGCATTTCATCAACGCATACAACCGTGAGTCTCCCGCCGAGCGTGTGTATACAGTAGCAACTCAGCACATTTCCACGCTGCCTACTAGGATCGCAACCAGCTCTTATTCAGCTCGCATTAGCTCTGAGCTGGAATAAGCGGCTGATTCATAAAGGGATTGCACGATTCTCGCCCACGTAGTTTCAGTTTTGACTTCAATTATTACTGGTTTTACATTTACTTTTGGATTTTGCAACTTTTGCCCTTTTATAATGATTGGTAATAAATAATACCATGGGTAGTAGTATTTTCTTCAAAATAATTTCATGTAAATAAGACTGGTGCATAAACGCCTCACACGTACTAACAGAGACCCTATTACATAAATCATACACATAAATAACTACGTTGTTTTTCTATGTTGTCTTTGCTGACTACAATGATTACATAACTTATTTTAATTAGTAAAAATATGTTTTATTGTTCCTATTGTTTTTGGTTGCACAGGAATAATCAAAATTGCTCAAGAATCACTTATTACATTAAATCTCGTTTTTATATATACCTTCACATAAGACACAAACCCAGACACACGTGCATACATACACACATAGACACACACACACACACTACAATGTCTGCTTACTTCCTTTTCACAACTCTCTTTTCCAGCTGGGAAACACACAGCCAGCACCCACCGCCTGTCAGCCCTGGTGACCCCAGCTGGGCAATCCTATGTGTGTGCGGCACAGCAGACCCTTACCCTCATCTCCAGTGACCACCAGAAAGGCGTCACAATCTCCATGTACGACATCCAGATCCAGCCCTTTGACATCACCTCCGACTTCATATTCAGTGAACGTAAGAACAACCAACGTGATACTTTCATGAAAAACACCGTCTTTAGGCGTGAGTGAATCTTCGCCTCATACGACCACTGCGTTCAAGTCACATCCTGAGAAAACGGATGACTATAATGATAAATCCTGAAATGAGGGCGCTGTGGCCTAACATCTCTTACTGACACACAAGCAAGCACACATCTCTGTAGAGGTTATTGCTGCAGTGTGAGAATTAATACTTAAGGCTGCAGAGAGGGAGACAGGGTAACAAGAGGGAACAAAGGGGGGTTGAAATGGAAGAGAGACAAAAGAGACGCAAAGCGAGGGAGAGTCATTAGGACTTTACGAGTACAGTCATATCCTTGCCCTCAATGCAGCTTTTATGGACATACTCAACGAACCTGGCTGTCCTCTGAAGCCAATCACCTTGGAAGAATAATTTGCGCACTGAGCTGCTGTAAACTAGGCTGTGCTGCACTGCCCTCCTCCTGGTGTGCATTGCTGCTGTCCAGAGGGGGGAAATCCTTCACCTTTAAACCACCAATCATTTACAGCCAGTTGCTTTGGTGTCCTCTACCCTCCTTAACAACAAACCTAAATGAGCACAACGGTGAAAATGTTTTAGTTTTTTTTTACTGCAGGCGAGACAAAGAGCCTGTTTTAAAGTTGTGTCATTTAGCAAATCAAACCCTTGGGAACAGTTCCTTCCCCCATACAACACACACCATGCTAAATGGTAAAAAGCACTAATACTTAGTCTATAATATCAGGGGATAGATTCTGGTTATTATGTTAATGTTATGGTTTCAGTATTCAAAAAAATTGCCAACAACAATCTCAAAAAAAGTGTAAATAAACTAAAATGTTATAGACTAAAGTTCATCAAGAAAACAAACCACTAGCAGTTTGATTGATAGTTAATTCTTTATTGTATATATATATATATATATATATATAAAATACTATATTTAATCTAAACACAAAGTTTTTATGTCCTCATCATGCTGACTGTGTATTCCATTTTATGCAGCTTACAAGTGCATCACTGACCAGCGGGAGCGCCTGGAGGAAACCCTTCCCCTCATCCTGGGCTTCATTTTGGGCCTAATTATTGTAATCACGCTCACCATCTACCACTTTCACCTGAAGCTGACGGCAACCCAGCCTCAGCTCCCCAGAGATCGCTCCATGTACAAGAACATGTAGTCAGCAGCACAGTGGCGACTCCCTCAGCTCTCTCCAAAGCTAACCTAATAAAGGACTTGTCTCCTCCATGTCCCAGGCCTAACGTCACAGGGGAAAGTGGCCTGCCATGGACTGATCCCCAGACAGAGAAATTTGTGAAGCCTGTACTGTAGGCCCACTGGAACTTTCAATGAGCCAAACCATCAGTTAATGGGACAGCTTGGGGCCTTGCATTGTTGTAGCTAGAGAGTCATCCTACCAAATTTACCTGGCTGCTGAATTGATTCTCGTTGCCATAAATATTTGTCTGCAATACAGTGATATGAATTTGAATCAAAATAACAATTTATGTTTTTATTAAGATTTAATTGATTTATTTTCAGATTGGTGGTTGATATGAAGATAAAATCCCTGAAATGTCCGTAAATGCCCCCGCCCCCAGACATCACTTAGACTGCCTTCATCACTTCAGCCATTTCTATCCAACATATCTTTCAAAAGAAATATCAAATATTGCCTGAGCTTCTGCTGTCATTTGCCAACAGTTTGCTATCCCCTCCTCTCTTTTTCTCTGAAATTGCTGCTACTTCAATACCTATCGTTGGTTCTGTATTTGCTAACCTTTATACATTTCTGTTCAAGAATCTCTTTTTATTTAATTTTTGAATGCAGCCATAGTGTTGACAGTGGACAAGTCTTGTAGTGTGTGCAGTGCTGTGGCATTCAGAGTCATAAACAGTTGCAATGTGTTTGCTTTCTTCTCTACACTGATGTATGGAACATATCAAAAAAATAAAGAAAAAGAAAAAACATCCAAATGAATAAAATGCTATAATAAATAGTGACGGATGTATCAGAATGCCACATGAGTGTTTATGAGATTACAGAGGTTGTTCAATTTAAAAAGTAATAATGTGTATAATATTTTCAGAAACAAAGTCTATGCATAAACCTCTGCTGATGCAATCTTGTGCAGTATTCTTCTGTTCACTGAAATAAACTACTGGAATCATCGACACCCCAGTCAAATTATTTCTATTAGCCAGCACACAGACAATCTCTTCAATCTTTCAAATGTAATAAATGGCACCGTTCTTTGCAATATTACTGTATAATAGAAGCGTTTAAATTAAAACGAATGACTGGGAAAAAATGAGTGATGCACTGAGTGAGTGGAACCGCTGTTCGTATGAGGTATTGATTTTGCTGTCTGAATCCAAGCCTTCAAAGGAAACAAAATATGAAACAAGTATAATTGGAAATAGACAGAGCATGTGTGTCGGCTACAACTATCTGTTTCAGCAGCGTGGATGTCATACATCCTCCCTGAGCCCAACACATCCAAGTCGCAGGTGCACGACCCAGTTTTTCACTCAGCCAGACTGCTTTAGTGTGGGAATTGATCTTTCTGAAGGTTGACTCAAGATGCAAGATGCCTGTAAACCTTTCAATTATATGTATATAGTGCCAAAAACACAACCTATACTATGTCAAGGCCTTATTAAGGTCAAGACCTTACAATATTAAGTCAGTATAGTCAGTGCCAACACAGTGAACATTTAACTACCACATTAAGGAAGGCTATGGACGGTTGAACACATCACCATGAACAGTTGGAATAAGCACAGCAGCATTTCTTAAACACATATATACAGCCAAATCATTTAGAGGATTATTAAAATTGGGCAGTAGAAAAAATGTATCACCAACCATCATTACCATGGTTAACCTGTTTAAAAGCTCATTTGCCTGGTTGCTGCTTTTCTGTGTAGTATATGAAGAATTTGGTATTTGAGAAGTTGTTTGGACAAAACAAGACAGTCTTATGATGTCACATATGAGATTTAAATGAACCAAACAAATAGGGGAAAATATTCTGATGAAAAACATCCCTAATCACATGTTTTTTTAATACTCAACTTTTATATTTTTACAATCGATCCCCCATCACAGCCTTACAAGTACACAGTACAACGGTGGTTTGCAGTAGTTATAGTTAACTATAGTGGTGGCCAAACTGAATTTGTCGTTTAACACCAACACAATGTAAAGGGAAAATACCTTTTTTAACAAAGTGCCCAAGTGTGCATATACCAACAGTGCAACGCATCTAAAGTTGAGGAAACGCAATTGTTCGTGCTCACGCAATAACAAAAAATAACGCAGTTGATCACACATCTCCACACATGAACGGACCCAAATGGCTGGGTTTGCCATCGCAACACAGCTCCAAAAGTACACGGGGAGCAGTACACTCAGCAACACGAACGACCTCAAACCAAAGCAAAGCACAACAACTTCTCCGCAGCCTGAGAAAAGCTCACATACACCAAATCACCTCAACAACCGCACGACTGTAAACACGAAGCTGTGCTAGCAGGTTAGCCTGTGTACACCAATGAAACAAACAACATGGTGCTTCCAACTCGGAGCTCGCGCGGAAACACTCACCTGGTGCTGAGTCTCACAAAATCCCGGTAGTGGCTCCCCATCTCCGCTGGGTCTCTGGTAGGGGAAACACTTCACCATTATGCGTCTTCGTTAGGCAAATAAAGGTCCTTCCGACTTCTTCAATTTCCAGCATGGCCGGCCGTTAAAAGTCCAAAATAAGCTCTCTTTAGGCAAACCAAAGACTGGTTGAGTCTATATAAGAGGGTCAAAACAATCTAAATAATGCAATTGTACTGTCCGGTATGATGTCCAGTCAACTTAAAAACCCAAAAACATATTTTCACTGAAATTCAGCCAAGGCGCCCCAGGAAACACGCAGGTGTAGCAAATGTCTGTGATGCGGTCTGTGTCCCGTGAAGGACCAGCATGCACCTCGGCAGGGCCTGTACCTGGATTACAGACGAAGCGGCCGACCTACCTTATATTACGGCCCTGGAAAAATATTTTCCATGTAATGTTTACAATATCTAACTACACAATGATATTGTATTGCTCTGAGTGAGTCTTAAAACAGTCGTTTGTGCTGCCAGCAACACAATATTAGTAAAAATTTTGTTTTGCCCAGAATTAGAAATATTAAACCAAAGAATACCACAGTCAGCCATAGAAAACCACTTTTAATGCGCTCTGTTAGTGTAAAATGAAAATGTGCCAATGAATGAATAGTCTGCTAGGAAGGTCGGCGATAATAGACGTTACCAATGAAATCATGGAAATAATAGGCTGTTTATGTAATTTGCCCACATAAAGATCATCAATCCCGTGTTTGTCATGTTTTTTGATTTACTACACATTTCACCTGATCTTCTGTCCCTGAGGGGGGATCAGACAAATGTGATGTTTTGTGAGTATATGGATTTTATTAAATTATTAACCTTAATAGTAACTGAGTGACTCTAGATTCTCCCATTCCGAAGTGATGCCCTGCAGCCTGCGTTGCCGCAGTCAGTAGTCATGCTTTTATTTACTGGGCTGTTGGCACAGGTATCTCTGAGAAAGAAGATCCATTTTGTCCAAGCTAGATCAATATCCCATTATAGTGTTTCAGAGGGAAATGGCTCAAAGGAGAGAAAGAGAAATAACCCCATATATTATGGCAACACCAATCCATGGATGTGTCTTCTTGCTTCTCTGTTCAAATGCTAAGTAAGGGTGCAATAGTTGGCAAATGAAAGCTGTTGAATTTAGAGTATATGGAGGACCAAAACAACAAGGAGAAAATGAACTGTTGATGGCTGAAAGGAAGTCCCATGTACAATCAGACAGTGTGCCGTTAAAAATAAATCACTGCTTGATATGAGACACTGAGAGAGAAGAGGAAGAAGAGAAGACTGTAAATGGTAATGAAGGAAAAATCCATGCAACACATCTCAATGTTTTTATGTGTGTTTTTTTAATTGAAACCAGCTTCACTGATAACAAACATGCAATATCACTGTACAAGCCAACACCACAGAGAAGCGTTACTCATTCATGTCTTGACACATTGTCAAGGATTAGTCAGAAGCACACACACACACTCTCGCGTACACGCTCACTTTCAGATGCTGTACAGAGATAAACACGCTCTAACCCGTTTGCTCTTTACATACGCAGACACACACTCCCATGAAAACAAACACACACACACGCATGTACACAGTCATATTTACATATCACAGTGAATGATGGGTAAAAACGAAGCAGGGAGGAGGATTACACTGTTCTCCCGGTCCAACCAGAGATGAGAATGGCAGCACAGTTCCAGTGATAGTGAGTGTGTCTCTGACTGAGGTGGGATAAGGAGTGAGATGATGACAGTGACGATGTGAGTATAAAACCTTTTATCGGCATCCTAAAATCTGTGCGGTATGCAGGCATCTTGGATGGGCGCCTCTTAGCATAAACAGGATGAGACTTCTAATATTAAAGAAAACACATCTGCGGAGAGTTTTTTTTTCTTCAGGTCAAATCCACTCAGTCTGTGCTACATTTAAATGCATGGTGTTATTACAGGTTACAGTGTCTTGGTTTTATAAATAGGCTGGGGTATTGCTTGGATGATATCACAACTCATACCACTGTATGCCGATGTGCTTTTAGAAATGTAAATCAAAAACATAAAAACAAAATCAACAAAAAAGGCCACGCTACCAAAAAAAAGTCAACTTTAAATTCCAATAAATAAATAAATACTTTAAAACATCATACAAAATTCTGACATTACCCTTTTCCCCAACATTTAATGGAAGTTCTGTCTACAAATGTAAGATAATAAATATATTTAGTATTTTAGCAACAGTTAGGTTTAAGTGGGTTTATTTGGAATATCTCATATCTTTAAGCAAAAACTGGATTATAAACAGTAGGAAAAGATCTCTGCAGAAACTCTGTTTAATACTGCTCATATCACAATGGTTACGACACAATAAAATACTGCAAATTATCAAAACTGTACAGAAAAACTTACAAGTTTCTCTAAAATACATTTTCACTGTTAGTGTGTGAGAAGAGAGAGACAAGAGAGCTTGTCTCCGATTGACCAGCTGAGCAGTCCTTCAGGTGGACCGATGACGCAGCAGCCGTATGACGGTATGTAACCGTCAAACATCTCTCTCTCTGCACGCAGCTGATTGTTCTGCCCTCTGCTGCTCTGGTCTGGAGCACAGTGCCAGTCACCAGGGTCCCTCTAACTTGCCGCAACACGCTGAAGCTCTCGCTGATGGCTACTACAACTCTAAATGGAGCTGGACACTCCTCACACACATTCTATGAAGAGAGAAGACTGCAGCAGGGCGAGCCAGCCCATGCCTTTCCTACTGAATGTCTACCGCGTTCCTCTGGCACGGCACACACTTCTACTCGAGTTCATTAATTCAAAGTAGTAGACTTTTTTTTTTTTGTTTCTTCTTCTTCTTTTCTGTGTCGTCTGTTTTTTTAAACATATTTCTTAGATATTCCTCAAGCTAATCTACGTCACGGTTACAGGTGTGAGTGTTAGTGGCGCAACCACCGAGTGGTGGAGTGTTTTGGCTGGGTGAGGGCAGGGCCACCCTGGTAGTGTGTGTACAGTAGGCTATGTATGTGTTTCTAGTGCTGTAAAGGGCGGGTCTGTGCCAGCAGCTCAGCGGTGGCGGTAGTGTCTCATGAGGGGGACGATGCAGGAAGGAGGTCCCGACATTTTGAGGAAGGGGTGCTGGAGGAGCTCCTGGGCCGTGGCTCGCTGAGAGGGTTCCCTCACCAGCATCAGGTCCAGGAAGGATCGCAGCACCGTTGACACCTGGAGTTTGATAGGAAGCACTTTAGCTTTGACCCCTTCATTCATCATTGCAATTGGAAGGCCACTCATAGCACCAACGCATGCAAGGAAGATCTTGGGCATGATCGTTTCTGATGCATTGACAGATCTACCTTGTGTGATTCTTTTAGCCGCGGAGGCAGGTTGTCCCGTATCCTCCTCATGGCCTGCAGAGGGGGCTCATTAAAGTAAGGGGGCTCTCCGTCCACCATCTCGATCACCATGATGCCTAGAGACCAAATATCCACCTGGACACACACCAAAATGTTCATTCTCATGAGCGGGTTAAGGGTATATTGTGTGTATCTTGTCGCAGAGCAATGTAGCTCTCTCTCTCTCTCTCTGTATGTGTGAGCGGTCCTCACCTCCGTCCCATAAGGTAGTCTAGAGATGACCTCAGGTGCCATCCAGTATGGCGTGCCCACGAGGGACTTCCTCTTGGGCACCTCTTTGGAGACTTGAGCACAAAAGCCAAAGTCCGACAGCTTGATCTGCAAACACACAAACGCGCCGCTGCCTTCAGCTTCTGCTCTCTTTCACGGAGGTGTCTCGGCTAGCTGCATCGCGGTAGCTCAGAACCTCTGTGTCTGAAGTCAAGAAGTGCACTGACCCCTTGTGATGAAGCGCTTCTATAGAGACACTAATCCCTGTATTAGTGGTTAATTATCCCCCAATTAATCACGTCTTATCAGCTCGTTCAGAGGCATTAGGCAGGATTTAATTACTGGGGCAGGAGTGGTAATTGATGATGATGAGTTTGTGGCACTGGCTGTTGACAAGTAGCGGGAGTGACACCCATGGAGAAGGTCAGCGTTGTGTGAAGGAGTGTGCGAGCTGAAAATCAGCAGTGACAGGAACAAGGGTAGCAGCACTGGTGTGTCGAGTGTTATAAGGATCCTTGTTTAAACGGGGATCCTCTGGTCTGGTAACGTCCCAAATTAATATATCTAAACAAAAACAAGAAACACGTAAAAAAAGACACACTCATCATGTGCACCTACCCTGCCATCGCTGGTCAGGAGAATGGAGTCGCTCTTGATGTCGCGGTGGATGACGCCCTGTGTGTGCAGGTAGGACAGGGCCCTCAGCACCGACAAACACACTGTAGCAATCTGCTCCTCGTTCATCCTGTGAGGAGACAGACGCACACTAATATGTTTTGGGAATACAATAGGTGGCATATTAAAATATGACTTGTCATTCACCTGAGAATACCTGCAGTACATCGGGTTACTTTAAAGCAGACTCTGGCGTAGCATTGAATATGCACATAGGAGAGGGTATGAAATTGATAAATCAGAGTGGTAAACATATCTTGACATATTGTGATATGTTGATGATATCATAATATCATATATAATAATATCTAATATCATACAGTCATATGTTGTATTTGTCAAATTAAATTAAATTAAATTTAAAGTCACAGCCATTTCCAGTATGCATTATATTTATGAAAATCTTTATTCAATTTTTCTATTCTATGCTATTTTATTTGTATTTGTAGTATATTTTGAAAAAAGAAAAATGTGATGGCTTATGATGTCAAATAATTGTATAACCTAACAATTAGGCTCCAACACAGACAACTCCTGTCACAGGCTTTGCAGTCATACTGAAGAGATTACGATTCAACACAATTGGTATGGAGCAGAAATCCGGTTTGAAAATATCCCCCCGTAGCCTGCAGCGGCTGTGATGTGCACAGCAGGCAGGAGGGTCCCATATGGAGAGCCAGGGTGATGCAGTGTGTGTCTGACTGAGCTCACGCAGAAACTCGCAGCTCCACTGAACATTCACATCTGCGTGTGTGCGCACGCGTGTGTGCACTCTTCCCATAGACACTCTCTCCTTTTATGGACATAGACCAAGGAAACGCACATGTATGAAGTGCACGCACATATATCCATACCTATATGAATACATGTATAACACAAACGCATGGCCATGTCGGCTAACTTAAGCACTCACCTTTTCCTCTGTTGGAATAGTCACTTTGATAAATTATATGAAACAACCCCCCTAGGCCTCACACGCAAATATATAGATAATGACACCGCAGGCTGCAGCAGATTCTATCGTCACACATATATGCGTTGACAATCATGAGAGACAAATGAGCCTCCTGCTAATGGAAAAAACTACTGGCTGACTCAAAGTGAACGGGACGGAGACGTGTACGCGAGAACAATTCACCTCTAACTGCCACCGCAACTTCTGCCGCCAATCCCCCCACCCTAACACAAACATACGCACAGAAAAGAACACACACAATCAAACTACAGGCAGGCTTGCTGAAAGAGAAAATTGTTTCTAAAAAAAAATTAATGAGCCTGTAGAGGTTGTCATGGGGAGAATTACACGCACATTCACCCGCACGCACACATACAGCAGGTCTTCATATACGCACGCGAGCACGCACAAACACACAAACGGACACACACAGCAGCAAGCACAAATACATATGCTGTTGCACTTACATTGGATAAAATCCCTGTGAAGTGCAGCTCATTATGCGTCGCTAAAAGTATAATTGAAATTGGTACGTGATTGAAATGCTTCAGGAGCAGCCATTCTGCCACTGCTGACTCGCCTGTGTGTGTTCAGTCTCGGCGTGTGTGCTTTTTGCCAACAAGCCAGCCAGCTGATGAAGCTTGCACATTGGACGAGGCAGGCAGCAGTTATTTCCACAACAAAAGGTTGCACATAAATAGCACACAGCTTTCACGTGGACAAATACGGCTGAAATTGCCACAGAAAAAAAACACTACTGAGATGATTTATATTCATATGATGAGATTTATATCAGGAATGCAGATATATAGTGCAATGCCTCATAACAATGTCATGTGGCTCATTTGAATGTGGCTGGTAACCGATCAAAATCTTATAGGGAGGTTTTGATGAGACCTTGGTTATTATTAAGTTTCATTTAACACTTATTTGCTCCTTTCTCTTTGTCTCTTTCTCTTTCTTCTGATGATAGTTGTTGGACTGTCACATCGAATAATGAGACACTTATGTACTGGAACTCGATTTCACATACACCCACACCGAACACACCACAAGACAAACATCTGTATAAGAGACGGTTCAAAGCTTCACCAAAGCGTGTTATTAGCAACCGACGCCGCACAGTGCTAATGCTGACACTCCACACAAATGACTGTAATTAAACACCACACACAAAGTAAACTTAAAACAATGAGATGGCAGCTACGAACACGACTCAACGGCGGAGAAGTAATTAGCAAAAGTTGGAGAACAATGATCCTAAAGCTACCAGAGCCTGGACAGGATAACAACCCATCTGCTTGCTCCTCGAGGTCGTCCTCGGAAATCATCTAGCTTTGTGGAGCGTCTGACCAAATGACCGTATGATATTTAAAAACACATCTCACTTTGCTAATTACCATCTAAACCAGGGGTGTCAAACTCATTTGAGTTCAGGGGGCCAAATACATCCCAATTTGATCGAAAGTGGGCCGAACCAGTAAAAATCACAGCAATCACAACATAAATAAGGACAACTCCAAATTGTTCCCTTTAGTTTAGTGCAAAAATGTAAAAGCACAAACCGAAAAATGATTTATTTTCACAAAACATTATGAACAACCTGAAGTAATTTTGACACTTTGCAATGTCTTCCCGCATGTTTGACACCCCTTAACTAAACCCCTTTCCGATGCCATTGCCTGCATTCAATCATTCAGACATTTCAAGTAAAAGTGGAAGATGTTTACCTTCTCCCATATGACGGCACTCTTCAGTTTCAGCACACACACACACACACGCACAATTTTCTCAACACAGCCGACATACACACGCACTAACAAAAAGCACAAAGACTGAACTTGAAAACCAATCACACGAGTTTCTTTTTCTTTTATCGGCTTTCCACCATTTTCTGTCTGGAGCAGGAAAGTAGCTACTGAAACATAGCTCTTACTGTTCGTCTATTGTCTCGATGAATGTTTGACACCACTCTCCAAATGTCGATCAAAAATGCAGCAACTGCCAGGAGACAATTAGACTAGCTCAAAAGATAGATTGCAATACACCCTGGAGAGGGGTACAGTGGTATAGATCATTACATCAGTACAGAACACTCTGCAATTAATCAAAATATCTAAGTATTTCTTTAATTGGTGGACCACTTGATGTTTCGGCTTTACAACTCAGCATTTCACAGCTGAGTATTTTACACTGAAAGTCAAGGTTACCTGGTGTGAGTCACAATGTCAGTGAGCGCGCCGCCCTCCAAGAACTCCATGACGACCCACAGCTCGTCTCCCACCAGGTAGCTGTTGTACATGTCCACCACGTTCTCATGATGGTAGTCCCTCATAATCACCACCTACAACCCACACACAGACACACACACACACACACAGACACACACACACACATAGATGGAAGAAGTTTATATAACATATTTATGTGTATTATTTAAGTTTTTATTGTCTCATTTCATGGCGCGAATCCCCGGTGCATTTACATACACGCGCACATATCTAATACAATAATTGAATCATAATGATTGCACTACTATTTAATTATTTCTTCAAATGTATTCATTATTTCAATTATTTATTAATTTAACTAGCACGGGAGGCAAAGCCATAAAAGGGATTAGTCAGCATTAATGAGATTACATAAAGCGTATCAGTTCCCAACTCTACACCCACAGCTTTAGATCTGTGTTAACGGTGTACACATGCTTTGTATGGCATGCATGCTTTTTTATGAAAAATATGTTAACAGGAAGTTTGACGATTTATTTTAGGACATGTGCAAATGAGGTGGAGCTCATTTTTCAAGAGTGAACATGCCATTAACAGAAACAGGCATTCATTAATTAGTTGGGTTTTTTTCCAGTGTGCCATGAATAAGCTTTTGTAATTATGTGGGATGGAGAGATTTATTTTCATATATTTGGCATGAAATTAGACATTTTTAATGAAGCATCTTGAACTGATTTGCTTGTCTAAGCTATCGGCAGCCAGCGAGGATGGGCGTGATGCACTTTATATGTTCATAATAACGCATAGTGGCAGTCGCAGAACATCCAGCGAGAGTATATGTTTTGGTTGTGGTGCTTTAGGGGGGACTATTCTAGAGGCCAATGTAATGCAGTTGCTCTGTCAGTCTTTCACACCTCATTAAAGAGCAGCTCCCTCCTCTGCTGTTTCCTGAGGTCCATCTTCTTCACAGCCACCTGCTTGCCACTGTGTTTCTCACTGGCAATGCACACGATGCCCGTGGAGCCCTCACCGATCTTAATAAAGCTGTCCAGGTATTCCCGAGGGTCACCTGATACAAAACACAAACAGAGCTTAATTTGGAGGTTGAAAAATTGAAAACGTAGACGCCATTAAACACTATGAGGAAACATAAGTAGTTTCTGTTTTAATTACATGTCATTGTCCATTTCTCACCTGGATTGACCACTAGTTGAAGTGCAGCCCTGAACTGCTCATGGGAGACCCTGGATGGTTGAGTGTCCGAACTAGACCCCCAGGAAGGAGGGGGATAGGCCCCTGGTGGGATGTAAGGTGACGAAGGCTGCGAGTAGGCCCCCTGGACGGAAACACAATGTGAAGAAAAACTCAAGCAAATCAATTACAATGACTTTAACTACATATTATGAAGTAAGTTTCATAATAATCCTGCACATTTTTTTATTACTGTTTACATTCTTCGTTCCTCAAACAAGACAAAGTGACTTTAACATGCAGTCATCGCTTTCAAAAGGACCCTGAAAATGCCTGGCTGAAGCCTCTCTTTCATATTTGTCATCTTTTTTATATCTGAAAACGGTGAACATACTTTACCTGAGGGGTGTATGGTGGACTTGGCTGGGAGGGAGGGTGATGGTAGGGGGAGGGTTTGTAGTGGTGGAAAACAGGGGGGTAGGGCAAGTGTGCTGGAGGGTAGCCAGGTGGCTTGGTGTGACTCTGAGGTAGCTTAAGAGGCCCTCGGGGGTAGGTGTCGCCACCCATAACCTGGGGACTGCCATCACGTGATGGGCGTTCATATTCACCCTGGAGGAGACAGCACAATGAGAAGGTTATTTAAATGATGACGAAAATAATAAAAGCAAAAAAGCAAACAAAACAAGTCAATCACAATCATAATTCTATCCAATTATAAAGTGGACACGTGTACCTCATCCGAACGGTGTGAATGCATGACTGCACACAGTGTCCGCACAAAAATTCCAGCTCCACTTCAAGATGTGTCTACACCTCCAAAATCATTAATACCGCACAAAACTGCTCCTAAACTACTCCATTCATCAAGGAACCCCGAGAGGATTAGGATCTGGGACACACCGCTTCCTTCAGACCCAAGAAACATGAACATGTCCTTTAAAGTTTTGTTGGAACAAAAGCACAAATACTTACAAACACACCCATGCCCACACGCACACAAAGAGCTATTAAAAGCTCAGTTGTATGACTCAGCTTAAATGATCTGACTCGTAACAGGCCTGGTGGACAGACACGATCGCATGCACACACAAACACGGAGGAGAATGTCAAACCACCAACATCCACACTTGTAACGATTTCATTACCCAGTGACTTCACAGTCAGCATCGTACAATGGCTGTGTTTAAAGGCGGAACTTGTGTTAGCGTGTTCAAATGTCCCAAACGAATTAAAAACAGGAGAGGTGCAGAATATGCATTGTGTGTTGTCGTCGTTTGTGTCCGATTGAAATAATGAAATTAATATTGTCCATTCAGCCGCTGTCTAAAAAGTCAGTTTGTAGCACTTGTAAGATTGAAAGCACAGTTTCCTACATATAAAGCAGGCATTTCCATTTATTTATTTCTTACCCATCACAATGCAATTCGAAATTCATTTACTAAAATCACCTTGGCCCGGCTGCCAAGGCTCTTCAGCTAGCATGTTCTTTTAATCACAATTCCCCGGAGACGGAGAGGATAAAAGAAAACTCCTTTTTTTTTTTTCCTTTATTTGTTTCTTTCATACACACACGCACATAGACAGGGCTGGAGGAGGAGCCCTGGTGTGTTGGAATGGTGTATAATTACATGGTGTGAACTATCCTAATCAATCACTCAACGCAGGTGTGTATGTGTGTGCGCGTCTGTGTGTGCGTGTGCGCGTGTGAGGGTGTGTGTGGGGACTGGGGAGGAGGCGAGCCGCCGGCGGGACGGCCCTGCCTCGCGCCCCACTATCATTGGCCGGCACCACTGGCTGGCTGTCAGCCAGGGGTCTCCTGATCCATGTTGGTTAAACGTGCATTAATCTGAGTTTGGCAGGGTAATCAACAACCTAACTCAACTGTGAAATTGAATTCCGCGGTGGAACATCGTTCGGCCAGTTTTATGCTAAGGCTGCAGAAAGGGAAAGTGCCGCAACATCAATTTGTCACCGAGAGCTGCCGCACTGAGCTCATACTCGCCACAAAACAGAGGGAGAAAGGAAGGAGGAGAGAGAGTGAGAGTCTGTGTGTGTGTGTGTGTGTGTGTGTCTGTGTGTGGTGCGTTTGTGTGTGTGCGGGCGTGTGTGTGGCCGACTCTGTGCTGTCTACTGTTACATCCCCACCGGCACCCAACAACAGCAGGGAAAAAGAAGGATTTACTCCAGTGGCGTGAGCAGCTGAATGCGGGAGAGGGAAGAAAAGGCAGAGAATGAGAGAGGATAGAGAGGGGTGTGTTTGTTACAAGGTCCACGAGCCGAGAAGAATAGGGATTCTTAAGCTGCCACATAACTCCTTGTTTTTTTTTTCTCCCCCTATCACTGCTGAAGAATTTCCAAACACTACGAGGTAAATTACAGCAAATTGATTCCACAACCAGCACTTCATTGCAGCCTCTATTTCATTCCCTTTAAACCACACATGCATAACAAGTAGAACATCACGTGCATTATGACTAATAGACTAAATACAGTAAGGAAATTCTTTTTTTTCCTTTTTTTGGATCATTACACAAATTGTGGCTTCACCCAGCCCCAAATATTTACATTACCTACAAATGCTGTACGCCTTCGAAGCAAATGTGCCTCCTCGAGCAAAAAACAAACAAAAATGAAAAGACAGTAATATAACTGAAAGTAGTATATGAGAAAAAAAAACCTTTTTACTGCATCACTTTCAATCACGCTACTCTTGCATTCTTGTTTTTTTTCTGAGTGGCTATTTACTGAAGCATGCAGGTTAAATGGTTTTTCATCAAGGCACCCTGGGATCTACATCAGCAAACCCAGTTTTCCTCATAGCGACTGGACTCAGTGTGTGTGAAGGAGGGATATTGGAGAGCAGTACACACTGCTGTATCATGGACCTAATGGGGCACTGAAAGCTTTGGAGAATGATATAAAGAAGTGACCAACCCCTGCTGTTGCATTGATGGGCAGCCTATTTTGACCCCTGCCAATATTTGGGTACTAACCTACAGTTTTCAGAATTTTCTGTAGTTCAGTATAATAATGTGGTTATAAAAGAATCCCCACGACGATTGCCTTAACTGGAAACATATGGTTACATTACACAGACACAAATACACGAGAAGATAGTTTGCTCTATAAGGGTTTTCGGAAAGCCCTAACACAATTCTCAGTGCCTTATCTCATCATTTGCAATTCATTCTAAATCTACAAATCTGAAAAGCAAAACATGTTTATTTCAAAATTATTATTTTTAACAATTCTCAAGACCCCCCCCTATGGAAGATCGTGCCCCAGACGCTGTGTGTAAATTATTCCATATTCCATATTACTCCATTAAGTGTGCTTTTGTGAACAGAAATGCGTATAATAAACGTGTCGCATTATTTGCTTTTTAATAGTGTTTGCTAAGGTATGTAAAATGTGATCATCGAAGAACAAGTCATTAGATAAGAAATTGCTGATTATTTCACATTTTTGGCCAGCTCCGCTCTGATTTCAAAATTTAAAATTTGAATTTCATGTGGCTCTAGTAATTTTTTTTTATGCCATGTCACCACCTCTCTCTGCATTCTTTTCGTTTGCTTATCTGTGTAATTCAGAGGTTTCTGGTCAAAGCAAGAGTATTAATTGATCTATGGGAAAAGACAGAAGCTACCGAAGAGGGCAAACTCTGTATATGGCAATGGCTGCGTCCTCTGGAAAAGGGTAGGTTAGCAGCAGACTGGCACCAGGACCCGAAAAGAAATGTATAAAGAAAGAGCGTGAGAGAACCAGAAAAAAGGGGAGAGAGGAACCAATATGTGATAGAGGGTTGGGACTAAATGTGGGCTTACATCTCCGTACTCTGTGGAGATTTGCTTTGAAACATGTTTCTTGTACAGCCACTGTAATTTCCTTGTCACAACTCTTTTCATAGGGGACTAGGTTTATTTATAAAAATGTGTTAGTGTAATGCACAATCATTTTATTTTCAAAATTACCTTAGCTAGGGTCTGTGGGTTAGCGAGACTCTCCGAGAGGCGGGGGTAGGTGTAGGAACTGTATGGATGGGCCTGCGGAGGGTTCTTGAAAGCCCCGCTGGCTGCGTAAGGGACGTTTGGCTCCTGCAGCCCGGAGCCCGACCGAGATCGCTGCCTGATTGCGGGCGTCGGGCTCGTCTGCGTCACGTAGGAACTCTTGGGTCGCTTTTCGTACTCGTCCCGCAAGCCACCGTAGCTCCACTCGCTGTCTGGGTAGTTGATCTGCTCACTGTGTAACGAGGCACGCGACGGCGTGCCGACAGAAGTGTCCCGGTAGTCCTGACTGGACGAGCCACCCACAGACGCCCGGTAGTAGCCGCTCGAACCCACACCACTGCCCACGGTGGAGGCCACCTCGTCGGCCGAGCGCCCCTTGCTTTCCAGGTAGGTGTGGTAATCCGGGGGCATCTTGCCATAGTCTGATTTCTGGGGCATGGCGTCCGGGTAGAAGGGGCTGCGTATGGGGTGCGAGTGGCCATTCTGCTTGGTGAAACGATAGTGCCTCCCCATAGGCCAGTCCCCATCTATGGCGAAGCCTGGCTTGCCAGGGTCCAGAAGGAAGTCCCTGCTGGTGGTGTCTAAATCACAGGAGTAGCGGGAGTAGTAGTGGTTGAATCCGTTCTCCTCCGGGGCGCTGGGGTGGCCACTGCCCAAGGGTTTGGAGCCGCTCCCGGCCTGGTGGGGACCCGTGGGGCTCTCCTTACGCAGGGAGTTGGAGCGCGTCACTGAGATGTTGTCGAACTCTTCGAGCAGGCCGTTGATGGATGCGTCTTTGGGCGGCCGGTGACCTCGAACAATGGTCTACGAGGAAGAAGAAAAAACACACACACACTTAACATGCAAGATCATCTGCTGCACGGGAGGTTGATGGAGACGGCCCTGATACTGCGGGTCGCGCTACATTCGATTTCAGAGCAATCATTCCTGGCTGAAAACGGAATGAGATGAATTGAAATTCCTCTTCGATTAACGTCGGTTCACTTAAAAAAAACAAAACATCAATTGCTCGAGGCTTGGAATTTCAATTCATGTGTATCAGGGCTTTGCGACAAGTATGAAATTCATCATCACTTGCAATAAATGGATGCGGGTGCTTGTCACCTGAAATAACAGGCAGGCATTGGTCCACACAGCCGCTGGTTGTGAGATGGGATGCTGCTTAGTCAGTGCATGGAGATAAATGGCGAGATAGTTCAGACGCTAAAAGGGAGCCATCGGCGGGTGCAAGGAGCTCATTCCTGCCCCACTTCCCTTGCAACAGATTAGCTCCATTTTCAGTGGGCTGATCGGGATACATAAATAGTCGTGACGCTGGGCGCTGCAGTTCGCGAGGCGCGCGCGAACGAAGACAGAGCGGGGAGGGGAGAGAGACCGTGCACAGATGCTCACATCTGCTTCTCAGCGCAGGCAGCTTAAACATCAGGGGTGCCGCTTATCCCCTCCTACCTCGTGTTAAGCCCTTTACACGGCTGTGTCGTGAGTCATGAGGAACTGGTGCCACGGTGGTACGCACAGACTCACACTGTGCACACATATGGCGTGTGTGCACGTTTTTGCCACTTATCTTTTTTTTTTTTTTTTTTTGTTAATGGGGGTGGCGAGGCTTGCCACCCCCACACAGTCGAAATCACGAAAAAAGGGGGGTGGCAGAAGCCAGGACACGCTACACTTCCACCTGGATGTGACAGGCATAAGAACAATGGAAACGCGCCGCGTGACTGCTGAGTGCCGAGGGGAGGCTGAGCTGTGGGGATTATTTGAATTTCAAACTCTTAGATAATCTATCCGAGAGCTTTTTGTCACGATCAAACAAAAGTGCAAAATGTTATTTTTTGTGCCTCAGCCTGCTTTCGGAGGTGTCCTCGGCGCTTTGCAGCCGCCGAATGCTTCAGGAACTAAATCCTTTTATTCAATAATTCATCGTGACTTTTGTCAACATCTTCCCAGGTGTTACATTTCACATCTCAGCTCTCATAAACCATTGTATGCTTCTACATCCCTACTTGGCTGGTCTTGTCCTTCTTCTGTCTTTCTCCTTGTTTTACCGGAATTCCTATCCCTCCACTTTTGGCATTTCCTATAACAATCTTGGGTATCGATGTTTTTACAAGTAAGTGTTCAGCCTCCTATCTTCAAAAATCCAAAAATACCATACTCCCCTCAAATTTGGGAATTTTTTATAGTCCAAGAATATCATCAACTTAAATCAAGTCGCTAAACTATGTATGCGTAACCCAGCATGCATGTTTCAGGGACAGTTGCTTCAGGGACAGTCTTCACTAGTCTTCTGCGATGGCTTATAACAAACCCTGTGTACCGTTCACCACGTGTGCGACCATTTTCCACATCTGAAGGTGTTTGCTGAAGCGCGCTTTAGGCCCGTCAATGTCACATCAGCAAGTTCTTAGACACCTTTTGACAGCGCTCACGCCTGCTGTCCATCACATGGCTTACTTGTCTCTCGCTCTCATACGCCCCCATGTCACATGTGCTGAGGCAGGGTCTCGCCAAAAGCTGGGATAATCATCGACACTGAGCAAACATTGTGATGACAGTGGGACACATCTAGAACCCTTCCCCTGAGCTACCTGCAAACTGCCACGCTGCCATCTCATTCATCCACGAAAAACGGTGGATCAACCGGTCAACTGCGGTTAATAAACGCAGTATCATCACTTCTTAAGAACCAATCCCTCCACATACAACACCCTTCACTTCATTTTCCGCGAACCCAAAGAATAATTCTGCAAGAAGAGACATTTTACAATACATACAAAACATTTTTTACCATTAAAATATAATGCAACATGCAGTAACTTACCAATTGACATGACTGAAATAAAAGCAAAGGCTACAAAACACAATAGCAGGCCTGTGGAATAAATTGCAGGGGTTACCATGGTAACTGCCATTTTCTTTGAATTTTAACTTCGCCGGTGACAGGTTTTATTTGTAACTTGTACCTACTAGTTTAATTTCCTTTCTTTTTTGTTTCTTCTTCTATGGAGCTGAACACATAACACTCTCTGCAGAGGCCCGTTATTACCAAGGCCAGTTCTGTCACACATTATCTCTCCTCTATATTGTAACTTGGTACACCTCCCCTCGCGCTCCTTAACACTCCAGTCGTTCTCCCCTGTTTGTGAGCCATCGGCTGCTTGGTGCTATGAACTGGAACCCAAGGTGAAATGGCCTATAAAAGCAGTGAGTTAAGTCTAGCTGAGAGGCTGAGGCTGCAGGATGGATGGTCTTTTAAACAGGTCGGTGAGTAGAAATCTATCATGCCCCAGACAGATGTTGCAGAACACAAAGCAGACTTGGGCTGACATTATATATATATATATATATATATATATGTATTTGTATATATATATGTGTAGATATATATGTGTAGATATATACTGTGTATATATATATATATATATATATATATATACACATCTCAACCAGTGCAAATTCACTTAAAGAAATATTAACCAAAATTAATTATAACTGCTGCCATTATTGTGATGACCGCTATTACCTCAGCCAACAGTGCTATGGGTTTGGGAATGTGTGCTTTGTTTGAATCCAACATCCAACAGCACTATGTGACTACCTTAAGTCACATCGTGTTCCTCAATGTGGATGCCGGTGATTTAGAGTTAATACAATTGGGGGCGGTGGGGGTGTCATTTATCTAATAAAACATACATCTTTTCATTTGGTTCATAATCAATAAGACTGTGGCAAGGAGCATGACAGCTACAGCGGATGGAGAGAGTCAGAGAGAACGAGGTGGCAAATGAAACCGAGGAGGCGACGGGGGGTGCAGAAGGGGGAGGGAGACAAGGTTAATTGTGTGCCAAATCACTGTCAAACAGCCGGCATCAGGCCTGAGAATTTTTACATTAATTTGAAATAGGGGGCCAATACGGGCTCCTGTGCCCCCTTCTCCATTCTCGCCCCCCCCCTGTGCCCCCTTCTCCATTCCCCCCCCCCCCCCCCCGTCCTTACAGCTCCACGAGCCTTGTGCACAAGTTGTGTTCAGCGGCCGCTGTGACAGCAGCCATATTTCACGGGCGCGTGGCGTTGGCCTGTCCTTTAGTGATAAGCTGCAATAGATCTACTCTCTCCACTCACCACGGCCAGTTCAAGGTAAGCACAGGAGAGGAGTGAGGAGAGGAGAAACTGAGATGCAGCTTTGAAGGGAGAAGAGGAGGAAACAGCAAGGAAAGGGTGAGGAAGGGGTGAGGGAGGGAGTGTCGTAGAAAGGGAGCCATGAAAAATGAGGCTCGTTGGGAGATAAGGGGGGATTAACCTTGCTGGTAATGAAGTGAGGGTGTGATGTGAAGATGGAGGGAGAAAGAGACGGAGAGATAATTAATGAGCTTGCCCTTCCCGTGACTCTTAGCTAGAACCCTGTTTGGGAGGCTGCGCTTCGCTGGCCAGCAGGGTCCCAGGACAACTCTGCGGCCCCGAGCGAGAGGGGGAGGGATGCTCTGCTCCTTTGCTGCCTGGATCCTTCATTTTATTTATTTATTTGTGCTGCTGTTTGCAGGCATACAAAAAGAAACTTATTTGGATGTGAATGCAATAGTGTTTTAAATCTCATAATAATTTTTGTTTGAAAAAGATATGTGTCGTGTTTGACATTTAGTTGACATTTAATACTTTTGCATTGAAGAGCCTGCAGCGAATCATTGTTTTTAGCTTGAATAATCTGTTGATAATTTCGTTTTCTATTCATTTAGGGAAAATGTTGTTGATAAAATGCCATAAAACCATCACTATGCCAACTCCAAATCCCCACAGCCCAATGTGACTTTTCTTCAAAATACACCTTTTGTCCAAACAACAATTTAATGCAGAATGATTAAATGTTATAGCCAAGGAGTTGTATGGTTTCGTTCAATTATGTTCAGCAGGGAAATTCCAATGTGAATAATTCATTCACTCAATTTTCTATTCCGCACCGAAAATATACATGATTGGAAGGGCTAACTGATGATATTTATGTACATATACACACATACACTGGCACACACATGCCCAGCCACGGGGGCAGGTGCGTAACACCTCCTCCTAATGTCTATTTAGTCACACATGAAAGCCTATAACACACACTGCAGAATATGTCATACTCAACCCACCCACCCACAAATCATCCTGCTAATGCCCAAACACAAAGAAATTATATTTTTTAGCTGGGAATTGTGCGTTGACATGCTGTTCTATACGATGATACATGAGAAAACATGCATTAGTGCAACTGGAATAGTTTATTTCCTTCTCCTCCTCCTCCTCCTCCTCGTCTGTTTCCCTCTTTCCCAGAGACCATCTCTGCTCAGTGAATTTCTGTCACGACTCACACTGCAGAGAACAAGCACATGTGGGTAGTTCTGTCTCTCTTTCACACACGCACTCACTCAATTTTAACTAAATGGTGAATGAACTTTTCTTATTGTTGTGCTTTTACAGTGAATTGTAATCAATATGAGGTACAGGTACTACCAAGCCAAGACCGGAGGAGCCACAGACGGAAGCACCGACCTTCCAATGGAGTAACTCCACCTCCAGAGCCACAGTCGACTACTACCGCTGCACCTGAAGAGTAAAATCCTTCTGCATCAGTGACCAATTTGTGAACACGGGCTTATTCACTGCCGCCTGAGAAAGATAATATCAGAAAGCCCTTGAGACAACAAGAAGACTACTCGCGACTCTCTTTTGAGTATCTAGATAAGCACCAAACATGACCTACAGTGCTATAATGAATCAAATAACGCAAGCCGACGCATAAACAAAGGATAAAGGTGGCATTTGTATAAAATAAAGCACGCTTCACTCTGTGGTAAATGTAGCTCAGTGTATTATCACTGCTCGGTATCTGGCTCATCTATGATGTAGGTGATACTGTACAAGGCAATCGCTCCTATCGCTTTCAACATTGTATGAATGTATACTTCACATAACATGGATTTGAACAGACAATCTCACGTGATTCATGTAAGTCGTGAGATTAGGACGTCCTTATCCTCTATCTCTCTCGGCTAAATGTTATCTCCATACCGGAACCCTCTTCAGGAGAAGTAGTAGTAAGAGTAAGAGTAGGAGTAGAGTAGGAGGAGTGGCACAAAATATCAACAGACTGAAATTTAGCAAACATGTCTTCAAAGTTCAAGAGTTCCTCACAACTCAGGAGACAAAACTATTGTCAGTTTTCATAATATAGAAACAAAAGAGTTTCCCTCTCGATTCTGTGAATGACTTTGCGTCATAGAGAAACAGAAACACGCTGCAACATTCTGAATTATTTCCAAATTGTAGTTTATATCCATATCCTGTGCTGACACTCCTCTAATGTATCTCCTCATGTCTGTTGCTGTTGACTGCACGTTAAAAAGAAAAGAGATCCCCCGAGGCACTGATCTCAAGGACAATAATTCCTAATAGTTAAGTGGTTTTCTGGAATATTTCCAGACAAATATTTACAAATGTTTTTTTTTTCATTTCCCTACCAAATTAAATGTTATAATTCTGTAAGTATAGAAAACTCTGGGGCCCATAAAACAATTTGATATTAATTAGTGTTAATCGTTGGTCTTGAAATATTCTCATCCAAAAGCTAACTCACCACAGAGATAACAAAATAGTTTTTGTAATGAGGAAAAAAGGAGCCAGGAAGTTTTTTTTTTTTTACCCCAAAGACAGCAGCATTTCATCATCACTATCAAGAAGAAGCAGGATGAGCCTTGTGCTCTGCTGCCCTCTATTGGTCAAACTCAGTACTTCTAACCTGAACCAGATTATTATTTTTTTATTAAACAAACATGCAATACAGTTATTTGGATGTTAGTTTCACTGATATGGAGATAAAGGACAACACACACAGTTCTGGTAATGCAAATCCTCGAGGCATATATCTCCGGTCACAGTTATTAATAAGAACGACTAATCTTGACCTCAAAACCCAGTTGCCTATGACCTCAGATCAGTATGCAGGCTGACAGGCTGACCCACCTGTACTACTTGCAGAGGATTTCACAGAACACTTTTCGCTGACTTCTTGACATGTTATTAACCAAACTACAGATGAGGTCTAAGCAAACATGAACAAGATTATTCAAGGAGGCGATTTTGGAGCAATTCCATGATTAATAGGCTGTGAGCTGACCTGTTTCCTCAGGCCATCCTGCTGCCTGTTAGTTACAGAAGCTAAAAAACATAATCTCAACATGCTGAGCAGAGGCTGTTCACCGAGGCTTTCAAAGAGTAGGCGGATACTATCATGCAATGCATAACAGTCAAAGTTGACCTTATAATGTTTCTACTGCAGCCAACAACATCTTACAGCAGATGTTTGGGTATCTACTGGGTATGTCATTAAATAACAGAACAGGATGTTCAGAAACCTTTGCTTCCAATGAAACATCTAAAACAAGTCACAATGCCTGAAGGTCTTTTCAAACATAGAATTTCATTCTAAGAGGTGATTTTTTTTTGAAGAGAAATAACATATTAATCAACCCCAAATTAAAACATTTAGGTTTAATGACAAGTTTAAAATGTGTATTTTAAATCAGCTTAATTTATGTATTTCAAAATTAACTCATAACAAACAAAACAACATCACTTTTTTTTTATTAAATAGTTAATTCACCAACACAACGTTAAAATCCGAATCATTATCCGTATCTGGTGTAAATTGTGCCTCTTCATAGCTATTACTCTACATATGCGATTATTTTTGTTTCATAATAATGTATACATTATTTCTCGAGAAATGTACAAAAATATTAAAAACTTATCTTGCTAAGATAAAGAAAAGGAGTGCATTCATGCTGCTGCAGGCAGACAGTGGAGACCCTTACTTGAGCTTGTGACTATATTTTCCTCCAGTGACGTGACCCCTCTGACCCCAACAGCTCCGAGCAGCTCAGACCAGCGTGACCCAGTGACCTGTGACTTCAGCCGGGTATAGCGTCAACTACAAGCTGAGTCTCACTGGGCGCAAACGTGCAGAATGGAGGATGATTTCCAGCAAAATAGATTAGAGGAGGAGGCATAATGAATTAAAAACATAAAGTCCGACATAAATCCCCTGACCTTAAGTATATTAGTGCAGTAAAGCCCTAACACCTTTCTAAGCACTGACCCATTTAGGCAGGCTCAGAAACATAGGCGCCAGACATTTCTAGAAGTTATAATAGATAGAACCAATAACCTGAAGTACTTTGTCTTTCCCATCATGATCAATTACGTGGACCAAATGATTTTTCTTCCCAAGGAGTTTCCGAGTGAGTCTGTCACTGTCTGGGAAACTTTCCGATCGGAATCAGGCGAGAGGAGAGGAGACAGGGAGCAAGAACATGAGGGAGGGAATCAATTAGACCCTCAGTTATCTTCTTGTCAACTCAGAGAGAGATAAACAGACAGCTGCCTGCTATAGATTAATTACACAGCAGTGTTCATTAATCGGGGAATGTCAGTCCATACAACAACCCTACCCTCCTCATCCAGTACTCCCTTTCTACGCCATGTATCACTCATTAGACTGTTCTGCTCTTTTCTTTGATTCAGTCATTATGAAGTTAGTTAGCTGACACTAACATTTAGCTAAAAGTAACCAATGAATAAGTTAAATACAGTGTCACATGGCTCAAATGTACCATAGTCATTTTTTTTAAAGTCAAAACAGCAAATCAAAGACATGATTTACCCCGCGATACCTTTCAAATGGGAGAGAAACCGTTATGTGTTTGAGGATTTGAACTGTGAGTTGTAGTTTGCATCTCTGGCCACAAGGGGATACTACAAGTCCAGTCATTACCTATGTGGAAGTGCGTGTGCAGACTGAGAAACTGCAAATATTGTTTACGGAGCCACGTTACTTCACGTTCAGAGACCCTGGCCTGTTTTCTGTTTTAATACAGCTTTTTTTATGTTATGGTTTACTTGAGAATGATTTAAAGATCCACACTGGAGTCGTAAAAGCACATTTATACTAACTCCACAGCGTATTAGGTGTCTAAGAAGATTAAGGGTCACCCCCCCCCCCCCCCAAATAAAGGGTTCCCCCCCCCCCCCCCCCCACCACCACCCCAGAAATTGGAAAGCACTGCCTAGCCAGAACAAACTCGCAGACTAAATTACCTCCTATATGTTTTCCTGCAACAATCCTTTCCCATTTAAAATTCACTGTTTAAATGTCCTTCCAAAAAACCCACACTTAGACACTGAGGGATGGTTGTTGGCCAGGACATTTTGAGCTGCCCTGGCATGTTACGGCACACATTACTGAGAGCCAAAATTTCCCCTCGCCAACTGTGGCTCTGTAGAATCTGTGAGAGGTGATTTGCAGGGTGCGACTGGGAATGACGGCCACGGGAGGACACAAAGTGAGAAAGCAGAGGAGGAGGAGGAGCAGCAGAGGAGGAGGAAGGAATGAGAGAGGTCTAAATCAATGCCATCCACTTCAGCTCAGTGCCAAGAAAGACAGATGCTCTCTCTATGTGTTTGTGTGTGTGCGCGCCGTGCCTGCTCAGACACATCAATCAGGAGATATTTTCCTTCATGTATATTCCTGCTTTTATCAACTTCATCACAGATCAATGTGTGATGGAATGCAATACATATCATGTCAAATTCAAATTACACTTGAAAATGAAAGGCATATCGAGCACAGCATCCGGCTTCCTCTTCTGTCCATTTACAAGCTGAATGAATTCCACAGTCAAGGGACATGACCAGCTTGAGCACAAATGCACTCTGAATTTGGGAGTTTTTGAGCAAAGAAATATTGTACTGTATGCGTGTATATGAACTTTAATTGAGGAGAAAGAGAAATCTCATTTTTGGTTCTTACAAATCTTTTTTCTATAAAGAACTACTTCTCAGCAGGGGACATGTTCTGCCTGTGGGCCTGCAGTTGTCCATACAAAACTTCTCTCTCAGTCCGGAAAGGCCACCCAAACACATTAATACACAAAGCAATTAAATGCCTTCTCAAATAAGCAACTCGCTGCGTGCATGTCAGAACTGTAACAGCCGAATTCTGTATTCAATAAATACACAAGTAAGCATTTCTGCCCCTGGAGCGAGGACTGGGTGACCCTGTTAAATCCGAAACACTATCTCACTGAGCTCCGTCTCCATATGCATACATGCAGCAAAGATACAAAAATAACTTTGCCGTGCAGCGCTTAAAGCAAAAAGCTGCCCTCGCTCAGGAAACATGCGCAAACAACCTGCCCCTTGACCGTATGGCCATAATTCAAGGAATGACACAGTTCAGTGTGCAGCAAAAATAGAAATAGGTTCCAAACCCGGTCGGAATATGTGACCTGCCGGGTCAGCACATAACCGCAAGAATAAATGCTGAATGGAGCCGATAGGATCTTTCACCAATCTCGCCCCATCAGTGTTTGGTCCGATAGGTGTGTTTTCACCGAGTGCTGGGAACGTGTGGGGCCCTGTTGCAGAAATACAACTGCAAAGCCAGCATACCAGCATGCAGCGTGGGCTCACGAGAAACAGGAACAGTCAAACGGCCCACCTGTAACTGTTTATGGATCGTCCGGGGTTTGAATGCCGCCACCTCCTCCGTCTTGCCCTCTCTCGCCACCTGCCTCGGTAGCCCCTCGGTCGTCCTGCTCGCTCTGGCCCCAGTCCCTTCCGCTCCTTGCCCCCCCGCCATAGTGAGAAGCTCTGCCTGCCTGCAGCTGCATCCAGGCCAGATTGACTGCGACTCCAGGGTTCAGCAGCCAACTGACCGAGAGACCCAACGATCGAGTTTCCTCCTCCGTCCCCTGCCAACAGGCCGGCAGGCTATCACCTACCCTCTAACATTTACAGTAACGCGCTATGTTATCACCCAGCCTGTCGTGCCCATTGTCATGTGCTCTTGTGACACCCCCTTACGGTCCGTCTCTCTGCCTGTCTGTCCCATTTTTAATCCAATGTGGATTAAAACTAAACTCAAATCCATCAGGTCAAGGTCACAGCATGAGCAAAATTCCAAATAATGAAATATATACAATTGAAATGGTCATTATATTCTAAAGACAAATATTCACAACTGTTTAATTGATGCAACGCATTTAAAAACAATTTTATTGATTGCATTAAGCATCGATATCAATACCTACACCACACAAGTCCTCATTGTGGTAACCTTCAATAACTTCTTCATTTTATCAATCAGTCATATTGACCTGTGCTTAGAAGACACAACCTTTGACCAGCTGCTCCGAGTGCTTTTCTAGTTGTTACCAGTAATTTCCTTTGTCTCACTAAGAGCCACAACCTGGTCCGACCCTGGCAAAATGTCCAATGTGGAAACATAAACATTGGACATTAAGTCACTGACATGAGGATTGAAGAAATTCAAACTAATCAAAACACTTAACATCTACTGATAATGTAGCGTACAATGTTGCCTATTTTTTTAATGTAACGTAAGGTCGAGGCATATTCAGTGAAGCTATTATGGGTTTTCAGCAGAGAGATGTTCAGCTCTCTAAAATATCATCAGAGCTCTCTCCACCTACACAAGGTAGGCATGGACTCCGGAGGTTTGCAGCAGTCTTTTTGGGAAATATTTAAAACCAAATAGAAGACAGGCTCAAAAATTATTCCCAGATTCAATACGACCTGTCTTTACTACAGAAAACATCGTTATGCAAATTTTTGATGTTTATGCATGGTTTTCCTTTGGCACAAAATCAAAGTACATGTTTAAATATAACTTACAATGTGAACGAGTGATATTCACATTACACATCTTGTACTCTCTCTTGCCACATCGCTCTCTTCCTGTTGACTCACGCCATATCACGTTGAATATGTAATTCAAATGCATACAGTGACCTTTCATTTCTCTGTTTTAATAACCACATTTGCAGCATCTGTAGAGCTCACTGATTCCATACCGTCTTGAAAGGATATCATTACTTTGTGGAAAAAACGGTGTCTCTAATCAGGCCATTTAACAATTCTCACTTTAACATCCGACTCACATGGCGTGAAATCAACGGTCATGCTGGAGCTGTGGGCGTCACAATACACAGGCATCAAAATGAGCTACATCGGGTTATATTTTTGGAACATAACAAGTTAGCTGGTGGTCAAACGGTGTGAGAATAAGAGGAGACGAGGGATACAAGGGAGGATTTGAGCTTCACTCAGGAAGAGGACATGTTATTTGTGTAGGTATTAAACAGAAATATCCAACTTGGATCATGATGCAGATATTATTCCTCTCATCCCTCCAGGTTCACTTAATAGCAGATCTTTTCTACAGCTAGTGTAGCATTAGGAGGAATGAGCTCAAGGTGTGTCTTCTATGAAATTCTGACAAGTTCCTTCTCTTTTTTTAATCTAACTGGCTTGCTGATGCGGATGTTACCGCCTCGCGGGTTGTTTGACAACCCAGTGATCAAGACAAAGTGTTTAAACTGCTTTCAAATAAATGCACCGTTTTGCTGGAGACACACACATTTGAAGTGTCTCTGCACGTTCTAGTCCCAAATGTAACATAATGCCAATTGCACAAGCAGACTGAGGTAGTCAACTGAGGCAGGAAAGTCAAGAAACACAAGTGGTATATGGAGAATATTCGAAGACAAAAGCCTTTTTCGCATTCACGTGTCACCTTTCTTGCACAGGTCGTTCGGTTGCTAACTTGCAAGAACGCAGACCTCTGGTATTGGCCCCAGGTTGACGGAACATGAGCAAATGGGAAAAGGGAGACAGCATTAGCAGGTCTGAGCACTCGCATGGATAAATGCATGCGTACAGTGAGCACGCACACACGCACTCGCAGGCATACACACACACACACACGCGCAATCATGGTAAATGACCTCCTCAGCTCCGCAGGAGTCTGCAATTTGAGGGTGTCAAAGTCAAGGTGCAACACGAGACTGCCATTTATAGCCCCGGTAATGCTCCTGCTAGGGCTAATGAATGCAACACATTAACACACATGTAATATTGCGTCACCCACTCACAGCCACACACGCTTGAACAATGCGCGTTCACGTCAAACCAAAAAAGAAGCAACATAAAAGGAGGTTCTGCAACCCAACCATTTCTCACTTGACATTGTCAGAATGGAAAAGCCTTAAGATCACAATTTTTAAAACCTGGAAATATGGAGGCCACGGTGCAAGCCAAAAGGTCTAGATTAGCACGTGGTGGATGTGGAGAATAGACATGAGAGCCAGAGCCTTAAGCAATAATAAAGCTCCGCTGCGATGAACAGGCTCGCAACATGCGCTACAAGCCTTGTGAATAAATTGTGCACACCCGAGCCAGAGGGCAGAGGTTGTGCTTATTTTAACATAGTGACCCCGCTGACCTGCATAACTGCTTTATGAGTCCACGTACACTCACACACATACACATATACTGTATATACAGTATATATATACAGAAACAAACAAGAGACATGCCAATGGGCACAGATAACCTGTTGACCTTTACAATACTCTGTCCCTCTGCACTGTTTGTTAAGGGCAGCATCTGAAGAGTGCCAAACTGGAAACCACAGGAAACCACTTCCATGCCCATCTGGAGTGTGCATACACACACACACACACACACACACACACAAGCACACACATTTAGTAGACAGAGCTGGGGGAGTCTGCCAAACAGAGAAAGCTTGGTGTCAGTCAAGTGTCAGGGCAACCAGGGGAGATGGATATCAGGCTATCGGTCAGACACTATTAATAACCAAGCCACAAACACACACACGTCTAATCTCAATTAAAAAAGTCAAAGAAAGCCAAAAAGAGTTGCCAAAATAAAAAGAAAATCGGAGTGGTTAAGTAAATTTTGAGAAGATTTGCAAGCGCAGCACTGATTTTGTTCGGGCAGTGCAGAGATCACATCCGTGAAGTCAATCCACAAAAGTCGTTTTGCTTATTGAGTTGAGAAAGTCAAAGTTGTATTTAAGCCTTGTCATTGTGCATTGCAAACTAACTACAATTTGGCATTCCAACAACTTTGGTTACTGAGAACCATGGCAAATACTTTACTTTCAACGTTGATTAGTAGTTCTATCAACACCGAGCTATGAACAGATATACAAGGTAAGGGCATGTGCTGTTTGAACCAAATAGTTTAAGTAATGGCCAGCACCTTCTAATTCCCCCATGTTCTCCGATATTTTCCAAAACAGCTGGAAACTTGAGGGCCGGATGGAAGAGGAAAAAATATCTGAATATGACTCGCAGCCCACAGCTCTCGACTTGACATTATTTAACTTTGTTCTTTGTCCTCATTTCATGTAGGATTTGCCCAAAAATGGTTCAAGAGGTTTAAATATCAGATCGAGGAAGGAGGAGGAGAGGAGAGGGGAGGAGAGGAGAGGAGAGGAAAGGAGAGGAGAGGAGAGGAGAGGAGGTGGTTTGGCTCAAGAGTTAGATTGGAGAAAGGGTTTCCTCTAACACGTGCAAACCCTTTATGACCTAATTTCTGGTGGCCTACAGCAGAGCCGAATCAGTTGCCATGGCAACATGCACTTCATATCCCAGCACCCATCATCATCACCATCATCATTATCATCATTATGATTATCATCATCATCATCATCAACGGCGCTCCATAGCAAGGGGAGGAAACAAGGGAACATGCTGCTACAGCTAATCTTGTCTTTTTCTGAGGAGGCTCATGCAAAGGAAACAAAAGGGGAGTGAAAGATGAAGTCTAAGAAAAGACTCGGCAGGGCAATGTAGTTATGTCATGTGTGGAGTCATTCTCAAGAGTTTCTCTCCCCTGCTCCCGCTGACAAACCACCTCCACCTGAATGCATGAGAGCAGGCATTGGGGGAGAGACGTGGACACAAAACAGCAGAGTTGTGAGTATGTGAGAGCGACCAACCAAAAATCGAAAACAAAAAAACAAACAAAAAAAAAAAAGAGGGCAGGGGGTTAATAACAGAAGGGAAGAGGATGTCATACTTTGGGCAACGGCGTTTCGGATGACCGGACTTTCTTGGGAGATATCTGTGAAGAGAGCAAGAGAATTATTTTCTTGTTTCCCCCTCTTCAGAGATATCTCCTGTGGCATATTGCTGTTCTCTGTTACAGGACGTTTGCAGAAATGTTCCTGTCAGCGAGACCTGTAAGAGGTTCCTCAAAGAGGAACATGTACAGTGAGTTAGCGTTAGTTAGTGTGGATCAATACTCGCAAGACTGTATTTAGTGTCATCGTTTTCTGTCTGTGTTGCATTTAACTGCTGCGGTGGTATGACATAAAACGTCCTTAAAAGTGAGCTATTTACAGGACGAGTGCTCTCAACATATTTTCAAGGTCAACAGAGACGATGTGAGCAGGTGCTTGTAACACACAAGACAAAGGGTCAAAGTTGGAAGGCACTGGCCCACTGAAAGGTTTGAATATGGGTCACGCAAGCAAGATGGGACCACAGACAATAGTACAATGGAAGAGAACAAAATGTCACGGTTTAAGCAGTGACCCTGTGGAGACCTCTGTGGAGGCCTAACACAGAGAAAGGCCCTCACAATACGAAAACAATCACATGTTCTGCCACAACCCAGAGAAAGGTGCACAGAAATGCAAGTCTATAAATGACTGTACTTAACGTTATCAATGTTTTAAGTTGAGCAAATATGTCAATGTGATATGTTAAGAAGAACCAATGAACAACAACACATCAGAGGAGACACTCAGAAGGTTGAGAGACAATAGGCGACACACAATCACAATCCGAGAGTGGATAAGCACAATAAATCACTGAGCCGAATGAAAGGGGACACCAGTTTGCATTCGGGTTTCTGATGGCTGTGGCATTATTTATTGGAAATGTTCAATGAGGTATTGCCATTAAAGCTGCATTAGGGCGGTTTTGACCAGCAGGGGGCAGAAGGTGCTTGAATTTATCAAGCACCTGTGGTCAACCCCCAAGCGAAAAATGTCTTCAGATGCACAAATTTCTACTTTTTATTATTTATTTATTACGTATTTGTCATCTTGGTGATAGCTCTGGATGGGGGTGAAATATGAGTAGTCGTATGTGTAATTTTAATGGGACAGTAGAGAATGTAAGTAGAGAAGAATCATGAACCCCTGATTGTATTGAGGGCAGCAAGGGAGTCATTAACTGTTGCTTAGACATCAAAAACTGCCAAAATGCAGATTTAAAGCAATACCATTTTTACCTAAATGACTTTCATTTCATGAGGGAAGTTGAAATTTGAATAGTGTGAAGTGGCCAGGTGGCCCTGAGGAAAGGCATCGTAGTGTGACAAGGGGAGGAAAGAGGGATAGGAGACGGCAACAGAGAAATGAAAAGTGGCTACACAGAGTGTGAATGCAACGCGAAGGATTTAAGAGAATAGTGTGGGAAAGTGGATGGAAGAATTGTCCATGTATAAACACACACATAGACAGAACGAGGAAGGACGCGGATGAGAGTGGGGGAGACAGAGAGATGAGGAGGTCGATAAGATGTGACGGAATGGTTCCCAGTGCTCGACCCTGACGCCCTGTGTCCATTCCCACTCTACCTTCATCGGTGCCAGCTGGATGGGGGTGATGTAGGAGGGGTCCACCATGGGCTTGGGGCGATTGGCGGTGTCCGCCAGCAGGCTCTGCCATTGCTGCGGCAGCCCGGTGAACTTCTGCTCCCGCGGGTCGAAGCCCGTGTGGACCCGGTGCTCAAAGTTGGACGGAGCCGAGATCTCCAGCCGCTTCTTTTTCTTCCCAAACATGCTGGAAAACCCTGGCAAACCTGGCGGACGAGAGCAGAGAGCTGTGGATTAACATTCTGATTGATGGCTGAATTCAATGACAGCGATAACACTCTCCTACTACTTATTTTTATTGCACTGCGACTTATATTTTGAAGTGCAATACTTTCTTGGCTTTTCATTTGTTTTTCCAATCTGATCTGAATCCGCCCGCCCTCTGTGCTCCACTTCCTGTTTGGCACTATGACAAACATCTATATTTATATATGGGAGGTGTGTTATCAAGTTTTCTTTATCTTCCTTTCATCAAATCGTTTTCAAAGGTGCATTTCCCCCCTTAAAAAAACACGAGACAGGCATCATATGATGATTGTTTTACACCAGCGCACAAGCAAACATCGATCAAAGTGTCGAAGCTCAGGTTTGATTCCTCATCCTTTCATGTCAAGAAAGTGTTTCCCCTCAAGCTCAACTTAACGTGCGAACCATAAAAGCTTCATTAAATGTGTGTGCACGCGATTTAGCGTGCAGCAATACTCGATCTGATGGTATGGTAATGATACATTTCAAACAGTAAATACACAAACAGCATTTCATATCTAACACAGGAATTAACAATCATTCGGATTATTGTGATTATCGCGAAGGCAGCAAAGCGCCTAATTAGGTATTGCTCCCTGTGCCTGGAAGGCGCACTGTTGAAGCGTCCCAGGTCAGTCGCACTGATTGGCTGTAAGTGCCACTTTTATACTGAATATGTGGTGATGTTTTAACCGTTTTACTCCTGCTTTAATGAATGCTGCTGCGTCGCGTGCTCCGAATTCTGCACGATGCCAACGAGAAGAGAACAGGCAAAGGAAATCCACACGTACAACAAGACACTCTGGTTATGCAACATAAACACCGCTAAAGCAACGGCGGACTTGGTTTACAGTATGCAGCTACTGTCGGAGGCCCATCACAGTGGTTGTGTCTGCGCTTTTACTCCTCAGCTGAGATATTTGGAAATCCCATGGTATTAGTGGTTTGGGTGGATGCACGTTGTCCAGTCATAGGAACAAAATGTCATGCCGTGGCTGTGAATGAAGCCTATTGTGTCGCACCATTTGAGGAGGCATTGTTCTCAGACGAAAACAAAGTCATCCTTCTTCCCTTCCTTTTTGACTTTCTGTCTCTCCCCCTATTTTACGGCTGTTGCACAGATGAAGTTTTTCGGCGTCAGTCCATACCACTATATCCTGTATTCACATATATTGTGCACGTGAATCATACTCAAAACCAGCAAGAAAGCTCCCCATGAGCAAACACAGAGTGTCACAGCAAAAATTCAATATCCACACGAAATAGAGCGTATGCTTGTGCTGTGTTCATTTGCACTTGTAGTCAACGTGTTTAAAATGCACACTGCGTGATGTTGTGCTACACCCCACTTTTCATGAAAAACATCTGCAGGTTACAGTGATAACACTACCAGGGCATTTCCCGCTTGATGACAATTGTCTTTAGCAAATTCTCAACTTACTTGATCAGCGCATAAGTAAATGCGAACCATATTAATTCATTGTTGGAATGAAATGCCAATTAATCCTGACTTTTAAATGTCAAAAGCATTTTTTTTTCTTTTAAAATTGAGAACCTAATGAAAGATTTTGTATATTTATAGCATACCTACATATATGATATAAGGAAACAATGACAGTTAGCTCCATGTACTTTCATCTTACACAGAGTGGGTGGTCCAGTCCTGTAAAGATATGAGATAAATGAGATAATTTGTAACTATATTAAATTAAACTACGACTGTGGGTAGCAAAATAGTTAGCCAGTGTCTGTGAAGTGGGCTAAATCAGTTTGAGTTGGGAAAACTCCTTTGACTTGAAAAAAAAAAAAAATGCAATTATGGAAATAGTTCTCAACCATTTCCTTTGCTGCCCTGCAGGAGAGCCCGATAGACCGAATTAGTGGCCTCAAACAGGAAAGATGGAGAGATAGATAGATGGATAGATAAAAGGCAGGGGGAGGGGGAGGAAAGCAGATGAGAGCAGAGAAAGAGAAAATGTAGAGAGTGATGGAGAGAGGGTTTCTGTGTCATAACACAACAGATTGTTACGCCGGACGGTGGTGCCTTTAAAAAGTTGAAACCGGATTCAAAAGGTGTTAGGTCAGAAATGGATAACTCATCCCACAGGCATGTTTACAGAGACATGCCTCTCTCGTCTTCAAACCCAAGTTTAAACTGCCTCCGTTGGAAGATATACAAAATGAGGAAGAAAAAAAAAAAGGATACACAGATCTTCACTCAAACCACATTCCTTTATATTTATCATAATGGGATCACAAGTGTAAAACTTAAATTAGTCAAGTGCGGGTCACAAGAAAACGACATCAAAGTGGAGGGTGCATCGAGAAATTAATGTCCACGGCAGCGTCACACTATAGGCCCGAAGGGGAACATACAATAGCTTATAGAAAACTTTTTTATGCAACCATCACATGACCCTCATCTACAGAATCACAGTTCGAACGATCACAAACCAGTGGAAACATCGCTGCTCTTTGTCTTGCTCCATTACATTGACCAATTCACGAAATCACCTGACTTCAATACTCTCCAGAGGTGTACCTATTGATAACCAGCAAAAAGTAAGGCGCGGTCCACAACCCTCGATCTTTTACAGTTTGTACTGGGATATGAATCTATTATGCAATGTGGACTTGTCAGAAACCCCATTTCACTTTTGGCAGATGTCCACCCAAGGTTACTGACTTTGTTGCTACTGTAGAGCACATACATAAAGTAAATTGCTCCTGCAAGAAAAAACACAGGCACTATTTGATTTTGAAATGAAATCTCAAAATAAAGTGATGAAAGATAATGTTCGAGGACAAAGAGTCAAGTCAGGCTGAAAGCAATGCTCAGATATTTTGTAAACACCAGCTATAAAGTGTCCCAGCACAGTGAAACATACAGTGACAAAATAAGGCTTGATTGCAGCCTTGCACTGAATCGTCAGCTGACACGCGCGGTAGTCCTCGTTACCTTAGAGCAGTATATACAAAAACACATCCCATTATAAACCAGATGTGAAGCGCAGTGGAAGTGACTGGTTCTTAAAATAGATGAGTGGTGGTGGAGGCCTGCATTAGTTTGGGGGCTGTATCGTAGCTGCAACCCAACCAGACCAACGATTGCAAAATTTAAAAATAAAAGATTACATACAGGAGGCAGGCCATGACACATAAGACCTGTATGTCCGAAAGCAGCTTATGACACAGCAATCAGGGGAAACCTGTGGGTCCTGCACAAGCACACGTCACCGTAGAGGAGCTGGGAAATGAACCATTGACCCGCAGATTAGTAAATCCTGCCTCTCCAACTCTTGAGCTACACCTGCCAACATAGCTGACAAATGTGAGAATTAAAAGCTTGACGATTAAGAAAAGACATAGGTTGGACTCAGCAATTAATTGGGTTGGCCTTTAGGTAAGGGCAATTTTTCTGTAAATAAATAAATAAAAAATAAATAATAATAATAATAATTTGGTTAAAGGCGAAAAAAGATTTCGCTAACAACCTCTCTCACCCTCTCTGTGGTCTGTAAGCAGCCATAGAGAGGACGGAAGCCCATGACCTAGACGGTACGTCTTGGGAATGAGATTATTAAAGGCTAGTGGGGCTTAAGTAGTCTAGGCCAAGCTCGATCGCTAAGACACACAACAACACATGTGCACACACTCACATACACACCACTGAGTGCATGCAAGACAACGGACGGAGGCGCGTGCTTACGCACTCGCTCGGTCCGGCCGTACTCCTGCAGAGCTTTCAGTGGCCGCCCCTCTCCACAGTTTAAACACGTTTGAAAGCGAAATGTACTTCGAGGGTACAGGCCACTGGGATTGCCATAGCCAGAGCCAGAGCAAATACTGCAGCACAACTTCTCCTGGCTGCCGCACAAGCACCTCTTGAGCTGTAATATCTGGGTTGATTGTAAAGCACTCAGTTTCAGAATAATGACCGCGAGGTTATTCTGCCGAAGAGTGGCAGTCTCTCTGATGAGAAATTGCACCTGTTGAAATATTTAGGTGGAGATTAGGAAACTCCATTATTCTACAATGTATGTGTTTGCGTATGTGTGTGTAAGACGGGGGTGAGATGTGACCGTGTGTGTGTGTGTGTGTGTGTGTGTGCATCTGTGAGTGCACCGTAGGTATTCACTCGTAAAATACAGCTCTAAGGGCACAAGAGTGGAGCATGAATAACTTAAATTGCCTATACATATATGGGAAAGCAACATACTGTATTATCATGTTGACATTCAGAGTGCTACTACGGGAAATATTATATCACCAAATGTAAGTTCATAGAGCCAATATGTCTATATATCGTACATACACACACTACCCTGACATGTATTCACAGCAGAACACAGCAGTGTGAAGGAACACGCATCCACACATTCACCAACCTATTTAAAGGGGCGGCTAGTCCTAGGGCAGAGATCCCGACTCCCAGGTTGATTTGTCTTAAAGCCATCTGTCACCATCTGAGCCTCCACAGGCATTTCCCCTTTTGTACAACAACACCTCCACAGACACACTTTCACTGAGACCTGCCCAACGCCAAAGTAAAATAGTGGGCATGTGTTGGCCTCGCTGTTGACCGTGCACGGTGTGTCTATTTTTGTTCCCAAGTGCACGTTAGGACTCAGCATGGTGCATTCATGCTCTCAAAGCACCACATTACTTTTGCATCCTTTAGTTTGTTGTTCAGAAGCGCTTTTTTTTGTTATTGGGATGCAAGGCATTCACTCAAGCACAAGTATGCAAATACATTTCATACATAATTTAAAACGCAACATGAAAAGGACACAAATTCCTTCTGATAAACGAGACGAGGGAGGGGCAATGTTCTCCTCTTCACTGGCTGCTACATGCAAGAGGATTACTTCCTAATTTAATTTAAAAGGTCAAAAATGTCAGAGGAAAAGAACAAAACCTGATAGAACAAAAAGGCATTATCTTTTTTTTTCAGTCTCACTAAAAGTTGGTTTTGAACAACAGAGGCTGCATTAAATGTCTCTGCATCCTCATCATTACAGTATTGGCTCTCTGCCCCATTTGCATCCACTTGTTCTCTCCAAATATGTTGTGTGTTTGTTGAATAGTGAACAACAAACATTTTGGAGACTATCCCTAACTCAAATCATGTTAAAAGAATCGGAAGATCCAGATGCTGCGGAGTGTTAAATCATACCTCTGACAATAAATATTCTAAAGCCTATCCAATCCTCTTCAATTCCATTTCATCATACACATAGACCTTTTAAAGCGCCGCTCTTACCTGGAAACAAACCGGCGGTTTCTTTCAACCAATCTAATTGCTCTGGATAAGCCATGATGAGACCGTCCGTGACTATCAGAGGCTCTTCAGAAGTGCTTTGTTGTCAAAATGCAGCCCTGACAAATCCATTATGCGCCTCCGTTTTCTTTCAACAAAACATGAAAAGGTGAATCCCCTGCATCAACCATGATTGCTGACTTATATGCCGATGATTCCCAAGAGGAGTGACGCTTCGGCGAAGTCAGCGAATTGACTAATCAGGTCAGATCCAGGACCCTCTGCAACTCCCAGTGTCCCAGCTACTACTACTACTACTACTCCTGGCCTGCTGCTGCTATGGCTCTCCCAGCCCGCATGCTCTGATAACTCCCAATGTGAGATGCACAGGGCATGGAAAAAGTGCCCATGCCAGCAGCGCGGACCAAGGCACAGCCAGACAGCTTAAGCCCAGACCCGTCCCATTTCACTTTTATTGTTTGTCTAACAGGGTCCGACCGGCCACGTCCCAAACTAACCACCCCATGACCTGTTGATGTCCTCCTCCCACTTGTCCCTCTGTCAACAACAGAACCACAAAAACAACAGAGGCCGTCTTCTGTGTTCCCACAATACTCTGGGTGGTGTGTTGCCTTTCTGTGTTGCGCACACACAAACACACACACACACGCACGCACGCACACACACACAAACAAACAAACAAAAAACGTCTCTCACTGATGCATGCACAGCTTTTGTGGATATCAACTTTGGTGGCAAGAGCTGCACCACCAGGCGCCCTGCCGCTGCCCATTTCACGAAGCAAATAGCAAAGAGGAAGACAGAGAGTGCGACAGAGGAGATAAGACGGAAGAAAGAGAGAAAAAACAGCTGGTCCACTCCGTGTCTGTGACAAGAGCCTGGCTGTTTGCCGATGCCAAGGGGACTTTTTGTGGTGGATGCCACGGAGAGGGCCGTGCACTGAGGGCAAACACTCACTCAATAAGTATTAGCATGTCAGGATCAAGCTCTGTCGTAATGTTCCTAGATTTTGTGAATAAAGGTGGGCATGGATTCAGTAAATGATTCATGATAAATTAACCACATGACTTATACGGTATTTGAACCGAATGTGTCTATTTCGGATCACCAGATAGGTGCACGCTATTTACAGTATAGTCTGCCAATTCTAACACTTGCACTGTGTTTTGATAAAAAGTATCACTTCTATTTTACAGTATGAATACAATAGACAGTCAATGTCCTGAAAAAAGGGGAGTTAGAAAAAAAAAAAAAGAGGGACAAATACAGAGACCATCTCTGTTTGGAATCACAAGTTTAAAAAAGATCTTATTCTTGAATACATAACGACAGGTGCACATTCCACTTTTAATTACAAAATGAATAGCAAAGGCGAGATACGTTTGATAAAGTTAATCTAAGCCTTCCGTTTGAGATGTCACGCTGTTGCAGTAGTTGTCATGTTAGTCAAACCAAACACGAAGCAAAGGGCATTTACAGTGCGATTATTAACACAGAAACAACTTGCATCTAAAGCGCGAGAATTTCCTGCAAAAGAACAAACCCAGACATGTAATTCTACATGCCATACATAAACAGAAACGTATTAAGTTTTGGTAAGAGCTCTCCACTCGAACATTATGGTAAGAGAGAATGTGTTTGTTGGTCGTAGGACGTGTGCAGCAGACACACCCCTCTTCAAGTACTCCTGGATATAAATACACACGCCACTCTCCGTCGTCTCTCCCCTCTCTCTGCAAAACACAAACACACATGCGGAGGAGTAATGCAAGTGCTCTAGATGTGGGGACTCCGGCCGAAAAGAGAAAGAGGCAGCTAGAATTATGGTAGCTGAGGCGAATTTGACTACGCTGAGTACACCACACTTTAAAAGCATCGATACACACAGCCTCGCACAGTAAAGGGCCGGTCACGCCTTAATTGTCACATGACAAGTGTTGGTGAGTGTGATAAATGAGGCTTTTTGCTGCCAAGGATTTCAGCGGAAAAGTGTGGCGTGATCCTTCCGTGCTGTCACGTCAAACAACGGCAAAAATCCCTGCAGAAGACGGTCAGAGAACCTTTGACTGGAAGATACCCGGTTCAGGCGGGGCCTCCACGTCTCTCACTGATCAAGGATCAGCTTAAGGTGCCGTCTCCTCGCGAGGGAGCACAACGGAGGAATATGGCAGGGAAAGGGGGGCTCTGGGAGGTGGTGACGGATCGGGAGAGTTATCGAAATGAGATCTCCACCGTCCCGAGGACATAGAAGTGTGTGTGTCAGTGTCCGCGACGGAGAGCATCCGTGTCCTGAAAGTCCTCGGTAGTCGCACATCTACTCAGTGGGTTTAAGATGGATTTAACACGAAATCACG
This sequence comes from Colistium nudipinnis, assembly GCA_016785305.1. NCBI lineage: Eukaryota > Metazoa > Chordata > Actinopteri > Pleuronectiformes > Rhombosoleidae > Colistium > Colistium nudipinnis. The sequence continues at coordinate 183,078 of JAFBJU010003268.1, read as the reverse complement.
CCGGAGAGTTCAGTGTTTTTATTACTTCTGCCTTATGAGGAGTCATGGAATAAACTAGGTAGAAATGGGTGGCTTTGCATTTCTTATAGTGCTTTTACCAGCAGTGTTCTCTCAATTTCCACTACCCATCTTGCTCTAGGTCTTCTTCTGGACCCTGAGTAGATTAGGCCAGACAGGCACTGTAGACGGGATACGTTATCCCTCCAGCGAGTTCAGGGTCTGCTTCCAGTTAGTAGAGCCTGAAATACCATCACAGGGCTCCCCGTCTCCTTTCAAAGCAGAGGAGCAGCACTATAGCTGTAAACATCAGGGTTGGGAACCACTCGGCAATGTCAGCCATCGCCACTGAAGTGATTTATATCAATTTCAATCTTTAAAAGGAAGTTGAACTGCAGATTCACTCTCTCACAGTGAGTCGAGTGTGTGTGTGTGCGCGCGCGCGTGTGTGTGCACATGTGTGCCACAGCCTCTGCTGCTACTTCGGCTTTTGACCATGTCAAAAAGCAAGCCAAACCATTGGATCAGACAACAACGTCTTTCCCACCCAACGCAAGACTGAAACATTACACAACTAAAGGCATCTCCTCGTTAATTCACCTCTTGATCTGAGCCCGGACTTTAAATCGTTTTCCCCCAATTCCAACACATTCATTCAGAAAGAATCATCTGAGGCGTATTAATAACACAACAGAAACAATGACATCCACTACACTGCAGGCCTCAGCAAAGTAGGTAGACATCTTGCTCATCGGCACAGCAGAACCTACCCAGTGATAAAGAATGGAAAGGCATAACAATTTCTCAGCCCTGCTATCAACACTGTCAAGCCCGTGAGTAGAAGACTCTGCCATATGGTCTTAGTTTCAGTGCCCCTGGGCAAACATCTGTATGCAGACATCCTCCACATCCAGCCTGGAGAGACAAATGTTTCTTTTTGCAGAATTGAGAGCAGTCGTTTCATACACTCGCAATCTCAATGAGACTCTGTCAGACATAAAGAGAGGGACCTGCAATGCTGTAGGGAACACTGACAATTTGTTTATGTTAGCAGTGTGTGTGTGTGTGTGCGCGTGTGTGTGTGTGCGCGCGCACGCATGTGTGTGTGTGTGTGTGCGCGCGCGCACGCATGTGTGTGTGTGTGTGTGCGTGTGTAGGTGTGCGCACGCGTGTGCGTATGTGTGGGTAAGCCACAAGCTTGCATGGATGAATTTCTGTATTGTCCAACCACTTGAGTCTGTGATTATTATGGTCCGATATCTAAAGGGAATCAAATCATTTTGAATATCCATCCATCCTTTATCTATACTTATCTTAAGTGGGAGACAAACGGGTCACATTCACACGCACGGCCAATGAAGAGTCAGAAGACTGCACTCCCTTTACATACAATCCTATTAATAACTTAAAAAAAAAACATTCTGATTACAAGGAATATGGCTTATTCAATGTTATATGATAATTGAAACAATTGTTTTACCACAAAAAATAAACGTGTCCATAAGCATTAATGATTATAACATTTGCAACAAATGGTTAACCATGCACCTGCACTCTGATCATTACCAACTGCGCTCTTCCTGCTGCTGGTTTTCTCGGCTAAAAGCCTCTTCCTTTCCACCCCATTATCTACACAAGGAAGTTAAACTCTCAGCCTAATCGTTTATTATTGATAGCGCTGCAAGAAGCCTTCCCTCCCGCTGGTGTGGGAAAATGGTTAAGGCTGGGGAGTAAAAGACATTCGCTAAAGATTTGTGGAGCCAGCCACCGCACATCACGGCAGCCCGAGACCGTGCAGTGAGAGACGTGTCGACGTGTAGGAAATATTGTTATGCGTGAATGTTTTCCTGCTTAAAAACTGCAGGGGTGAGGTGTGCGTTGAGCTCTGACAACCTCTAAATATCACAAAACCCATTTTACGTGGAGCACTACTTGAAGACGTCCACAGAAGCTCCTGCACTTGAGGACCAGAGCTTCTTTCCAACTCGTAAACTGGCAAAATGCAATTAGATGACGATGCCACGGTTCACCTGCAGACAAAATGCACCTTAGATGCAGTGTGCCGTTATCATTGTGCCATGCACATGACTTTGTCATGGAGTAATCCAGAACTTAAAAGACCTCAGCTCCGATCTTAAAATGGCTGTTTCGTAGGATGGGGTTCAGTCAACTGATAAGCAAATGGCCTCTTCATTCAACAGCCTAATCATGTGTCTAATTGCAACCTATGGAGCAGCAGCACAGGGTGCACGCGTTTGACTGGTAGGGGTCACGCCTCCGTAAAAGCTGTGGCAAGGCTCGCTGTTTATGAGCTGGATAACAAGGCACTGACAGCATATCAATCCCTCACATTTTAGCCAAGGACACGGAGCAACGCGTCAGCTTTGACAGATGACGCGGCTCCCGGGATTTTCACCATGGCGGCCGAGGACGATCCAGTCGTCACCGCTGCTTTGGGCCACCTCTAGTACGAATGCTAATCCTCGGAAAGCCACACACATGCATGCAGCGGAGCGAGGCGCCGGGGTTGACCTCGTTTCTACAGAGCAAGGAGTCATGTGACCACCCACTCGTAGACGAAGAGGAAGACAAAGAACACGATGAAACAGGAGGAATAATGAGGAGATCATGTTGAGCAGGAAGGTGAATCGGCACATCTGGATTTTGCAACAGTGACCAAATCTATGTGCTCTATGCGTAGTATGGCAATATACGGATATATACCGTTAGTTTTGACATTTTATTATAAAATACTTTACCTACAAGCTAAAGTCATGTTCATCCTTAAGCTAAAAGACAAAGAATACAAAATATTTCAAGAGGTGTCTGCACATATGTCTGCATCTGCTCCAGTAGAGTCGGAAACCATAGAAACAATAACAAACACTGGTGCGCCGACTTAGATTGTATAAATTAGATGGATTCACGTTCACTACAATTTAAGTAATGCTGTTAATTGTGCCACGAAAAAAAAACGGCACACACTCACAATGCAGCGCCTTATCTCAACAATGCAGCCCACTCTGACTCACGGCTCCACCATTAGCCCACACACAAGAGAGGAAAGATAAGTGTAACCTACAAACAGAGCAGTGATACTTATAAAACATTGATCACATCGCCACGACGGTCCGGGAACCAATCATCTGCTGCCACTCTCTTTACATCCTGCTCCCACAATCCATTTACACTGTTTGGTGTTCGCATCCCACTGCCCCCTCTTCCACCCCACTTGTCTTGAGCTGCAAATGTTAAATGGAAGCTTATACATTTTGACATATGCAGTATGCCAGTGTCTTGCCAGGAATGAACAGAGGAAACTGCGTCCATCCCAATGAGAACTCAGTCCCACTATCTGCAGGTGTGACTAGTGCTAGAGAGTGAGTACTGCAATGAAATGGTAAGGTGGTTTTAGTTCTTTCAAGAATTTAAGATTAGAAGATACAGTGTATGCAGTAGTTATTAAAGATCTGACGTTTATATGTGACCTGGCAAAGGGTTAGGGACAGTAAGTCTATCTCTCTGTCTCCCTCACCACTAGGCCACCTCTCCCCCAAGGAATGGTAACATCTCACTGACACAGTGAAGAAAAAAATATCTCCCTGGAAATATTAGTTCTACTGCCTTTTATGGCGCTATCTGCAGTCTGACATTACTACATGAGAATGAAATTGGCTTCTGCAAGACACTTTTCCAGTGCTGGCACAGCGCAAACAGTGTGAAGATTTCACACTTTTGCATTTTTGATTTGAAATACCTCAAGTGCTGTGTTTGTACCAAGACAAAAACAATAAATAATAGTTGCTCAATAAAACAGGCAACAGTTGGAGTCTAAATGGGAGCGGCTGATTTAGCAGCACTCAATTTTGAAACTTTTGAAAACAGCTTCACCTTTTTTATTCCATTTCCGTTTGCAAAGGAACTTTGATGGATTGGAGGAGATGGAGAAATAAAGCTGCATGGATGAGACGGCCAGTGTTTAATAAAAACTGAAATGTACTGTATGTACTGCATATGCCAGTATCACTGATCAATAAGAAAGGGGTGTTACGTTCCGAAAAATCGACACGACAAACACGGTGTGTTCAGATTGATCCATTGTGTGCCATGTTGAGCATTTAACCCAATTTGGCTCAATGCCAGTGGGACACAAATCCTCAACCCCCTCCATAGATGGGAAAACGATATGAATGAGTACAGAGACACTGCTTTCTGGTTTACATCAATGAAATGAAGCTTCAATAGGGGATGAAAAAAAAAAAAAGTGGAAAAGCAAAATCTCTTCACTACCCAGAGGCTCGAGAGCACAGCACAAAGCGTCTCTTTGTATCGTGGGAGATAAAACAAACGGCATGCTATATGTGATTCTTAATCTCAGAGACGGATCAGTTTGTACAGTTATTACAGGATTTGAACTGTATTCGCCGAAACCTTTAAACACATGACTTCTGGCCGGTCCCGAGCGAGAAAGTCTCTTGACCACATGAAAGGGGGAATATAGCCTTCCGTCTCTCCCCACCGAGCGGCCTCTGAGCGGACGTGGGCCGCTGGGCAGTGGTGGGTCGGGGTGTGAAACGATGACACGAGTCCAGCGGGGATGCGCTCATCACCGCACGCTGTTTCAGTCTCGGCCGCAGCCTCATACCAGTCCACATGACTTCACACGCCGATGCTCACTGATAACGTTGCGGGATTAGGGCCACTGTGTGTCGACGTGTGAGTGTGAACATGAATGTGTGTGTGTCTGTGTGTGTTTGGGTGCTCAGGCCAAAGAACCATGGAAAAGCCACAGATTGACACACCCCATGCGGCCGCTGATTCCTGCCAGTAGCAACCGCCGACAAGTATTTTGCAAGAAGATTTAAATCCTGGAGGAAGGCCGCCAAAGAGAGATACAGTACTTACATGGAATATATATTTACCTCAAAACTAAGGGCGAACACAGGATAAATACAAAACGATTTGGGCCAGAAATAGATTTTTAAAATGCACAAATGCACTCATTTTGTACAAAAAGGGTACAAGAGACGTCTTCTCCTAATGGCACTGCAGTGTCAAAGGACTAAAAGCTTTTTCTGTGTTTCCCAGGTTGCTTCGGTTCTATTGTTCTGTTACAATCCCTGCCTTACTCATTGTCCCCAGGAAGAAGAGGCAGAAGCAGATAATACTGTCAGAGTCCGTTACAATCAGATGTGCACCCCAGACAAAATGAGGACGGTTGTGCTCTTTTGGTCTCGGACACCACGGAGTTAAATCAAAGTTATTTTTCCTCATCTCCTTTTATTCATAGCTCTCTGTCCCTCTTTCTAACAATGTCTCACTCTCTCCTGTCATATCTATTCAAATCATTTATGGTATTCAACGTATACTGGTTCAAACTGTACGATTAAAAATGTTAGGAAATGACTCGGCATTTTGATAACAAAACAATATATTTGTCATCACGTACTTCAATATAAAGGCTAGAAAATACTTTGTTGCAGACACTACTCACACAGATGCACTGACTGCGATTGGCATGAGCAAGATGAGATGCAGCAGACATGATGGTCAGGTCTGATTTCTTAAAGACAGTCCTTTAGAAATCATAACTGACAGCAATTACTGGTTGTCCCACATTAATATCAAACCATCAACAATATTACAAACATTAACGTAAATAAATTCATATTCATTTTTTCCCCACTTATAATGCCACTTCTTTAAAAAAGAGATTCTATAGAAGAAGAAAGATATATGACTATATAGATAACTGGGCATAGCAGGTCAGGGATCCTCCTGAATTATGAAAAACACTTTGCAGTTAAGGGGGGGCTTAAAGGGGGATGAATAAAAAAAGAATGACATTCAAAAACACCAGAGCAAAGGTGTAAGGTCTGGATGACACGGTGTGTTGACACATCTGCGCTTGCAGAAGCTGCAATTGTTGCATGTTCAGATCAGTACCAAGGAGTAACTAGTGTCATTAATGCGGGATATAGGGGTGATAAATACAGCTGGTGACTTGTGTTATTTCAGTCAACAACATTGATGGTCACTGTCTGGTGAGGAGAGGCCTACTTTTGTGTACGTCAGTATTTTGAGTACGAAATTAAGGACCCATGGTTAGGAAAACGCGTCATTTTCACTACATTTGGAAATGATTTTACTCATTAAGATGTCCACCAACAACCAGAGCTACTATTTGTAAACCACGACGACTCTTTCTCTCAACCCATTTCCGACTGCTCAGGGCAGGCACACACATTTAAATACTCAAATACACACATACACACAAACACACTAACTCACATGAGAGGGATTGAATGGAGCTTGCTGAGAAAGTAGCAGCCATTACCCTGTCTGCTTGGAAACCACGAGAGCCGGGGCAATCATCACCCTTAAACACAACATTTCCTATTACTCAGTGTGCACACACTCACACAGGAACCCACATCTACCCACAAACACACATGCACACACAGAAATGTGTGCATGGTCCATTTCTGCAGATGGATAAACAGATAGGGAAATGCACAGTGGCACAGCCGTCTCAGGAAATGAAGAGGCTTAGCTTGAAGGATAATAGAACGACAGGGGACAAACAAAGCCAAATAATTCATAATGCATTGTAGCGCGCGGCATAACTGCACAATCATGAAAACTGGCGTTTTTTTCCTGGGGCTTTACAAAAGAGACAAACGTGGCTGCTTACAGGCCTGGAAGAGGTGAAGGACCTGCTTTTTGTCATTGACCTATTTCTGTGGAGGAGGTCAATCTTTTCCAAAACAGATAATCTAGACGGAGGCCACTGACTAATGGTATCTTGCCACATGTGTAATTTGAACGCATGGGTGACAACGCAATTTGCTAATTTACCAAAACGAATTGACTTCAGACTCTCGGCTTGAATGTTGCCACGACATAGTTCCATAATTTAATTTGCCCTGCAACAACAAGTAAAGATGTGCAAAAAACAAACAAAAACAGCCCAGCAAGCAGGCACACAGCAAACCCCCATGGAGTGCATTCAGCCAACAAGCCTATATGCCGCATATTTAACATTCCTTTGCACTAATAGATAGCTACATTTAACCCAACTAAGAATTAACAAGACAGTTTAAAAGCATTCGAATGAATGCGGGCTGTGATATGCTAATCTGCACGATCCTATTTCAAAAATAAAGTGAAATTGCACAAAAATGACGTTCTAGGGGCATATTGTGTTCTTAAATTATAAAGAGTTGACCAGCAATAACATAATGTGAATATTTAAAGATTTTATAGCACGGGGGGTTTTACAGCGTCACAAGTCGTCCAGAAATGGAGAGGTAAATCAATCTAATAAGAACACCAGATGAGCATTAGTCTGCAGCTGCTGCGCTGACAAGTTTCCCAGCATTAACACACCATACACGTCAGAGTGGATCTCTGTTTTCTTTCCAATCAGTTAAGTCCCTCCCTCCCTCTTTTGTTGAAATTTCCTGCAGTTTCGTGCCCAGTCATCAAAGAGGGCACAGCTGTGTCATTGGATGAATGCATTAATCTATTCAGCCAGCGCATCTGTGTGCTCAGTCTTACGCTACGTCAATAGCAGCCCGCCATAATGCGCGCGTGTGCATGGCGGGTTACGGTTACGTGAGTATTCATGTGAGTGCATACATATTCAGCCATGCAGACATATAGTATGCATGAGTCTGAGTGCATATGCGCCCTGACATGTCTGCAGGACCTAAAACTTAAAAATAAAACGTACCCCCTGTCTCACACACACCCACACCCACACCCACACCCACACCCACACACAGAAGAATATGACATGAAAGGATAATGAGGGGCTTTTTTATGCCCCAAGTTATGTTATGTTCCTGGCTGAAGGTCATCTTAAGACATCACATCACGGACGCTAATCTGTGTGATGGTCAAGATTTCAAGGGGTGCTAAATTTAGGCTGTATCACTGGTTTTGGCCGACGAGGGATGAGAAACAAGACTCCAGATTCTCAAAAGAGGAGGGAGGAAGGGGAGACGGCGAGGAGAAGAGGAATGGAGCTCTGCAGGAGCCACAACATCCTCCACCCGGAACAACAGTGTATTAATACTGTTTCGACACCAACACAGCCACCGGGTTGACTGAAAGCATGGGAAGAATTTTGATTTCAAAACCCACTCTGGGAACGGACCGGACTCCATTTCTAAAGAACCACAGACCGAATACTGGGATTGATTCGCTTTTCTTCATCTAAATCAACTTGACTGACTGCGCCCAATCCCACAGTCATCTTCTCCGTTATCGTAACAACAGGACACCAGTTGTTCTGCGTAATGCAGAGAGAATGGATGTCACTCGTGCCAGAAGCACTGGCTGGTCAATTCGAAAATCACGCTTGTGTAGTTCGTCAATGGTTCACATTAGAACTTTACATATGAGGAATCTGTCCTATTTGATCTAAATCAGTAATTGCAGGTAAAATGTCATCGACTTTTGTACTACAGCAGCTTGTGGGCGTGCGTTAAAAGCATCTACGTCTGTCCACTAATTGAGCTCATTTTAGTTCCCATGGTCCTTATGGTCACCACAAGCTATGCTGCTGAGACACTTTCTCTAGTTCCAAAGCTGTCATTACAGCTCACAAAACACACCTAAAAAAAACTTAGGGAATTGTGTTTTTTCAATATTTAAATAATATAATTTTGCTCACAGTTAATAGAACTTTCCCACTGATAAATAAGCCACTATAATAATTCAAAAAGTATGATCTACCAGTGTGGCACTAGTAATGAAGGGCCCAAGTGAATGAGCACTTATACCGTAATGAAACTGCTGAATGCGTGGGGGAGAAAGTTCAAAGGTGGGATGGAGTTGGCTCACACACAGAGCGGTCAGGTTGGGCCCACTACTGTCACCGCATAATTACCTCTCACACTGAGGACACTGCGTGGCCGGTGAAGAGGCTGCTACAATGTGAGCTTCAGAGCGGCAGCAGCCGGCCTGCATCTTCACCCTCTAGCTTTGATGTCGCCCCCCCCACACACAAGCACACACACACACACTCACACACACACAAGCACACACACAAGCACACACACACACACACACACACACACACACACACACACACGTCAGGGAGGGAGCTGGGGGTTGGTAATGAATCAAGCTGAGCCATAATGAATGTCCTTATTCGAGTCTGCTTTGATGAAACCCCACCTACCCGATCTGAAATCACAGAACAAAACAGCGAGAGCTTGCTGCCAACTGTTGGACTATACTGGCTGGCAGTATATACCTTCGATGATCCCTTCGGGGTACTTTACTCTGTTTCATCCATTTGTGAATACACAAAGGGAAGAGTTCTATATTCTTCGGCGATCGCTGCGTAGGATGAAATCAGATGAGAATGACTGCACTTGTGGGGGGAAAAAAAGTCCACGTCACTCCTGGGTACTTTTCAGGCCACGATACAACGGCTTTTTTGCATTTATAAGAGCAGAATAAACCCAGAGGATAATAAATAAACAAATGGGACACCATTTACTGCTGCATTCACGTACTGAAACCTGGTTACAAGTGTTTTATGAGCTCCATAAATTGATTTGCCCATGGTTCACTCACCAGTGCACTGTTTAAATACATCACATTAAAACATCATAAAAATAAAACACTGAACTAATCACTGTAGAACAATAACCCTGTTATGAAAGCCAAAGTAATAAATACAAGCCGCAGTCTGACTTATCTCGCAATTCATTTAAAAAAATAAATCACTGCCAATGTGCCGCGTGAGGAAAAGAAAATGAGCAAGCAAAAAAAAGGTTTTGTTTGCTTCCTCACTTCCATGTGAAATGATGTGCAGAGGCAATATCTACACGCTTTGTAGAAGACTTGGGGCCCATCTGAAAGCCTGCAGTTTTCAAGATAGGTGGAGAAGACCGCCAGGAGTAACAAAAGAAGTACGTAATTATAGAGAAGGAGCTCTACAGCATTTAGCAGTGCATAAATCCAACTGCTACTTCTTCAGGTAGGGGGTTGTGTCCATGATTGTTTGGTATGCTACCTATTGTTATCACCTGGCCTGTTAACAGCAGAAAACCTCATTTACAGCTGCATTGCAAATTCAAACAAAAGAAGATATTGAGTCAAACTGAGGCTGACAATTAGGGATATGAGCAAGCTCATTCCCAAACAATGCTTCATCATCCCTTACTCATGTACTGCCTTTAATTTAAGATCGATTTACATTTTAAACACTTACTTAATATAATATAATAATTAATATTAAGACATTATTCAAATGTTGAAGGAATTATAGGCCAGACCAGTGGTACAATGTATTACACTGACAGTGAAAAAAAAAGAGAGCTAGTAGCTTTTCTTTGACAAAGTATACACAAGAGTTGAAGCATGAACATGCCAGACACGAAACAAAGTGATGTCACAGATAGTTTGTAGGCACATCAGGCATTTATGTAACTCAGCTAACCTTTTATTTTGAAGATTTTATTTTTTTTTCAGATGAGCGAGTCATTAATTCAAATATATAGTCAGTTTGCATTCCGGCTTTCTGTATATGACTCGCTGGGACAACATGGGCAGAACTGTTTTATCTGAGTGTATTGGTAGCTCTGCTATCTGTACATGTATTTTGTTTTAATCCCTTTGAACTGAAATTTTGTTTCCAGAAAAAAAAATGATGAAAAAAAAAAGTGTATGCCAATTTGTCAGAAGGTAAAACTGAACACATGATAAATGCATGTTTTATTGAGCAGTTTACCAGGCGCACTGTTTTGGGATTTGCGATTTTACAACAAAAAATTGAGACTGTCTTTGTTAAAAGTGCAGCCCATGTCCAATTTAGCATTCTTTTTTTAATATACAGAAGAGGCAAATCTTTTACTTCGCTCACTGTCGACAACTCTTTGGGGGGAGTGTGCAGACACAGCATTTGGCTTTCTACGGCTGCCCGTTCTGAACAGGTATCGCTTTAATAGCGATTAAACTGGAATTAAGCTCCGACCGGTTACCGCAACAGTTTACAACTACATAGACGCGGACAAAGACAGGCAAAAAGCTTCTTCTCACACTACGACAGAAGTAGGCCTCTACTCCGCACCTACTGTAGGAAGAACCACACCGTAAGAAGTCTTTTTTTTGCCAACATGCAGGGAAGCGGAGGCATGTTGACACAAACATTCACCACCCATAATGTACACCGACCACCGCACATACACACTTTCACTAGGAATAGCGTAACTCCCTCCGCCTGGAGGGTGGCTGACAGAGCTCCAAGGACCAGCACTGGGCAGATGCAACACTCAGTAGCCCGAGGGCAACACTGGGTATTCAAGCTTCACTGGGCCTCTTCATCAGTGCCCTCTAATGCCTCAGCCCCATGACCAATGAAGTGCACACACACACACGCACATACTTCCAGAACAGAGCTAGTCAGGCCTTTCCAGCTTTCAACAAGTGGGGAATTGGGAAGGAAGTAGAACGACCCTCGCTGAGCGCAGACGCACACAAGCTAGACTGCGAAGACTGAAGAGGATGTAATCTATGGTGGACTGTCTCGTCTACTAATTCTGATTCTGGGCAAGTATTTAGGTGGACTCTTCCTGTGTATGTGTGTGTGTTCTCAGTCTGTGGAAGGACACAGCCATGACACAGCTCAAACATGGTCAACATTTGGCACGACCTTTAAGACATAAGTTTAGTTTTCACTGGGTTGCAAAACGTCAGATGACCAGATAATCTATAGCTCTGCTGTAAATGTATGAGATTACATTTTTGTATATTTGTAATTGTTATATCTCCCCTGTAACAGATTACATTGTAAATATAATGATGCAACATCAGTACCATTTGTATATGTACAATTAAATTGTTGTTTATTGATGTCATTCTACAGTATGGAAAGACATTAGCCACAAATGTCTTCCTTTATTTCTCTAAATTGCTACCTCTCTCTGTCATAATGTCATCCACTCAGTCTCTCTGTCTGTCTCCTCTAGCTCTCCCACCGGAACACAAGACACAGGCACACACATATACACAAACAACTGTGTTACTGACATGCCGAATCATGCAGAAAACACAAGGGAGGATTTTTTATTATTATTATTATTATATTTTTTTTTTTTCAATCGCAGGTCAAAAACGAAAAATTATCCGGGACAAAAGTGCTGACATCTGAAGATGAGTGTGGCCCACAGATAGACTGGCTGCATCTGAAATGAACAGAGAAGACCGACTGGAAGAAAGCAAGACCCCCTACCTCTCCTTCTATATGTTCTCCCCGATAAGATCAACCTGCATACTTTGACTGTTCTCTCTCTGCTGGTCGTGGTCGACCCTGATTCTAAACCGTCCCTTCTTTTTTCCTCATCTCCCTTAATTGCTCCTACATCCCCTTTTTTATCCCAAATACTTTCCTGTCTCTATTTTCCTTTCAATCTCCACTGCTACCGCTATAGTGTCATTTTCACCCCATCTTATGTCCTCACTTGTCCTGAGAGGGGGAGGGAGGGAGAGAGAGAGAGAGAGAGAGGGTGTTGCTGGCTAGTGGCACATGAGGTCAGCCTTGAAGGTTGAGGAAGTAGCGCCAACAGAGAAGATGTGCACAGCAAAACAGAGCTCCATATTCTTCTTCGGGTCAAATTATTCAACGTATGACTCCCATGGACTGTTACGTAATTATGACTTTGTGTGAGCAATGAAGGCTGCCTCCTCACAGACCCCAGGGCAGTCTACTGCAGAGGCATCAGGACCAAAATAGTTAGTCATGCGTTCATTATCGCTATCCTCTTTTAAGTGTTCAGCCTCTATTCAGAAACATTAAACAGAGAAGGACCTTGGAGTGGGTCTGCGCAAGGATGAGTAGGTGTTTGTGTGCGTGAGAGGGAAAGAGAGAGGGAGGCGGAATATGAAGGCAATGAGGTTGTGGGATTGTGATAACTTCAAAGGTTATTATTATTATTACTGAAGGCTGAAGCCATGCTCTGGCATCCCTCAAGCTTTGATCATTATGTAAAGCTGTTGTGCTCGGTGCTGGCACTGAATACATTACACAGTGGATAACTAGGGAGTGTGCAAGCGAGCATGTACAGAGCACATTGACTCAGCTTCTTCCAAATGTCTCCCAATTTTAATATGACACACCTCCCGTAATCCCGACTGGACAATTAAAGGGGCAACTTCAACCTAACATCAATATGTCATCTGTAAAGGAGGATTCACATGCAGACAGATACATGCTAATATAGCACGAGGATTAGCACATGAACTAAGTGAAAACACTTGGATAGTGGCTATCTTGGTCCTAGAGGAACTGTGTCAAGGTTGAGAAAAATGGTGATGTTTGGGAAATATGGTTGGTACAGGGTAGGGAGGAAAGAAAGCCGCTATTGAGGTGTAATATGGGAAATGTAGGATGCAATCCAATACAAGTGTGTCTCTCAGAAGAACCCTGCTGCAATTATGCATGATTGTTTCTATGAAAATATAATACAGTCAGTTATTAAGATTTAATGATTAATGATTACTTTCAGTATCCAATAATCTGTAGATAAAAGGCACATATGCTGAGGCAGGTCCAGCCATAAAGAACATCATGACTAAGTGATGCTCTAATTGATTTGACAGTAAATCAATGCCAAGTGGAGGAAAACAACCACAGACATTAGCATCCAGTCCATAATGATTCCTTCATTGTTTATCTATAAAATATCAAAAAGAAAAGGGCCCATCACCCTTTCGTTAATCACATGATGACAGCGTCATATGTCAAAAGATAACAAATATATTCAGTGACTACAGTGGTCCTCACAATGGGGGTTGAGCCAAATAAAGGGGTGAACAGTTTACAGTCATGGCATGAACTTTTTTGTGGGCTTCTGAAGGAGAGCGTTCCTGTGAAAGCACCAGTGAGTTACTATCACAGCAAGCAAAGAAAAGCAGCAACATCTGAGAAGCAAAAATTAGGAATTTAGGAATTAGGCTGAAAAACACTTGATCTTGAAATTGTCATGAATTCTTAATGCCCTCACTGTTGCATCTCTTGCATGTTGGCGTCAGAAGAAGTTTGTCTACTTTATAGTGACATCCCTTCTAAAATGGAGCAGTTCTGCAACTTGCATCCACTATTACCACATAACCTAGATCATACACCAGTGAACACTGCTGGTCTACGCTCTATATGTTCAAATATAGCCCTACTGGCAGCTTTAAGGGTTTTGTTCCACATGTTATTATTACCACTCGTAATAGTGTTGCTGTTAGGATGATTATGAGCTTAGGAGGGGAACCCCAGCTCAGAGGGCCTGGCCACCACTTTTAATTTTCGTCCACACATTCTAATCCAAATGCCACATTGAACTTGAAAACGAGCCATCTGTCCCCGCTCTCCTTACCTGGCCTGCGTAAGCCCGCAACACAACACAGAGGCAGTGCAAATGCATGTCTTGCACTGTCATCGTCGCTGACACACAGGGGAGCGGTGCAGCAATGAACAAAACGGGGATGCGGTGACAGTGGGGCATAAACAGATACAGCAACCAGAGATCTCCGGGTCCACGGGGTCCGTACACCGAGCAGTGAGCACCGTGCGAGAGACCCCATTCGATGATCAGGCTGCGGCGTCGATTCGAGCGACCTGTGCCTCGTCGAACAACAATCCCCGCTCGTCTTCACGGAGACCAGGCATAGACGGGCCTGCAGAATCTATTTGCAACGTACACGATGGTGCGCTATGCCCACCCAGTTCAACACCAAGGACAGCGGCCGACGCGCGGAGAGCCTTGACAGCCATGACAACACATGCACCACAACACCACGATGCCCCTCTCTCTCACACTCTCTCTCTCTGCGCGCGGGGATGCGTCTCATGCACACACACACAGACCTGTGAGGAATGACACCGCCGTTTCAGTGCAAAGCGTCGTACGCGGAGACATGGACACAAACGCAAAAGCCTTTCAACAGCGCAAATATCTCGTTTTCCTACAGCGGATTATTTTTCTGCCTCCTCCAACAAGCAGCGGCGGCGGCGGCGGCGGCTACATTATTCTCTCCGTTCTCTCCGAGCTCGCGCGGTCACGGTCGAATAAAAAGGCTCCGCACCTACCTGCTTGTGTTGGGGGTCGAGGCGCTTACATTTCCCGTCGCTTGTTTAGCTCTGTATCCCGTGGACGGTGGGACTACGGTGGGCACCGTTATGTGTCTGCCAGCGCCATGTTATTATGACTGAGTGGAGGACGGTGCGCTCCTGTGCGCTACATCCGGGATGCGGTAGGAAGACGGTGGGGGGGGGGGGGGGAAGGGGGTGGGGGGGGGGGGGTGTAGGGGTGAGAATGAGAGCGAGAGGGTGGGGTGCGCTCCTCCGGATGTGTGGAGCACCTGTGATTGGGGACAACCTCCAGCCCACATCCGTCACGGCCACGCCCATACCTGCGTCCCACTTCCGGATTTCAACCCCCCCACGCTGCTGGAGCTGGTCAATATAGCACAAACTAGTGTCATCAATAATATCTAGAGTTACCAACACCAATTTTGTATAGTTGTGAGACACAAAAGTGTAAGCTATTAAATGAATGTAAAAATAGATCATTGAAACGGATGAATGGTAAAAAAAAAAAAAAGAAAAACATTGGTTCAATCTAAAGGTTATGGAGAAATGGTAAAAAATAAAAAACGTTAATAAAAAGTGAATTTCACTCTCAAGATATGCATTACATATTGCAGCTAACTATTATAGATAGATGCTTGCAAACCATGTTTGCACTTGGCAAACACGTTTTTTTTATATATAGATCCTCTTCGTGCTTCAGTGATTTGTCCCCTTGTGATGATGATGATGTCCTCACCTCCTCTGTCTCTGATGCAGCCTCCCTATCACCCATAAATCCCCATGGGAAATGTGAGTCCGGACTACAAGCAGTGGGAACACACCTTGAGCTCAGGAATATTCCAGGGTGAGCCCCACTTATAATGGGCTTTATGGACAGCCACGTCTATCCTTCAAATATATATAGCCACACTGGTGATGGATGGGGTGCCTTGTGATGCATTTTAGTCGTTCATTTATATTACTTGAGTTAGAGATGGTATCTAGAGTTCAGGATCAAATGTAGAAGGCCCAAGATCATTGCATAAAAAACCCAATAATGTGTAACCTCTAAGGCATGAAGAATGATACAAATGTGTGAGAAAAAGAGTTTGGAATAAAACAACTCCAAGTATATACCTTGACTTTCAATTTGTCCTATTAATGGACTAATGCAAATGGCATCATCAAGCCAAGAAATATAAACAAACAATCCTGTTCACAATTTTCCTACATGCACTGTATTTTTCAACTGATCACACTTGGCCAGTGGGCCTACCTTACATCCATCTTCTGAGAATTTTCATTTCCATCTAGTGGTGAATAGTGGGAAAGCATCTAACAGTAAACCTTCCTCAGCTCTTCATTTTCCCCTATTTGAAGTTTTTGAGTTTATGCAAATCAGAATGTGCCAACTCTCTGGAAGGATTGGCTAAGTTCCTGACTCTCGGCTGGTATGTTGTGATTGGTGTGGCACCTGATTCAAATGACCTACATTCCTCTAAGCAGAGTGGGCCTTGATAGAGATAAGTGTGATTTGCTGTTTGAGAATCTAATATTAAGTTGTATTGGTGGCTGCTGGTAATGTCTGAAACACAAGCCAACGCATCTCTCAACTACTTTTTGATATTAAATTGATCTCATAGTGGTCCAGATGTGATGATGATTTTAACACACACACAAACACACACAGAAACAGACTGAGACCCCTGCTAAAATGTGCAGCTGTCCCCATGGCAACTGCAGCAATATTGTTTTCTTTAAAACCATCAAATACACTTTTACCTCATGTGTTCACTCGTATTTTGAATACACAAAAGCATCCTCATTTGGATTTTTTTTAGAGCAGCCACACACGCGCAAGTGATTGAAAAACAGAATCTCATAGAAAACCATTTGTTTGATCACGGTTAAACATTCAGGCGTGCTACCCGTTTTGGGGATTCCCTGGAAGCACTGTTTCTTTAGCAATGTTGACTTTAAATAAGAAAAAGTGGTAAAGAGCAGGGATAATGGGAGGAAAGGAAGATGAGGAGGATGCAGCTTACGCGTATTGGAACAAGGCCCAGAGCTTATCAGAGGCTAAAGCCACCACTGTCGCTTTGGAAAACCCTGCTCCTGCCAGAACCCTCTCTTCTGCCTAACAGCAGCACGCCTCACAGTTGTCTCCTTTTTCTTCTGCCCTATCATTGGTTGGCACTGCCAAAAGAGATCTCCTGCAAGTGACATCATTACCAGCGGACGGCATGTGTCTCGACCACATGGTAAACGTCCACTTCAGCGAAGCACTCTAGTTTGTTCTCAAACGCACGCTGAGATTTTAATACGGGCACGTGCAATTGTTCTTAATGCAGATTGGGTTGAGGAAAAGAGCACAGCCAGTTCCAGCTCTTCGCAGGCTGATGGGCCAACCGGGAGGCTAACCATGCGCCAAACGTCCTGGATTTTCTCTTGGCAAGACAACTCCCTCTGACAATATGTAGCCTAAGCAAGACGATTCCCCATGATCCTCCCAGAGCAATTCATTCTGTTGTCTTCCAGAGCCTACACTATGTGCCGGAGAAAATTAAGGATGTGGGAAGATTTTCCTGTCCAGACTTATCAAACAATGAGCATACAACAGTACATGATTTATGGAAGTGTATAAACCTGTGCAATCAGAGGCTAAGCTTTTAGTCTCCAACCGAGTTTGAGCTTCATCTTCCGCTCTTTTTAGCTACAACTCTTTTTTACATCAATTGTCACTGCCGAAGTGTCCTTCATACACTGTTTCCTCACAGTGTCCAATCGCCTTGTGAACACAGTTACTAATGGCTTGAGGACAGTGTTATTACAGTGATATTATTTGCTCTACCACAAGCACATAGACTGACTTTCAGCTCTAACATTAAAGCAGTAGAGTGTCTTGCCACATGGGGGCAGCGCAATAAGCTGTAAACAGCAACAAAACATTTTCACCTTATAAAGTTAACTTGAGAAACATGTCGTATAATTAATGGTTGCCCATGAACATACCCATCAGACACATGCTTACCATCTGTTGTGTTTCTGGCCACCTGATGACTGGAAGTCTAATATTAAGTCTTTTTTCTTTCTTTCTTCTTTTTTTGCTCGGTTTCATTCTCAAACAATTTAGGTGTTTTACAAGTTTTACAGCTATGTTTACCAGCTCATACCTCACTTTCTTGTCTGCTATTTGCCGTGTACGGTGCGTTTATTGGGGCTTTTTTGCTGAAAGCAATTGATGAGTGCAGAGAGGGAATATTAACAGTTATGTCGTGTGACCTATACCTGAATGAGCAGAAAGATGCCAAAGTCCTCCGTAGGGTGGAGAGGAACTGCTGAGTTACTGGAATATTACACATTCATTTGATCCGTTGCTAATATACAAAATATGGATTAGTCCAACTAATATGAGTGCAACTACAAAAAATGTGCAAAAATGTCATGCTATGCCCCATATGCAAAGTTAATACAGTACCGTTGATATACTGAAAATGTATAATTACTGCTTTAATACACAGCAATAGTCCCTGTTGTGCACAGGCAAACTGTTAAACAATGAACTCTGGAAATAGAATAAAAGGAAGAATAAAGGAACTAAACAGTAGGTCTTTTAACAGCTTGTAAGAGATCTGCTCAAGGCTACAGATTTGAGTACTACCACGTAAACAAAAAAACGCTCCCAAAGCCAGAGGACCCACTTCCCAATATGGCCACACTTCACGTGTGGTACTGCAAGCTACAGCAGACTTCTAAAGTCAGAATCTTCGATACCCATAAATAATGAATATCTGCATTTTAGATCAAGGTAAACACACACAATAATATGGTGGTACCTAAATATAATGTGGAATATCTCTCTGTGCAGCAATGGAGGCTCATGACTTTGTCTTACCAATTAAAAATGTCACTTATCTATATTCTGCTATGATTATGAAAAACAGAAATACTGGACAACAAAGGGATTCCATACACAATTCCAATTTGGTATGTAGGTTATAGCAGCCACAATAAAAAGTGTTAACCTGTTGTGTGAGATAATGTTATCCATACTTGTAGCTGCACATATTTGCATGAAAGTCAGCTTTTAGAGACACCAAAAAAATACTCCAACTGCATTTAGGTAATATACAGTAGTTACGTGTAATCCCAAGGGGCTACCTTTGTAAAGGGAATGGTTCGGTAAATTAAGGTACATTCATTTGTTTACTCTGTAATCGCATATTAAAGATACACTTTATTTTCTGCTTCTGGGTGGAATTTAAATTTAAACACCCAGCTGATAAATGTCAGACACTGAATTGTTGGAGGATTAAGTCCCAGGATTCGAAGACGCTTCTGTACTCTCTGGCATTTTTCAGCTCAGGTGACCACTAATCTAATAATAGCGTGAGGACAACCAGCACAATTGTGTGAACCCACATACGTGAGGGTTATTTGTTATCAAGAAGTTGCTATGGGGATTTAGGTCATCTGACCTAGACATTTCCCTTGTGTATCAGAATGATCTGATCTGTTATACACATCAGCTACTCAGCAGCACTCCAGAAAAAAAATTAGAGGTATGAACAAGCCCAATTCAATGAATGAACAAGGCAGCACCAATGAGTGGGACTGTAATTAGAACATACAGAAAACAGCAGTCTCTGTCCTGACTTCTTTGTATATCGGCTGTAATTGGGTTACTACCTATGTGTTGCCTAGACAGACATGGGATGAGTGTTAAACTGTCCCATGACTGCTCAACAGGAAGGTGAACCACATTGACACAAAAACACGCCATTGTGCTGTCAGTGGATCTAGTTTAGGCATAAAAAGGGAATGTGATTTCCCACCACCGACCACTGACTCGCCTCTTTGGGGCCTATTTATCCCAGAGACCCCCCTCACTCATGGGGGGTCTCTGGGATAAATGCTGATATTTATAAAAAAGGTGATAAGATCCATTATGATTGAGTGATTTGCAAATAAAGTTATCTTGAGCTGTCTTGGAAATTACACACTGTGTGATATAGTCTGAAAATGTCCATGGACGGATATTAGCTCCAGGCTAGTAATTGTCTATTATTTAATTTGGGTTTACTTTCCTTTAGTTTTATTTAATGAAGACCATGGTCCGGAATATCCCTCTCCTGAGGAAAAGTAATGACATGAAAATTACAGGAATAAACCGGATGTACGTTCTAAATTGAAAATTAAAACATTACTCACCATTTATAACTTATGTTTATGTAGTGATGTGTGGGGGTTGGCATTTCTTTCTGATGGCGGAGGAATAAAAGGAGGAGTGACTAAATTGGTGAGGGGGTTTGGGGCTATAAATGACGGTTGTTTGGTGCCAGGCTGCACACTGACTGATTCGCTGAAACTACAGCCACAGCCTGCTCCTGTGTGCACCTGAGGACCAAAGGTAAATTCTACACTCAACTTCATCTGTGGTAGCTTTTACATAAATGGTGTTATCATGGTGTCAGGGAAATAATGTTTTCCATGGTCCTAGGATTGATATAGTACTGTGGTCGCCAGTGCAACAGGTATCCTAATATAGAATGAAATTCATCAGAGTGTGTATATGTAGCTCATTAGTATTGCGTATTATTTGCAAAAGTTACTGACAGTGACGACGATTTTGCAAATTTTCACGAGTACATTTGCATCAACATGCAGTTTCCAATTTCCTATACTGTATTCATTGTATTCACTAAAATTGTTGTAAGTGAAAACCTGTAATGACAAATAATTGTTGCAAAGTCTTAATTTAGGAGCTAAATGTGTAGTCACAAGAATCATTGTTCCAGCAAATTCCTCTCTAACTGCACTATGCTTCAGAGGCAATCCCATGGTATACAATAAGCTTAAGTTAACAACGCAGGGCTGTAGGGAGACCCTATCATCTTCTCTGACATGTTAACAAGCTATAGAGTCCCCTGGTGGACACCTGGAGAAGTATTGTTTTTTCACCACAGCTCTTAAAGACTAATTGTTTCTGTAGTAGTAGTAAGTAGTAAGTAAGAAAATACATTAGTATATTTAATACAATTTTAATACTATATATATATATATGTGTGTGTATTGTTATTATTATTATTATTATTGTTATTATTATTATTATTATTATTATTAGCTTGTGAGGCTGCTCTGTCCCATCAAAAGCAATGTAATTTTTTCGAAATCCTGTTTTGGTTTACATGTGGATCTCTGTTTCTCGGTAAAGTGCTTTGAGACTGTCCATTACATAAATAAAAGCTGCAAAATACAAATATTTAATAACACAATCTTTTATTCTGACAGGCAGCATGGACGTAAGTACCTCATCGAATCCTCAAATGTCTACATTGGTAAGAATGACACATTATTGCAACTAACTATCTCTCCTTGTTTTCATCTAAATACATGTGCCCAAATCTTGGGCTTGCTTATGTCAACCGGCCTGTTTGCAACTGCAAGCTGTTGTCCTCCATCCTGTCCACCCTCTCTCTTCCTCGAATCTCCATCCTTGACCCTGACCCTTCTCTCTGTCCTCCCTCCCCGTCTCCTTCTCCCTCCCAGCATTCTGATGCTCTCTGTGGCACCTGCCCCTCCACTGGTTCTGCCCCACAGACTAACGGCCTCTGGCCCAGCCTGCCACAGTCTGCGGCCGGGTTCCCCGCCTGGCCCGGACAGCCCGCCCAACCTGCACCGTGCTGGACCGGCCAGCCGAACACACCCTGCTGGCCCGGTACACAACCGGCACCCGTCTCTGTCCCGGCACCCGTTCCGGTCCCTGCCTCAGCACAGGCCATGTCTCCAGCTCCTGCACCAATCACCGCAATAGTCCCAGCACCAGCTTCTGTGCAGCCCTGCCATCCCTGCTGGCCTGGCACACAGTACCAGCCTCTACAGCCGCCAGCTCCGACCCAAGCTCAGATCCCCGCTCAAGTCCCCGCTCCAACTCCTGCCCAAATTCCAGCCCCTGCCCCTGCTCCCAGCATCCATCAAAATGTACCACGGTGGCCTGCCCAACCTGGCTGGCCGTATAACCCAGGACAGTCAGGATGGCCTGGACAGAATCCAGCTATGATGCCTCCGCACTGGCTCCCTCCAACATCTGGACCACTCGTAAGTCAGATGCAAATAAATCTCACCAGCCTCACGATGCGTCTTTGTTTTTAGGTCGGTTTATTGTTCTTTTTTTTTACTGTTTTGCTTGTTAGAGTGTGCCGTACAACTTGAATCTGACCCGCGGGGTTTTTGACAAGATGATGATGACCATCTTGGGCCACGTGAAACCTAACGCGAAAATGTAAGCTCGGCGAAATGGACGGCGTCACCCTCTCCCACTCTGCTTCCAATACGTTACCTTTTCTCTATAAGATCTCATCTCAAGTAGTTCAAAATAACACACACAAAATATCTGAATCCTATCATCAGGGAAGAACAGAGAAACAAATTGCGCACGTCAGAGCACGTCATTGAAAGTCAAGCTTTGGTCTCCCACAGGTTCACAGTGAACTTTCTGAGAGGCAATGACATCGCCTTCCATATCAACCCTCGCTTCAGTGAAGGGGGCAAACAGGTGGTGGTCCGCAACCACAAACTGGGTGAGCGCTGGGGGCCGGAGGAGAGGGAGCTGAATGGAACCTTCCCCTTTGCTCTCGGGGGCCCATTTGAGGTAAGTTCTGAGAAAAGAGCGGATTTAGGAACAGGGCTGAAAGACGCTATGTGTAGCCTGCTAAGATCATTCAATCGGTTCATTCACCTTAAATGTCAACATGTGTTGCCACTGATCCAACATTGCTTTTCGGCGCATTCAATTTTTCCTCACTACACAGACATATTTTAATGACAGAAGCCTCTAATCCTCCTTAAACACGTCCCCTTGTTTGTGGTAATTGTTGTAAAAGACAATTACATTTTCAAAATTCTACACATGGCGCCCTTAACCGACCCCAGGTCACTCTTTCACGGTTAATATCAGGCTAACGTTTGGAAAAGATGGAAAGGGTTGGAAAGTCGCTTGTGCAAGCGAGTCC
The DNA here is from genome assembly GCA_016785305.1 of Colistium nudipinnis. NCBI lineage: Eukaryota > Metazoa > Chordata > Actinopteri > Pleuronectiformes > Rhombosoleidae > Colistium > Colistium nudipinnis. The sequence goes on along the minus strand of JAFBJU010003268.1, from coordinate 159,990 downwards.
TAGATAAGGGAACTGCTGCACTGCAGGGAGGCTCTTGGAGGTCAGTGGGGGTCTTGTGTTGCTCAATAACATCAATAACAATTATGCCCATTTTTAAAGACCATCATAACAACCTACAACAACAGTACAACAGCATATTCTGCTTTTGCAACTGAAGCTTTCCTGGATTTTGAGCCAGTTAATAGATTCGGCAAAACCGGGGAGTTGTTCGAAATAAAGCTTTGACTGATGCACGGTGTGTCTTTTTTGTATAGGGGCAGTGTGACATTGTCAATAATCTGCTATGTTCCAGATGAAGATCCTATGCACTCACGAGACGTTCAGGGTGGCAGTGAACAACATCCCCCTGTTTGAGTTCCGACACCGCGTCAGAGAGCTCAACCAAATTAACAGAATCAACATCCTGCATGATGTCGTCCTCACCTATGTCAATGTGGAGAGTCTTCCATAGGAAACACAATATATGCCAACACACAGAAATGCATAACAGGACATGTGTTCATAATCTCACGCTATTAATGCACTATACTGTGGCTATACTTCAGCTTTCCCATTTTTATCCTGGAGCTTAGATATTAGATATAACAAAAAGGTTGTAATGCAATAGTTGTTATTACAACATGAGCTGTGCTCATTCTATAACGTGCCATAATAAGTTGCATAACTTAAAATTGCTCAAATAGCTTTTCACTCTCACTCTACTGTTTATGGTGTGCAACCTGTTCTTTCACAATTAAAGTGTTACTAACCCAGAATAAATCATGCATCCATATTGTCTGAAAACAACGGGGAGCCTGTCGTGGCTGAGTTTCCCGTTTATTTAACGCATTCTCATATGCATGTGTCACTTAGAAATGAGCAATCTGTTTTCACATGTCGCCGCCATTTGGAACTGCGCGACAGCAACACCATAGGAGAATGTCTTCCAGAGTAAACTAAAAGCATCAATAAACATGAAAGCCAGCACGATGATGTCGTAAATGTTCATAGACGTATAGGAGCATGACAAAAAAAAAAATGTTAATAACTGTCTGAGCGACGACCACCATGACTCTCTTTTCCATATGCAAATTCCTGTCCACCCATAACTATGTATAACACAATTATGGAGACAGGGACTGGTACCACATGAATTTTGAAACCCAATTACATTTTGTAAAACTTTTATTGCAAAAAGTGCCTCGAGATAGTGGTCGTTGTGGTTTTGGGACATACAAAGAGATGAATTTAATATTTTAACTTGTTTTCGACTATCTGTGGTATACATGTGATGTAATAATTCTTGTCCTTGCTGTGTCTCGCTTCATAAAATGATTTTTTTTTTTAGTTTCGGTGCAAAACACTGGACAACAATTTTTCCAGTTTCTCCAAATATAATGCCATCTCGTCCATTTTCGATTGACAAAGTTTAATTAAGAGTGTACTTAAAATCTGTGCAAATAGCAAGTGTGAAATTCACAGTGACCGTCTGGCTCATGCTTGCATTGCTGCATATGCGCAAACCCTCAGGTCTTGGCATCTAGTCTCCTTTCCACAGACTTGAGCAGCAGCTCAGCGTACTGTTCCAGCAGGGCAAGGGCCTCGTCTCCCTCACCTTTGACCACCCGGTCGAGCGGGGGCCCCTCGCACAGTGAGTGTGCGCAGGGCAGAGAGTCGAGCTCAGCCTTGACTGTGGACAGAGCCTCGGACAGGATTCTCCTCATCTGCAGTTGATCCTCACTGCGCTGTTCATCCGACTGTAGAACCTAGTTTGAAAGAACCCATGCACACGTAAGTCAGTCAGCCAAGCAGCGACACACAGAGCGCTCGTCAAAGGCTGATACTGTGGTGGATATTAACTTGAACTTTTTTCTGTTTGGGTCTTATATCAATGTGATTTTAATATCTTTAGGTTTAGGATAAAATTAAACTTTTATGGCGTTATTGTGGAGTTTTGAAACTTGTGGTGGGCATTGCCAAATGCTTTCTGAAGAATCAAGGAAATAATAAATGGATAATTTGCTACCATATACAACAATACAAAGCAGCAAATCATTATATTTTCTAAAAGAGGGAACCCGAACCAATACCTGACATTTATGTGAACAGTTACGAAAATACTTGTTTGTGAATATTGAACTGATAAATGCACACATCATTACAGCCAAGATCTAAAAATGTATGTGTGAAAATGTTATTTATTATTTATGTATTTTGGAGACTTAATGTGCAAACATAGCAGCAGAAGGTCTACAGGAGTAACGCAAAATTATAAAAACAAATAATAAAAATAATATTTTGAGAATATATAAGATTTAAAGCAAAAATCAATTGTATTATGGACAGTATTCTTCACCTATGCATGTCATTTGCAACAATAAGAGGAACATGTGAGAGGCACCAATAACAGGCATGTCATTAGTAGGAATTTCTTCACCATCTCTCTCTTGTCCTTTCATGATTTTTTAGACATACACTATACACATTCACTGACCGTGGTGTAGAGCTTGGTGGTTTGGCTCAGAATGTTGTGAAGCTCAGTAATTGTCCGCCTGCAGGTTTCCAGGGTGATAGAGTGGTCTGCGGACAGGGCAGCAGAAGGACTCTTTCAAGTATTGCACCGCATGTGGTCAATCAGAGTGTGCACAAAGACACACAGTCAGAAGTACAGACTCACAACAACACACGTTTACTGAGCTCACCGGGGGGAACAGTTGAGCTAAAGGTTAAAGAGTGTTAAAAGAAGCTATCGGAAAAACACACGAGGAGGCTGTCGAGCTGCGGCGGTCGGAAGCAGATAAAGTGAGAAAAAAGGATTTCACCATTTATATCCGACGTACAGTTGCAGGCGCAAATGTGAACTGTGCATCTGTCATCTTGACATTTTAATTATGTACCACAAAGCAGTGTTGAACTTCTTAAGGCAAAAACACAAAAGAGAGGAATCAAACATCACTGTAATCACAGTACTGTCAGCGAGAGGCCACCAAGGCAGGCAGAGGGACATGAGAGCCACAATCAGGCAGAAAGACCGCCAGGAAGACAGAAGTATGGAGAGATTCAGTGATGAAGAGGAAGAATTTTTGAGGCCGACATGTCAACACAACCAAAAGTGACAGACCTGGCCGGGGGTCGGCATGGGAGGCGAGGGCCTGTTCCGGCACCAGAGGGCACTCTTTAGCTGGAGCCACCTGTCCTGGCTCATTGGCACTGGGATGGAATGCGAGAATCATGCCAATTGTTGTTGTATATTCATTCGGACATGTTATCAGAGCAGGAATAATCAGAATTCGAATTTGAATAGTAGAAAACACTGGCATACTAAAATGTATGAAATGTACTTCATTCTGCAACAGACATAAGGACGTTAATAAAGCTTAGCTGACCGAAATACTTCCTATTTTTAAAGGTGGTTTAGGTTCGAAAGAAAATCCTTTCAGCTGCTTGTGATTCTCAAAAAAAAAAAGTGATTTAGAATTACGAAAAAAAGGGGTTTACCTCTTAGAAAGAGAGCTGCTCCTCTGCTTCACTGGTAGGCAACTTGGCGAAGACGGATCCAAACTTAAAGACAGATGTCTACCTAAAGCTGACCAGATAAACACAAGGCAATGCATTTAGGAAAGGTAGTTTTCCAACTGTGGCATATTACAGCACGTCTGTCTCACCTTGTTTTTGGAACGTAATATCGCTGTGCGGGTCTGTCGTTGGTGTAGAGGCCCTGGACAGAGTCGGGTGTGGTCTCGCCTCTAGGCAGAGGCTGCGTCGAGGGCTCAAAAGCTGCTTGGGAAGCGGGATGCGAGAGGGTGGAGTGTTCTGGGCAAAGGGAGTGGGTGAAACTGTGGCCGTAGGATGGGGCGAAACAGGGTGGTGACTTTTGGATAGAGGACACAACAGGGCCGACGATAGGGATGATGAGTCGCCAGGAGGAGGGACGGGGGACGAGCTGAGCCGCGGAGGCTCCGCCTCCAGCTCTCTTGATGACCACCGACCCTTCGGGAAGGAGGGGGAGCAAGGTGGAGTGTCCATCTGGATGCCTTCCCCCAGAGAGGAGGAGCGGCTACTTTTAGCCATGGAACTGGCCGTGGGGTTCATGTAGGAGTGCTGGGGCTTGAGTTTGGGGCTATCCCAGGGCAAGGGGGAACGGGGGGACTGTGGTGAGCCGGAGGAAGGGGAAGAAAAGTGGAAGGACGGCCTGTCATGATCCAGGAAAAGGTGCTGAGGTCTCTTGTGCAACTCCTTCCGCTCACTGAACAGCAAAGGGGAGTGAAGAGCTGGAGAAAAGACGAGGAGGAGGAGATTAATGTGACTTGTTTGGGACAATAGAAGGACGTAATAAGTCTGGGTAATGATCCAAAGTCTGACAAAACTTATTCTGCATTTGTCACCAATCTTCATGCTCCGTGATGTAGCTCATAAAAAATTCAAATGCAAATAAGCATACTAATAATGGAACCAAACGATGATAAAAACGCACAGTCTGAGGCCAGGTTCTGCGCGGATTGTGATTTCATCAAATATGTCGCTCTGTCCAACTGTGTCAGCGGTTTGGATGAAGGGTTGGACATCCTCCACAGGTGGGACCTCGTCGTCGTCTTTTTGGTTCTGAGGGTGCACTCCTTCTCTGCAGCATCTGCCCTGCTGAGACGAAACACCTGTTATTTAAGGTCACACACATGTATTGATAGTCGAAACATTATTTGTATGTACAGTACAGTACATAATGTACATATTTTAGAGGGTTTTAGGGTTCAGTTTCAGTATCTACCTTTGTTAACCCCTATTGGGCTCTGTAAATAACAAGCAAAGAATGCTTTCCTTCTATACTTTTCGTTTGTGATTCATTAATTCCAGTCTGCATTTTTATGAAAATAAACCCTGTGCAGTTCCCAGTCAGTATATATCCTTACTTGGGCCCTTCAGTCCTGCCAGGGGACACATGGATCTTGTCCTCTTTATTTCTACTTTGGCCATCTTCCATCAAAGGCCGGACTTTTGACACGGGGGGCTTAGTGGAGGGCACTCCCCTACACATAGACAAAATTACGTGATTGCAGGGATAGAGGAGCAGATGAGTGAAATACACAATGCAATCCCCTAAAGAATATTAAAACAAAACTAGTTACATGAAATATGAAGTCTCATACAGGCCCTGGTTACTGAGCCTCGCTACCCACTTTGACAGTCCCGTTCATTAAACTGTGCGCCGCATGCTGTGGGTTGCAAATATCAAATGAATAGATGTGGTCATGATAGTTGTTGCTGTGGATAGAGATGTTGGCTTAAATATTAACACATTGGTTGCCTTTTATTTTATTTATCTATTATTATTGTGAGATGTCAAATTAGAGGAATAGTTGGACTTTTTGGCGAGCCAGGAGTTAGATCAAAAGCTCACAAACACATTATATCTTGTTGGTTTCATATGTAAGAAATACAATGTTTTACACAGGTTTATGTATTATGGACTAATTCTTTGCCAGGAGCTGTTGTCAGGCGACCGGCTTCATTACTTCATTAGTCTTTGTGGGCTGATGTTGTTATGTTCAAACAGAGCCAGGCTTATTCATTCTTAAACAATGTTTTACAGGTTTGGGTACACAATTACCCAAACATAACAATGTCTTTTCAGTGACAGCTGGGCTGGATCAGGGGGGGTACGCACATGGTTAGGCAGAGCAGTGTGCGCGAGTCCACATGGATCTGTAATTATAGCGGTGAGTACACGCTGGTCTGAAGTGGTCAGCAGTACCTGTTATTATGTCCTCTGGCCAGGAAGCTTGACGACATACTGAGCTTTGGGACTCGGCTCTGCTCAGCTGAGGACAGAATACAATTAGGAAAAAGAGAAGGTGGCAAAGAGATAGGAGAAATAACCAGAGAGAAACCTAAAGAGACCAGAGGACCAATCAATATTGCGTAATATATGTGTGTGTGGCTGCGTGCTTGCCCTGCCTGACCTGTGCCGCAACCCTCTGCCAGCGTCTCAAAGTTCTGCCGGAGGAAATCCTCTTGACCGCGGCGGGGAGTGTCAGTCACTGTGCGCAGAGCTTCGTCCATACTCGTCACGTGGGCCTTACGTTTCGCTTCTTCTCTGTCTGTTCCCTCCTCATCGGAGGTGTCCTTGCCCAGAGACTCCGCGTCTGCAGAATCTGGAAAAAAAAAAGAAGCAAACGGAGGAATACACCGAACAGAACGAGAGTGTTCTTGATATCGATAAATCTACTGCAGAGAACAAGCGGGTACCTGATAATCCTTAACAAATGCCATTCAATCCAACAAAGTCAGATCCCTGAGGTTTATACGGTGCAAGGCTTTTGTCTGATATAGTTCTATCAGGTCCGACACGGAGAGGAAAAAAAGACATTCTCATGTCCGTGTGCTCAAATCCCTCTCTGCGGTATCAGGTTTAATGTATGTTGAAGAGATACCGCGGCTTTCATGTACATATTAGTCCTTGATTTAAAATCCTGCCCTTGACACACTTTGAGATTATCTGAGTTGAAACAGGACCGTGGACAGATAAACATGCAGCGACACATCATGCCAATGTGACTTGGATATCTTCGTTAAATTCCTCTGCTTTGCCAGCAGAAAATCAATAGACAGCAACTATGTGTGGTCATTTTCTAATATTTTTAGCAACTCAGCCCAGGCAATATGGCTTTGGTTTAAGGAGAAATTGTGTAATCGTGGTCAAGTGTGTGTGAAGTGTGTGTTGGGGGGGGGTCTTTTCCGACACTACCACTGGGAGGCGCTGAAGTGAGACATTTTCAAATTGAATGAAAGAAAAATGTCTTTTTTCCAATACTTTTTCCATTTCTTGTGCGCCCTTGCGTTTTCATTAAGGAGCTGCACTGCACACTGTCCGACTGTGTCTAGTTCCTCACCATCCAGGACGTGATCCAGGCTGGAATCCCGGCTGTGGTAGCCCAGGGAGCAGGCGCTGTCCAGGCCGAGGCTGTCCTGGCTCTCGCTGCGCATCCCTCGCCCTTGCATCCTGCAGTGCTGCTCCTTCACTATGTTATCACTGACGTATGAAATCGCAGAGAGGGGGAAACAATGAGGAAGAGCGGCGGCCAGGGAGGAAAACTAGAAACAGAAAGGCACTTTTGTTCCCCTCCTTCACGGCCACTGTGTTGGAAAACGTGCGGTAGCAGGAAGGGATTTACCTGCCCTGTAGCCTCGTGTTGTTCTCAGGGTCCCCGGGGTACGGCGCGGCTCCATCATGAACCGCGATGCCCTTGTGCGAGGTCGTCCGGTCGCCATGCGGCCTGGGCTGATGCTTCTTGGATCTGTCCTCCAACTGCTGCTGCAGCGAAATTGGGCATTGGTGACATTAGGATTGCAGGGCAATTACACACACACACACACACACACACAGCTCCCTCTTTCTCTCTCTCCGACATCCTGTACGTCCATGCGTACCATGGGCTCCTGCAGACTGGACCTGCTCTGTCTCTGGCTGTCACGAGGGTTTTTCTTCGGAGCGAAGGTCTCCAGCTGCCTCAGGTCCAGCATGGATTTAACCATCAGCTGCGTAGAGCCCATGCGATAAGACCAGCGCCTCCGAGGAAGCCTCGCAGACTCGGTGGTTACCTCGTCTAGGTCTTCGGGCTGTAAAAGTTTGAGACGCATAAATTCGCACACCAAACCAGACTTCTGTGGCAAAAGACGCGACTGAAAGATGAAAATGAAAGTTACATTTAAGTGTGACTGTTTCTGAAGATGATGGATTTGTGATTTGTTTAATTCTGTGCTCACCCCCGGTAAATTACTGAAAATGTAATGTCTTGTTCGGTCGAGATAGGACTAAGATCCCTAAGACATTTCACTCCCTAGAAAAGTTTTGTAAACTAAAGAAAATAGGAGACATCAAATCAACAGCCTAAATACTTAAATATTGTACAGAATATCAACCATATAATGTAAACATATTCAGCAGGAATTGAGTTGTAATGAAGTGAGCAATTACATTTAATCACTCAGTTCTTAACATTTATTTTCCACTTTACTTTATGGGTCAAATAAAGTAAAAAAAAAAAAGGGATAGACGATGTAATGCACTTTTAAAACGTAAAAAAAATGCAAGTAAGATAAATGTTATTTTAACCAATATATATTTGAAATTGAGCATAACCACTCACCTTCCTCTGTCCCCAGTCCTGTTCTTCATCCGAGCCTCCTGAGGCATGAAAGAGCAGAATAATTAGGAATTAGAAAAAAATATACAATTTTTATGGCAGGATTTTTCAAAATTTGGCTGCACAGAAATGTTATGTGAAGGTCAATACGGCAGGCAGGTGATGTTTAAAGACAGGGTTCTTCTTTTCTAAAGCCTTTGATGAGTATGAATACGGGGCTGGGTTTGTATTCTCAGGCAGTACCAGTGTCCTCCTCTTCTTGGCTGCTGTCAGATGATGTAGGGATTGCGTTGTCCTCGGGGTCGCTGGGGTCGCCGGTCTCTCCATCCTCACCTTCGTGCTCGTGTTCACTGTCTGAGGACAAACCAGCCAGAGTCGGGGCGCTGTACGCCTCCCGCCTGTGGTAACACAACCAGAGATTCAAACGAAACCAGAATCAGAGACTAACGAGAAGACTTTTTTTTTTCTTGGTGATCACATGATCAGCAACTCGTTTACAGAACGGCCGTAATCAGCGGGAAGTCCCGAGAGCGGCTAGTGTCACCTGAATCCGGAGGACTTGCGGGGCGGTGTGTTTGGGTTTCGTCTGAGTTGGCACAGCCTCTCTCTCATGCTGATTGTCAGCTCTGGAGCCAGCCGCCACACAAAGATACAGCTAGGAGATAAAAGCATTCAGGCATTAAAAATTCAGCATTCCATTTCAGCTCGACGATTGAGGAAACTGTCGGCAAACACATTTCCCCACTCATTTCCTCCTACAGCAGATTTTGTTCCAAATTTAAATGTACTGCAGGGGGCCGTGCACAGAATGTATTTATACTTTTATTTTATTATATAACTAATGCTAGTTACAATGTAGAGTATCACATTGCAATACTCATTGAAATGCATAATAATAATAATAATAATAATAATAATAATAATAATAATAATAATAATAATAATAATAATAATAATAATAATAATAATAATAATAATAATTTCTAGTAAAACTGCACACATAACAATGTCTCTCACCTGTCACCGGACACAGAAATCAAATACTTGCAGTCCTTGGTAAATTTCATCCCAGTGACAATCTCTGCAAAACAGAAAAGGTGCCTGGTTAGTTATTTTGTTGCCCCGGGCAATGTTGGGTGGTATATCATATTCCCTGCTGCCATAAATGTGTCATTTACTCCCTGCTCAGCTTGGCTGCATGAATAATGGCTATGTGAGATAGACGTGTGTGTTCTTTTACCCGAGTGTCCAAACATCGTGGCGACACACTCGCCGGTGTAGAAGTCCAAGATGCTGATGTTTTTATCGGAGCAGCTTGTGGCCACATATTGACCCGAAGGATCGATCTGCACCTGCCGGACCAAATGCAAAAGCATCCCATTGTTTATGAAGGGTGTATAGAGGAAATGAAGGAAGCTGTGTGTGCAGTGGAGAAACAATGTTTACCCTGAGCAGACTGCCATCCTCACTCAGTGATCCTTTGTAGAGCTTTTTCTGCTTGCCACTGCTGATGTTGAAGATCCTGCGGTCATAAGGACAAGACACGTTAAAGATAACCGATTCATTCCAGCCGCTAACCTCCCTGCCCTTTAAAAAAAACGCATTTACATGGCCACACACCTGATGCAGCGGTCTTGGCAGCCAACAGCAGCATACTTGCAAGTGGGGTCTACGCCCATGTCATACAGTGTGGTTTTCCTCACCATGTGGTGAGAAAGCCTGAACTCTGTTCCGGTGTCGGTCTGCAAAACAAAAAGAAACGCTTTGAGGCCGCTGCGCAGAGATGGAGAGGCAGCTCTAGATTCAGAGTGCGATGGCACAGCGCTGAATGAAAAATTGTCACGTGCGTGGATCAATATATCAGGCGTCACTTTGGTTGTGCATTGGATAGCTGAGTTAAGTTACTCCAACCTACTCGACTCTAACTTCTATCCTCAAAACGACAAATTGTCTCCTTTTTTTTTTCCGGTGGAGGTCAGAAATCATTCAATGCTATTAATCAGTGTATTTCAATTACACCTGGTCTAACAACATATATAGCTAAGAACAAGGTGTTTGGGGCAAATATACCATATATCTAGTGTTTGTACACAAAACAAACATTAACAAATATCAATATCTGTGATTGGCTATATCAACTATAGCTGTTTTGCTGGTGCACTACCTTAAAATGCACAGAACAAAAATATTTGTCATTTTCCTCAGTTAAAATTTGGTGGAAAGACAAACTAAGCTGAAGCCTAGGACAAACTAAGTCATTAGATTTTTTTTCAGCTTAAGTGATAAGAAGTTTTGTGTTTGCGGCACACGATCACTGACAGAGGATACTCATTTATGTTTTGCAGAGAACGCGGGGCTGTCACAACAAATCTCTGCCATGAGCACTGCATAAATGTCAGGATGCTGAGGAGAGGTTCCGCTCAAGACCGACAATTTAGTCTCACTGTGCTCTGGAAAAATCCTAAAGTGCAGTGGCCTGAATTGTGTCCTGAGGTTTACATAGGACGCAAGGATACACGAATGTTGAAACGTATTCAAGTATGATCAAACAGACAGCTGCCCCACTAACACAGAAGCAAATATAGAGGAAAGAATGCAGCATGACGTCTTCTTTGTTATTTTAGGTATGCAACTTGTGCTCCAATGGCTTTTTTTGTGGCTACTTGGATTGGGTTAGCGCTTTGCTGCACAGCGAGTCATTTAATTGGAGAAATGCATGAAGCAGCAAAGAAGTGTGAACAAAGAAAAAAAAAAAAAAAAACAATCTTAAAAAAAAATATATATATATATATATATATGAAATGAAATATGAAATTAGGTTTATAACGAAATACATATTTGATCAAAAGTAAGGACTGGTGAACTGGGTCTTGTTCATATGTTTCTTACCTTGTGTGCAGTGTGGAAATAGATGCTCTTGTCTGCCCCACAGCTGATCATCCTCACCTTGTTCTCATTAGCTGGGGAACAAAAGCAGTTATTGCGGAATGTACTAGGCTTCCAGGAATCACAGAAGTCCTGTTATTAACCAACAAACTGGTATGATTGGTATAAAAAAAATCCCCCACAGACACATTGTGAGAGAGAACAAAATGTACATAGCGAAAGGGCTTCACCGCGTAACAAAGCTCCACCTGAATACACATATGAAGCTGTCATCTATTATTTAAACATGTGGGGCTGCAAGAAACATTTAAACGGGACTTTTACAGCGGCACAAGTGGCTCACCAGCAAAGCGCACGGCGGTTATGGAGGAAGAGTGCTCGTCGAGTGTTTGCACAAGGCTGTAGTCCTTGTGAGCGTCCAACACATGGATCAGACGGTCCCTGCTGGCTGTGGCCAGCAATTTCAGACCTAACAGTGATGTGATCTGATTAGAGATGTTATATTGTGCACAACGACCTCTACAAACATGTCATCTGTGTATTCAGTGGTCAGAGTCACATACACACACCACACACTCGCCTGTTTTTGGATTACTGTACTCCAGACAGAGTATCTCAGCATCGTGGGCCTGCACTTTGAGGATCTCTTCCATGCTGCGGAGGTCATGAACCCTGGACAAGACGCATACACATAAAGTTAACTGACAGCCATTGTGGGGAGTTGGGTGAATCAAACTCTTGAAATTGTCCACTCGTCTAAATTTGAAGCTTCATGTCCTACCTCAGCATCCCATTGCGATCACCAGATGCCAGGTGTATGCCGTCTGGACTGACACAGATGGTCCTGATGCCTGTCCGGCTTTCTGTCGTTTGTCCATCCCCAGATTTATCTGCATTTGCCATACATTCAGGATCCAGTAAAGAAGCTGTGCTTCCGTCGACGTAGATTATATTTAGGAGATCCTGAAAAGCAAAGATAGATAGAGAAAAAACTCATTTGGAGAATATAAAAAAACGTCAATATTCAAATGACACCAAACTCACACTGCTGAGGATGTTCTGAAAATGAACACGGTTCTGAAACCAGTCCTCCATGTGCCACAGTCTGATGGTGTTATCAGCGGAGCAACTGAGGAATGCACCAGATGACAAACCAGCAGCCATTCCCACAGGGACATCTGGGAAAACCTGAACCGAGGACAGGGGACGAGATGGGTAAGTGTTGATTTATGGAATATAAATTCAAGGAGGCTATGCAGCATTAATGTATGCAACTGTAGTGCTGTAATATACTATAATATTCACAATAAAGCATTGTCAAGAACTGCAATTACACAATTCTGCTAAAAAGTATACATTACTTGACCATACTAAGCAAGTTGAACTTCTTATGTAAATGTGACACACAATTAAAACTATAATGTTAATATATTTCCTATTCAATGCAATAATAGACAAATACATATAAAAAGAGATCCTTTCGTGTGTCCCAAACAGCAGGTTGTTTTTGGAACGGAATTGATCAATCCCCCAGTTTCCCCTGTATCAGTAACCTAATCAATAACAGGCACACAACTGCTGAGTCGGCATGTGGTCGGAAACACTTCCTCTTGCATGCTTACCTCCAAGTCCCAGACACAAGCGGCATGGAACAGGGCAGAGTGCACCTTGCCCACCCTGCTGACGTCTCTCACATCCCACACGTACAGACTGTGGTCATTATACACACAGCTGAGCCAGTGGCTGATGGGGTCGTAGGTAACTGCAGTGACCACTGGGTAACGGAGATCTGCCTTGGTGGAAAACAGGGGGCTGATGGGAGAGCGGTTGAAAAACATGTTTGAGAAGAAAAAAAAACAAAGAATAACAGCAGCATATTATTTCCTGCAAGACGCCAAATCTCCCAAGAAATAGACAACATTGAGGAGAGCTTTTCACTGTGAAAGGTCGCCACTGGAGACAGGAAGCGCTATAAATAGAGAGAATCTGATCCTGCAGTGGATCCCTGCCAAGGGTTCCTGCTGAGCTCCGCCTCACCTGGCCTCAGTAATGGCCGAGACGTCCGTGCCGAGGGGGTGCGGACGCGGCAGCGTGGAGACATAGCGCAGGTCACCGGGACTGAAGGCTCGCACCGTTCCATCGGCGCAGCCGCAGAAGATAATGTCCTCCGACAGAGACACAGACTGGGCCACGCTCGTCTGCAACGCATTACAAGATACAACCTAGGCATCAGCTTGTTGTGTAGCTCGAGAATTGTAGTGTCCCAGACAGCCCTCGTGGAGCCGGAAAAAAAGCCACAATAATGAAACTGTCAAAAAAAATGTGACATGCGAGGCCTACAGTACCATCGCAATACAGAAAAAATATATGCTGTATTTTCGGGATAAGTGTCTGTATATTGTCATGATGTTATATGTCATAGCAACCTAAAAAAATATATTTGAATATATAAGCCTTACATTTAAATAGTTCTTAGACTACTGCACAGGAATACTGCCAGTCGGTTTGTATAAAGGTCACAGAGGAACACATCCTGTGCTTTTCGTTGGTTCTAATCTCTCTGATCCTTTGGCAGAAGGCAAGGGCATGGGGTCATACGCCTTCATCCTCACCTCTCCACTAAACACCACAGCAGGACACTGGCCTTGAGCATTATTGGTTGATAAACACAGTAAATATAGTGAATATTTCATACCCACAAAGGCCAATAGGATAAGGGAAATTAAAATGGGTTCTACTGAAAAAGTAAAGAAAGGAATAGTTGGCAGCAAAGGATTGTTTTGTTGATAGTAACAAAACCAACAACAGGTAGAACGACAGCAGATAGGAGGTTGCGTGTTTACTTTCTTGCCTGACTCGTCAGAACGAGACCAATGTTGTATATCAGCTGAGATTGTGTTTCGTGTTGATGGAGTGACACACACCGATCAATATATTGTCATTATTTTGAAAAAAGCTGCAACATCCACATAGGTTTCACCACTTCCTGTTTATCTCCGCATCAGCAACATTTCTTTTCTTTTTAATCTCTGGTTTATGGTCAATTCAATCCTGCTCACCCGATGCCTGCTTGTTTCACGAGAGATGCAGCAGCATTTCAACCACGAGCCGTTGGATACATAGCCCCGTCACTCACCCGTAGGTCCACCCACTTGTCCAGTGTCCTCTTGCTGTTAAACTCACACAGCAGGCCGGAGGAGGTAATGCAGAAAGTGGAGTCGCATCTAGATCCCCGTCCGCAGGCCACATCGCAGAAAAAGTTGTTCCTCAGCTCTCCCAGCAGCCCCGAGCGGCCCAGCAGGGGGACGGGAGCGCTGGCCTGGACACGACAGAGGGATGAGGGTTGGTGAATAAAGGCACAGCATCCCCATCCAGCCTCTTTAAAGCATGTGCATGCGCGGTGTGTAGCTATAGGGTCTATTTTCTTCCGTGTCATCTTTAAAATTAAAACTTCTTGGTGGGACAATTGGCTTGAAAACAAACATAAATAAATAAATAAGAAGCCATGATTTTCAGAAAATAAGTCTGAGATGTGCATTATCAAATGATTCCACCGCCACCTATTACATCGGCATTTGTGTAAGTTGTGAGAAATGACTGTGTGTGCGAAGGCACTCGGCTCTGGAATTGCACAGTAGCAAGGAAACAGGAACCGCGACAAAACCATTTTACTACCACTTTACAGCCATCATTTTTAGAGCACTTGGCAAGAACAGGATTCTCCAGAAGGCAGTTTAACTGTTCCAACTCTAATCACTGATTAAGGAAAGGTTGCGGCCAACGGTACATGATTGGAATAAACGCACACGCACACAAACACGCGCACACATTTTACCAGGATTACGCTTTTTTTTTTGTGAAAAAAAAATCACAATCCTTAATGGAAAGCCTAAGCAGCATGATGTAGACCAAAGGGAGACATGCTCCAATTTCCGTGGTTGTGAAAGACTATTCAAGTATGTTCTTTTAGTACCTTGCTGGCCTTGCAATGATCCAGATACCAATACTTGACGTGTCTATTCCCCACGGTGACAAAGTAGGAGCTGTCCTCAGAGAATGACACGCCCGTCACCTTGCTGGACACCTTGTTGGCCGCTACGACGACATCTTTCTGCAGGAGAAGGAATTAGGAGCGCACGTTAACACTGCAGTCGTACGCAGAGGAGCCGGCGGTGGCAGCGCGACGCACCTTCCACGCCCAGACGTTGACCATCATGTCATGCTGGTTCCCCACACTAACGATGTGTTTGTTGTTGGGGGAGAAGGCCACACACGAGACGCCATATTTGTGCTCCTGGAGCTCTGCCACTTGTCTTCGCTCAGCCACGTCCCACAGTCTCACCGCCGGCAAGTGTCCGCTCTGGTGAGAGGGACACAGGGATGGTTCATGAGGAGAAGGTGAGCGTTAATAGTTTTATTCATCATTGAAGGTGGCGCTGGTTATTTTGTCTCTTCTCTTTGTCATCCACAGGAGCAGCAGTCACCTGTCACTCCAGTCTACCCTACTCTTGAAGAGATTATCCTCTCTCTGACCACTGCTCGCTGTATACAGCTACCTGTCCTTCAACCTGCTCCCATTATTCTCCTCCCAGGGATAAAAAGGTCAGCGGGCTATTTGTGTAGTCTCTTCATACTATGCTGGAACGACCTTTCACAGGTCAGTTAGAAAACATGGATGACATCCAGCTGCGTACAGGGATGCATCCAAAAGAAACAGGCAGGAGAAGAAATGTGTCTGCATGTCATTTATGTAAATGAACCACTGTTTGTTTTCTTATCAGATTATCCGGCCCGGATTTTTTTTTTATCCTGTCCTTTCACGCCTTTACAGAAATGCTTCTTGCAGATGCATATGCTGTATTATCAACATTTGCATTGATCGTCCCATGAATGTTAATATGAAATCCGCTGTTCCACTGGTATCATTTTCATGAGCTCCAATATTGAATTACACACTGAGGTGTAAGTTTACAATATTTAGCATTTGATCTCAGCAGAATATCATGTCCTCCGTGTATTTGGTCCTTTGAAGTTTCTGGTCTCTGGCGTCATGGCAACTACCACATGGCCATCCACCTAAACAGAAAAGTCATTCATCGACTTTGATTGGGGGTAGGGATGAAGATAACGTGTTGTGTCGAGGCACCTGATGTAACTGGCCTGCGGAACGCATTATAACATGTACAATTAACCATTTTAACAGAGGACCTTTGTCCTCATAAGACTATGGAGGACGGCAACATGGAAGGATTAGCGGCAGTAAACGTCTAAACAAATCCATAAGTAATACAGTATAAACCTGTTGAAGGCAAACAGAGTTTGAAATGAGCTGAACCAAAAATGAAAATAACCACGGAGCCAGAAAACAATAAGGCTGACTGAGTAAGAAAACTCACCTCTCCTGTGACCAAGTACTTGCCATCAGGGGAGAAACACAGAGCTGTGATGGTCTTTCTGTGAAACGGAGACAGAGGACAGACAGCTCATTATGACCCCGTTGACTGGGACTTTTGACAGTTCGAAGTTGTTTGGAATAAAACCAGATCTGTATTTGTGAATGACTGACCTTGAAGTGTTGATTATGTGGTGCTGTCTGTGCTTTTTGGGGTTCAGTAAGACTACCACGCACCTGCATATAAAGAAATGAAAAGAATATGATAATTCACATATCATTTCAGACTAAACAGGTCCAGAAAACGTGATACCTCTGTGTGTACATTCATTGTACTGAGGTTTGGTGTAAAGGGAACATTTTAATTCACCAACCAAGTCTTTATGTTCTCTATCGAAGAGTTACGTGAGATGATTGATACCCTTGTCACATTTTACAGTTCAATACACAACAACAATATGGCAGATATTCCCCCAGTTTCCAGTCCATGCTGAGCTAACCAGCTTCGCCTGGTAGCTTCAAATTTACAGACATGAGAATGTCTGTTGGAAATTGAAATGCTTTGAATAAGTACAAAAAAATTATAATTAACTGTTCATATCATTTTCCCGACTTGTGATTGATCTACTATTAATGTAGTTATTTCCATAATTAAATACCTACATTTTTTCCTTTTGATAAAACTTCTTCATATACTTCTGATGAGCAGCCCGCACTGTGCAGATAAATGCACTGACTGTTACTGAACTAATTATTTAGCTCCAGGCCAGTGTTCTGCATTCCTGTGGCTACAGCATCTATAGATTTAAACTCAAACAGCAGGTGGATTACCAGACAGTTCACAGTTTGGGGAGATTAATGGCTACTAAAATCACAACCAGACTAACATCGATATAAATCCATACACACATAAGTGCCCAAGCCTGAACACACACATTTACGAAGACACGGCTCCCTGACACCAGCGATAATGTAAACAACTCTAATTCTCAATTTTTTGTATTAGAGCATTAACACAGCTTTGTTAGAAGATTTGTGAGCAACACAAAAGAGGCTCAGTGCACTGTTTGTGGTACAGCCACGCGAGACCCCCCTCCGCTTGTTTTGTAACTGCGCTCTCACTCTGACAGTACAACAGCTCTGAGGCCGCGAACCTCGTCACTGTAGATCCACAGTTAATCCTGCAACCTGACGCTCGTCTCTTTGTTTAATGTTCTGTTCTGCTAAGAGCAAGTAATCGTAGCCAGGCCCGCAATTTACACAGAAAGAGTTACACTACAAAGTGTTTATGTATGTGCTTAATGTATTACTGAGAGTGTCAGAGGGGGATCTTCTTGAGGATGGGATTAAAAAAAAAAAAAAAAAAAAGCTTTGGAGATTCTCTGGTGAGAGAGCCCACAGCGCGCTCCTCCTTAGGTCCCCAGAGATAGCGGAGAGATTACACATACACACACGCAAACAGTTGTAGAGAAATTTGCACACAAACGGCTGAGTGAAATAGATAGGATAAGGAAGTTGTACATGCATGGAGAGTTGATTAGTCAAAGGTCAGATGTTTAGTTGAAGGTAAAGAAATTGCCTCTCTTACCCGGCAGGGTAGGCCACAAGCCCGGACCGGGGGTCACACGCCAGACCACTGTTTCCCAAAGTGGTGATGCCCAAAACCTTCTCCAGAGTCACCTGGACAGACACAAAGCAGGGATGCACCACATGATCAAGTATTTGCCTTTTACTTCACAGGATATCATGCTGGTGAGAAGCGAAAGTAGAGTTGAGTGATGCATGGATAAATATCATAGACCGTATGATAAATGCAGAACTCAGACCTGCATCAATGATGTACCTCAGCACAGTTGTCAATGACTCAAAGACAGATATAGTATTATATATATTGTAGTAGTGTGGGCCAAAGCATGAGAAGAAAACCAGGTTTAATGTGTCCTCTTCAAATCAGACTAAAGTAGATGTGTCACCAAATTACTGACTTTCTTTTGTCACTTTTAAGATACAAGAAACAGTTATCTCCCTTTAATGTGATGATCAGAATCCGACCTGTGATAGTAAGCAGCACTAAGATAATATCGATTTTTTTTGGTCGATTTTTGTGTTGGTCTGTGCCCACTTGCGCAGACATGTCGACCGATTGGGTGGTTGATTGATTGATTTGTTCAGTGCAAACGGAATTGCTTTATGATAAACGAATATCCTGCAATGACAAGAGTAACATGCTGCAGGGGACGACTCCTTGGGCCAAATTGTAGCCTGATACTGAAATCATTTATGTGGTTAAAGTAAGACGTATGATTTTATGTATTGACCATGCTTGGCAAATCATACTGCCTATCTGGGGATTTATAAATCAGCCATTGGTGTGCTTGATCAGTCTGTAGGAACATCGCAAAATACCTGAGTATGCTAACACTAGCTAACAATTAGCGGCACAACCAGAATGTTAGCGTAGCTTTCAGAATCAGAATGAATCTACCGTCCGCTAGAAGATTGTTCTTAATCTTACACCGTAAAGTGGTATTTTTCTTTTTGGTTGGAACAATGTGTTAGTTTTCATTCATAAAGTTGCCAATTAAAAGACTTCAACCATACAATTCTGAAACGGCCCACCCAAAAGTTGTTGGTTAAAGTTAAAGTCTGAGAACTGCATATCATAAAGCCATTAGTAAATTACCTATTTATTTTTATTTTATACGAAGCATTAAGTGGAACCTGCTTCCTCTACAGCTGCCGAGCAGTTTAAAGTGAAGACCCTGAACATATTGTGCAGCAGTTTGAAGAAGTGATGTCCTCGGGAAACTAAAGCTGCTGCACATCTGAGTAGGGGTGTGCGGATACGTGCCTTGCTGCTGAGGGGTTCCTTCCCGCTCTCCTTGTGCCTGATCGAGGGGGAACGTAGCAAGTTCCTGATGCGACTTTTGATGGTGAATCCGTCCCCCGGCATGTTGCCTGCGGCGCGTGCAGCCACGGACCGTGCGCTCTCTGCGAAACCTCCCAAACGGAGAGCTGGAACACAGTGGGACACTCGCGGGTTTCTGTCCACCCGTGGACTGAGGGGATGGAAGCCGCTGCTCCGCTGTTTGCTGCCTGCGTGACATCACAGGTTTAATCTGCATTTGCACCGGTCTCATGATTACATCAATGAACGCTTTTGTTGCCGTTCCACCTAATTGATTTAATAGGATTAAACAGGGAGCGTGGGCACTGTGCGCACCGCGCGGCGGATGTCTGGTCACCACAGATCCTTGTTTCTCTCCCGAGTGGGTGATGACAGTTCCATTATCTTTCAGGTGTATCCTGTTTATGTTTTAACCTTGTGTGTGCGTGTGTGTTTGCAATGGCCTGTGAATGAATGAATCCCTGTCAGCTGAATAATGTATCCTCACTCTATGGTCTGTAACGTAAACTGGAGCGTATGTTACTGCAGACTACGAAGATCATCTTTAAAATAATCGTAAAACCCCAGAAGTGCAGGTGCCGTAAGTACAGGGCACTTCATCTAATTAAACAAACGAATTCACATGCAATAAAAAGCAGACAGTGCCGGTAAAAGGCAGCCCACAGTTACAGCGTGTTAAGTGTCTCGGTCACGTCATCGGCTCGTAAACTTAGCTTAGATATTAACAGTTGTGCGTTCCAGATTCAAAACGTTAGCTTGAGTTGACCACGTGCTCGCCTCCCCTCGCTCTTCCTGTCAAAACAGAACCCGCCCAATTCCCGTGTGTGACGTCAGGCCAGTCGCTCCGAGATCTTGGGAGATCCCAAAGGGCTATTAGCCATTCATATTAAAAATAAATCATAGTGCTACATTAATGCTGTGCGTGTGTGTGTGTGTGTGTGCTTTTGTGTCTCTTTGTCACTAAAGTTGTCCGTACACGATGCATTCCGGGATGTAATCCAACTTTTGCATCACTACGCATGGTGGTGGAATAATCAGTGATGTATAAAAACACAATTAGAGCGTTTGTGAAGATGGCCTACTTTATAACTATAAACATTGATTGACATAATATTGAAATTACCAAATGCGTTTAATATTTTTAGTTTCTGGGGTTTTTTTTCAAATGAAGCTGCTCATGCCAGTCTCCAGGCTTTCACACATGTACCACAAAGGCAAATAGGTCATTATTGCTGACCACTTCCTAACGAATTGCAGCACTCCGAATCGACTTAACCAACCTCACAAGTACACCCGAATTACCATTCTTATAAAAATAGCTGCAGCTTGTTAAAACAGTTCATTACACTGCATTTAGCTGCTGTCAGCTAGGACCAGATAACATGACTACAATCGATCGTATTGATACAGTCTGTTACAAATGGCTCGAAAAGAGCTTAATTGTTACTATTACACTTAAAAATATCTTTATTTGATCTACAAAAACACAAAAGCTTTCTCATAAACATGATATATTTGAGTTTTTGACAGAGGGGCACTGCTGTGATAAATGCATTAAAACTTTATTGATTTCAAAGGCCACAGTTTTTTTGTTTTTTTTACATTTTCGACAGAAGTAACAAGATAACCAGTGTTTCATTCATTTCAAAAATCATTTCATCATAAGAAAGAAAACGATGCTATTAAAAAAGAAATTCCATATATAAAGGTAATTTTTAGACATAATACACAGCTAATAGATTCTATCTTGATACATTTTGACACATCAGGTTCATGGATATTTGAATTTCCTCCCGAAAATACAGATCAGTACGCTCACAAAACAACTCAGAAACTAAAAAAAGTAGATAAAATGTAAAGTGCTCCTACAAAGGATTTTCAATGAGTTAGTGACAAAGAAATAATAATCTATTGAGGGAATGTATCAAAATGTCCAGACAAGACTTAAAATTAACATTTACCAGGGTTAATGACCGTGTATTGTCTGATCTATATCATGTTACAGATATTGAACTTGCACTGTAAAGCTTTACACTTAATTTATTTAAACTATACAGTTATACTTTCACTTGAAAACGACAGACGAGCAATAAATGACTGCAAAGAAACAATGTGAATGAATCAAAATGTTCCGTTTCTGACGAGTAATAAAAAAGACCATTGAAAACATGATCCACTTTCTTCATACATTCAGCAGGTCACCTCATGCTTTCTCATTTTTACTTGACACCAGAAAACAACCCATCCCTATAGAAGGAAAGAGGTCCACTGAGTTGTGCGCTACCATTTACAGGAAAAAAAAAGCAGCGTAAAGTGTTCGTCTCTGTTCCTTTGGATCTATAGACAGGCACATTTGGCGAGGCCTTCGATTGCATACAAAAGTTGTTTGCACTAAAATAAACTGAGATGATAGTGGACAGATGCATCTGCCTAGGAGCGGCGTGAGGTTTCAGTGTGAGACTGAGGTTAAATGCTCTTATGCGTTGGCTTTTCAGAGGCAGGTTGATAACCAAAACTATTCAATTTCAAGTTCTGGATCCAGTTCCTTTTCCAGATCTATCCATGAGCGCTTCTTAGCGCTGGGGAAGTCCTTTCCTAAAGAACCTCGCGTTAACGGGCGCAACGCATTTCCCCCACCATGTGAAGTGGATGCTGCAGGGCCCGCCTTGGGTTTGGTAGCAGGGCTTGACAATCGAAACGGGCTGTCCTCGTTGGATTTTGATTGTCTATTTTGACCAACTGGCCTACCCGGCTTTGCTGGTCTCTTGTTCGGCGGTCTTCCTCTACCTCGTTTCTCCGGTACAGGGTTGTTGGCTACTTTGGTGTCCGCTGCTCTTTTCTTTGTCAGCCTCGTAGATTTTTTTTTACTATCGGGGGGAAACGGTGTGTTCTTTCGAGGCCTGCCCCTGCCGCGTCGGACAACGGCACAATTGGGATCAGGCGCCGTGCCCTGATCCAGCATAGTCGCTGAAAGCAGGTAGATGGATTCGTTAAGGCACGCAGGTTTAGCCAGGGGACTCTGTACAGGTGGGGGCTTCGGGTGAGAGTTGGAAGATGTAGTTTTGTCCTCCTCCAAAATACGGTCCGAATCAACGTGAGGCTGTGTATTTGCTGCGCTGCTGGGCTCACCATCTTTTTTATCCTGCTTGCCCTCCATTAGCATGAGTGTATAGAAGCCATTGCCAACTGGAAGATAAAAAAAAAAAAAAACATACGAAGATTTAATTGTACATTTCAATGAAACCATTGGACCACAGTATAAATGGGAGGACTCGTGTGTCATGTGACAACTTACTTGGTTTCATAGATGAGGGAAGAATGATTCTGCCAGTCTTTGAGCGCATCAAAGGAATAGGTGCAGACGGGGGAGGTTGAGTAGAGGACGCTTGGGGGATGGGTGTGAGGGATATAGGTGAGGGCCCATGCTGGGCTGCGACGACCTGTAGTGTGGCTGCACCGGATGGGACCAGGGACAGGGAATCGGGCATGGAGCCCCAGGCTGGAAGTCCAGTAGCTGCCTGATGGTTCTCAACATTGGACTTACGGAGACTGGCCTGGACTGCCTCTAACCCCGATGGCGCTGCAACGACCGCAGCCTGGTTGGGCACGTGTTGGGGTATGAGTGCATTGGACTGGGCTGGGCGTGGGCGGGGCTGCAGCAGGCCCATCACCTGCTGTACATTACTATGAGTTGCGTTTGTGCTAGTCAGAGATGGAGGCGTAGAGAAGTCGGGCACTAACAGGGGTGTTTGCTTGGCCACGGGCGAGGCTGATTGCAGGAGAGCGGCTCTGGACTGCAGGAGACGGGAAAAGAAGGGCTCCAACTTCATTTTCTTGTCTCTCATTTTCTGCTTCTTGCAGATATCCGATAGCTTGAGTTTAATAAGCACCTCGGACTTCCCTAAAAAAAAGTGACGGTTCACATTACGTTTAAGTCAAGGTAGGAACACCACTGCGTTTATCCACACATGAGCGGCTGCATTTTATTTATTCAATACAACGTGTCAACTTGTGTCTACAGAGACTGTACATACCGGACAAAAGAGAAAGCTTCTTCACATAGGTGGAGTGCAATTCAGTCAAACCCCTCTTCTTCTCCTCCAGAAATTTCGAGGCTTGAACCAGGTTTTGGATTTCCTTTAGAGCCTGCAAATGCAAAAAAGAAAGCCCATTAAAGAGAGTAAAGAAGGTAACAGAGCTTTGATTGAATTATCATGTCGACCTTTATCAGGCATAAACATAAGTTTATCTCAAATTTGCAATTTTATCTTTGCAATTCATTTTTAAAGCATGCTATTGTGGGAAGCCATGCTCAGGTCTACAACCTGGATAGTTATCAGAAAAGCTCAAGTTTCACACTGAACAATTATCATTCATTCTTGTTCTATGGTAACTTGCACACTGACTTCATTTTTCAAAAAGCAGTTCATACTGCTCGGATATACAATTTTGCTCCTCCAAATTGCAGATAACTGAAAAAAACTAAAAAGGATGTGGCACTGACCAGTGAGAGGAGGTGGAGCCTGGGCGCCCTGGGGTCACTCTTGAGGAGAGTCTGAAGTTTGTCAAACAAGTTCCGCTGTTCAAAGCGTCTTTGCCTTTCTAGAACCGTGTGGGTATTTCGTCTCCTTCTGTCTCTGGCCTGTACCTCATCCATGTCATCCTGGAGTTGAAAGACAGCACAGATGATAAACAGCACGTTTAGGCCAACGCTGACCTTTTACTTTTAAACAATTACTGAACCTTTCCAAGCTTACAAAGATTTTCTTTTTTTAAATATTCGATAATAATAGCGCAATGTTGTTTTGTGAGTAGAAACATGCTGTACCTGGACAGTGAGTCCCTTTGCTGATCCAACATGGTCCCTGTAGTTTCTGAGGAAAGAGAAGAGTCAGAGGCAAAATCAAACTGTTAATGCTTCCATGCCATACACAGCCTAATGCATAATCTTTTCATTCACAACAATTCGCACACGTTCCCACGTGTATTACCGTGACTTCTGTAACGCCTTGAGAGCATACTCCTTCATTTTTGTAATGGCCATTCCTTGTATTTCTTCCTCTACAGTCTCCACGTCCACTGGCTCGTCCTGAAGAAAAACAACAGTCAGAATGACCACAACATTCATTCATTCAACGTCGGCTTCTTAAATGGTTAAATGCACTATCGTGGTAGATGTTGAGAACAATATTCCAGTCAAGAAAATGATCAGTTGAATCAAACGTATCCCTTAAACGTACATCTTCGTCACCCTCTCCACAGTAGTCTGAGTCGTCGGAGCTTAAGTCGTCTGAAGAGAAATCCATGACCGATCCCACCAGTCTGCCGTTGGCTTGACCATTCAAATCTGAAGACATCTGATCTGGCATCAATTTAGGCGAGGAACCAGGCGCCAATGAGCTGCTGCTGCTTGACAGGTCTTGACCAGCATGAAGAATCTCCGGACAGAGCCAATTTGCATCCAAATTGGCTTCAAATTGGCTGGAATTGTACAAAGACTCTGGTTGTGGCATGGACTTATCCACACCCGCCATGTTCGTAGTGTTTGCGGTTTCTGATCCTAGCGAAGCGTCATTAGTTTCAGGCTTTGGGAGTTCAATGAGTGTGAAGCCCCCAGGCAGGGTAACACCTGGACGGTCCTGCCCCGTGGCGCTCTGGTGTGCTGGAGGGCAGATCCTGAACGAATAGGTCCCACTCTGTCCGAGGAAGCTGGGGGCTTTCAGCGAGGGGGAGACGGTGAGAAAGACAGGCGAGGACACGGAGCTGCCGCAGATGGTACTGACCGAGGACTGAAGGTTTGAGATGAACGACTGGATGGGGTTTGCGTCGGAGGAGTTTTGTGAATGCTGAGGCACCGTGACGGGTCCTTTCATGGAAGAGTCAGGCTGCAACTGAGCTGCAGGTCCAAAACAGAGCGAGGCATGGAGGTGAGACTAAGAAACAATGATCCCGCATGATAATTGCAACGATAGACATTCAAAGAATGTCCATCTTTAAAGCTTAATTCCAGAGATTGAAAAAACATGAAGTTGACTAATACCAATCTGACTGCTGTGCTGCTTTTTCCTGTTTGTACCAGTAACTGATATATTAGGTATAAAATGCACAGGTTTACAAAGGTCTATTTTATCCTTACGCCAAATATGAATTTCCATCTTTAGTATTTGCGATAAACACTTGATATACAGCAGCACATTTGGGTGTAGTCTGTTATAAATAGAACGTATATATATAGAGAGAGAGAGAGAAGTTAATATTTTAATCCTGCAGAAGCCTAAGAAACAGAGGCACTCTTACCTAGTGGTTGTGTTTTGTTATGCATCTTCGCATCAGTGGTTTCGCTTGGAGTGATAATTTGAGTGACCGCTGTGTCGGCAGCTTCCACGTACAGAGTACCAGCAGGGTCGTTTTTTGGTGTGGAGCCCGGCTTGTGCGAGTCTTTGGGGTGGATGTCGGCGAGAGCACGCAGTCGGCCTGTGAGATGCGCTGCAAGACGGTTCGCTGGATGTAGAGATCCCATGCTCCCCAGCAACACTCTGGCCTGATTGTAGGATTTGCTATTTACCTGAAATGGTACCGGAAAATGTTCAAATTAGGATTTCCAACCACATATTGTTCCCCACCAAACATCACCAATACCTTCAGTGATCGATTACCAGGTGTGGATTCACCTAAAAAAAAACAATATGAACACCGTTAACTAAAAGGCATTTCCTTGAGGCTGACCTGAATCAGTCCAGGTTCTTGGAGGCCTACAGGTTTGGTCCTTGCTCTCAGTATGCCGGCAGGTAAAACTCCACTCAGGAAGGGTATGACTCCCACCTTCATCCCCGACTCTTGAGTTTGGCTGTCCCCATCAAAGCTTTTACTGAGGTTTTCATCGTCACTGTCCTCGAACTTGTCCTCTTCATCATCACTGGCTTCTAAGGGTTTACTTATGCGTACCTACAAGAATGAGGAGAGAAAGGGAGAAAAGGAGATTTTTTTTATTGAATGACGGCAAGCTCCACTTAAGAACAACCAGAGAGTGCCCATAATGCGGACCATTTTTGACTGGCCATGCATATACTACTAAAAACATCTTAACTGCAATATTGAGGAGGCCAGGAAGACTGCAGTAGCATTACTTATACGAATAACACAATGTTCCATGAATCATTTCATGATTTGTGTATAATTTAATATTACAACATACAGTAGATACTGGAATTAAATTTCGCACAGCACTCCTGCACAGATGCACCAGAGACCTACCCTGTAGGTGACAATTGAGCCACTGGGCTTCCGCATAAAGATCTTGGAAACTGGAGAGATTTGATAAGGTCCTATGCGGAAAGGCTGACACAACATCCTCTGATTCAAGCGTTGATATAACGTTTCCAGGACCAGTTTGCAATCCTTGTTCCAATGACATGCTGACTGGATCTGGATTTGTTTCCTTGCTACCATTTCACTGGCTGAGGTTTCACTCCAAGTCTTCTCGCCTGAGGGACATAGTTATGGCAATATGGTTATGCATCATATCAAACGTCTTGAATATCATATTGTTGGGCATTTGCAACACAGCAGACTGTTTTTTCAGGAGCAAGGAAACAAAAAAAATATTAGAAAGTACAGATTTGAGAAAATGTAGTCTAATCACCAAGGGTTGGTGAAATATTTATGACACAAAAGAAATGTATGTATTCATTTCCCATTTCTGTTTTTTTACCTGTATTTCTTGTCTGTATAGTTTTGTCGTAGTGTCCCGGTGGGTCGTTGGTGGACGCCTTCTGCTGTTCCATTGTGGTGTGTGCTGGAGAGCTATCAGGGACCTTTGGCTCCAGTGTAAGTACTGGTGGAGGCAAGCTGTTGAACTCTCTCACACGTGCACACGTCATCATGCTCTCCAGGTATTTATACACTGGATCCTTGTCCTCCTCTCTTATCTAAAATTTAAAAAATAATAATACGTTTACATTTAAAAAAGCGACAAAAGATTTAGGGCATGAGCATAATATCTCATTTGCAACATTTATATGTATACAGCCCCGTGTCCCTCTGTGTGTAATGAATACATAACCGACTTTATGTACAAAGATTTGAAAAGGCGTTAATTAGAATTAAAGATGGATATTGCTTTACCGGTTTTACACTGCCAGGTTTTGGGATCTTTCCTGGGGCAAAACATGGAGGACTTTTGGGGATGAAGAGCGGCTCTGCATCCACATCATGAATGTTGCGGTTCCACAGTTTATTAGAGTGGGAGCCTTTGGCAGGTTGGACCACATGCTTCACATTAGTCAAAGCTGTGGAGGAAAAGAAGCACATCATTAACACGTCTGAGTTATTTATTTTTAGAAAGAAAGCATATGTTTGC
This sequence comes from Colistium nudipinnis, assembly GCA_016785305.1. Lineage (NCBI taxonomy): Eukaryota > Metazoa > Chordata > Actinopteri > Pleuronectiformes > Rhombosoleidae > Colistium > Colistium nudipinnis. The sequence continues at coordinate 132,325 of JAFBJU010003268.1, read as the reverse complement.
AGGTTTAAGATGAAAGTTACAATGTACTTGTAGTTATAAACAATAAAACCAATATATAAGTCAGGAATGAAGAATAAATAAATAACATTCAAAATAATTTCATCTTACAGTAAACGGGTTGGATCGTCTGTGGACTCTCTCCGGTAGCAATCTGCTTGGTGAGCTTGCGCTTGAAGCAGGCACAGTCAAACATGCATTCAAGCCGGCGGCAGTGGAGGGGTCGGCTGATCAGATGCTGGAGGCTGGAACACACACAGCCTAATCTGCAGAACTCCTGACCACACTCGGGTCCCCCGCCTGTATTCTCTTGATACCGGGGTACCTTCAAGGACGGTATGTGCTGCATCTGAACAAAGAAAAGCACAGACTTTTTACAATATGGAAAAGAAAAATGGGCAGAAAAATCCCGTCATTGATATCGAATGACAGTGTACAATATAACACGCAAGGTATGAGGCATACCTGCTTTGTCAGGATTACAGAGAGAGCCAATGTCAGCCTGTCTGGAGTCAGCTGCTTCCTGCTTAGTCCGTGGTTCAGTGCTCCAATCTCCATCTGTGACAGTTTGAGCTGGAACTTAGTGAGGCCTAAGGGTTTGGTTCTCATCCCATGGTTCTGTCCAGAGCTCATTGTTGATTTCTGGCTGACACAAGGCTGGTGGGGAGATGATCTGGAGGGAGAGAGAGAGAGAGAGAGAGAGAAAGACAGAAGAGAGCAAAGAAATTTGTAGATATGCGTTATGTGTGGATTGGAGTTTGTTGGGAAATAAGGGGATATAACACCATGGTAGAAGAAAATGGGAGGTTTACATAGAAAGATGTTAATATTGTGTAAAGGCATGCTCAAATTAAAGATGGGCCTAGTGATGTAAATCCAGGACACGAAATTCTGCTTCTATCTTTTCACGTTTGCCAGCTGTACGTTTTGTGTCTCTGCTCGAAAGGGAAAATCATTTTCAGCCACTGCATGAGAGGGGTTGTGTGAGTAAGATCCAAGTCTCCTATACGCTACACAAAACAAGACACTTGTCCAAAGTGAGATATCAGCACAGGTCTTGCCATTTTCTATGATTAAAAACTGGACCTATAAAAATAAAAATACAACCAGCAACTCCAGCATAAGACTAAACACAGAAATACAAAGTGTTCTCATGATAGGAATTATATTTTAATTAACCCATAATGAATTTCCTGAATAAAAAAAACTGTATTAGTATTAGAGAAGACCAACACGTCTTTACGCACCTCTGTGAAACCCCACCAGCGTGATCGGACCCGGAGACACCTTTTGCTCCGACTCTCGGTGAGGGTCCTGGCTGCGTACGTGAAGACGTAGTCCGGTGTATGGACCGAGATTCAGCTTGAGCTGGTGTGGCAGGGCTGGGCAGAGGAGGGGCCTTTGACGTGACGGCGGCGGAGTCGAGGAGAGGTTTGTAGGAGAGGGGACAGGGTCTGGTGGAGGCAGTGCTGCGATGCTTCAGCACGCTGTCCAGGGTCTTTACGTAGCTGGAGCCTTTAGCGGGCAGCTGATAGGCCACGGAGCCCTCTGGGTTGGCGGAGAAGGCAGCGGCTCGCTCACTGATTTGCTGAGCCTCGCTTTCCAAGTATTCATCCAACATGTCGCTGCAGAAGGCAGATAGGTTCTTTTGTAATCCTTTTGGAGAGAAGGAATAAAGAGATTTGATGGGGAATGATGAATCAGACAGTAATCTATTTAACTGGTTTCTGGTAAATTAATATTGTGCATTTTAGTAAATAGAATGACTACAGCCATCTCACCATCAGAGTTGGGAGATTTTTCCTTGCTTTTGATGAACTTGTTTTTCCATCCTTTTATTTTCGTCATGTCACTCGTCTTCCCTGTCCGGGAGATGAAGGGAAATCCTTTATCTGTGAACAAAACATACCGTTTTAGCCTTCAGTTTACAGTCTGAAATACTCAATCAGAACTAGATTGTCATTTTGTTCTAGAGAGAAATGGGGGAAACAAAATGAAAAACAGAACAACATAATACAAATGTGTTCTTTGACATAAAATCTTAAGAATTCCTAAATTCTTCTGTGTTGTTTTAAAGTAACCTCTGTCTACAGGTCAAAAACATTGAAATCAATATAAACCACTTACGTAATAAGGAGTGTATCATTTCGAGTAAAAAAACATAGCTGGTCATTCTATATGATAGTAAGAGGCGCCCTGATAGTCATGCCATGCCATGAGATGGCTTCTTTTCTGTCCAAATGGAGCAAAGGTAGTTGCACTTACTGATTGTGACTAATTCTATATGCTATAAATGTGTTAGGAATGCCACATTTGGGCACAGATTGATTATGCTATGCTGTGCATGCTGTGCATTCATGCCTGCCTCTACAAATAGGCTTTAGTTGATGCTAATTAAGATTTGTAACAACAATACCAACTATCCCGGAATTTTACACTGATTTACCTTCAAGGGAGTGATTACTTAAAGAATAGTTGTGTCAGTGTGGACTTTGTGACAAGGGTAACAGCTGTGCCTGTGCTCCCATAACTGGACTACAAGAAGGATAAATAGGAACAACTGCATGTCCAGCTGCCCGTGTGTAAGTTCAAGACAGAAGATATCCGAATCCCCAAGGGTGCAACATTTGCCAGGAAGTCAAGCCTGGGTTTTCCAGATTTATAAATCTACCGGCTGTACATCCAAAGTTGAATATAATTAAACGGGCTAAGGACATGGCTTTTCTTTAACATCACTAAATCAACATTCCCCAGATGGTCTAATACGGTAAACTCCAAGTTAAATCTCGTGGTATATTAAGAGTGGATGTACTTATAATAACAACACTGCCACAATTACTGATTATGTGTATCTTCAGAATATACCGTCAATCAAGCAGGAACAAGCTGTCAAAGATCAGTGTGTCTTACCACCAAGAGAGAGAGCTGGGTAACTGACTTCCTTTAGGAAGATGACTGGAGGTAGTGGGAGATCAACCCCCAGATACTGAAGGTCAATGGACTTGGTGGGGTTAAGGGAGCTCAACTTCAACCCCACTGAAAAAATTATGAAAATGACTCAAAATTAGAACATATTTCCATGTTGTTACAAGGTATGCTTGTGTGTGTTTCTATGAACTCACCTGCCTGCAGCACGGGATGGATGACCTGTCTGCGTTTGAGAGCTCTGAGGTCCAGCAGCAGGATTGCTTCCATGCAGCCTATCTTCTCCTCATTCGTTCCTTGGATCAACTCCACTGAAAGAACACAAAAATGCACCAAAAACACGATAGATAGATAGTTGAGCAAAATAAAACTAGGTGACAACAGAATAATACAAGCAGTTAAAATGAAGAGTTTCCCCAACAACAAATCCTTTTGAATAATTGAAATCCGAGCATGATCACCTGTTGGCTTCAGTTGTGTCTGAGGTGATGCGGAAGCTGGCAATGCTGGTGCTGTGTGATTGGCTGGCTTGTTGCTGATGTGAACATCAAGAGCCTCCTGTGAAAAAACGAAAACATTAAAGGCAGAAAAACACTATGTCATTTCAGGAATGCGTGCAGCTTCGGTGAAAACTCAACAAGCTTACTGGAGCACCAGGGGGAAATAAACCTTTAGAGTCACGCTGCTATGTGCAGCGCAATCTTCGCAGTAATCTGTAGTTCTTTACCTTTGAGGTGAAAGACACAAACAGCAGGCCCTCCACGTCATCCAGCTCTGGTTGGAAAGCCACAGTCAGCAATGGGCTGTGGATCACAGAGGGAGAGACCGGAGAAACAGCAGCAGCTTTCAACTCTCCTATCCGAGAATTTGCCCATCCCCTGTTCACCGTCTTCCTTCTCCCGCGGACCCCAGGTGCTGACCGAGGGGTAGACGTTCGAGGCGTGGGTGTTGCTCTAAACGGTGGCATTACTTTAATGGCTTGCTGCACCTTAGGGGTCCCACTGACATTGTGTTTTTCGTCCATAGCTGAAGGTTTTTCAACCAGCACAAGCTCACCAAGGGCGTGTTTTCCTCGAAGACAGGGGACATAAAGTTCATCTTTACTGGAGGGCGTAGACATGATGGGCTTCAGGACGAGCCTGGTCCCTTTCACTTTTGAGACAGGGGTGGGGATGATGGGAGTCTTTGGGCTGTAAGACACAAAGGCTGTTCATGGCTACTTTAACAAACAAAATGAGTTTACCAGTCAATTACAATTTAATTGAAAAATAACAAAATTTGTGATGGCACATTATCTGTGGATAATAGCTGCAAGGAATGGGAAGTCTTGCATAGATACTGTAGTTCTAAATATTTGAATACTGCAAATGTTGAATAACCCATGTGAAACATAAATATATCAAACATAGATCATTGATTTAAACTACTTCAATGGTCCAAGAAATCTGAGAATGCAAGTTTTCATTCGGTATGAAAAATAAATATCAATGTGTCGCGAAGCATCCAAATCAGACATGAAAGCTGACCAAACAAACTTACCTCAGATCCACAACCACCTCCTTGCTTTCACTTGGTTCAGAAACAGTGGACTGGGTGTCTGTCTTCATCACGGGTTCGATCTCTGTTGTGACCCGGGTTAGGCGAGGGTTGTGCCCCTCGTGCCGAAAGCCTTTTGCAAACGGATTGTAGTTAATTTTCAGCTGGGTGATCCGAAAGTTCTGGTAAGTTGTCACAGACATAAATTCGGTTTGTGGAAAAGTAAAAGTCATGCTTTCCAGTCCCATAACCACAGGCTGGTCAGCTGTGCTTACAACACCATCTGGGACAGGAATCACATGCAGCCTAGGAACGTAGCGATGCATGGAGTGTAGCATGATATGATCGTCCTGCTCATTGGTATTATTGGTCAGTTTGAGCCTGTAGAAGGACACCAGGCCACCCATCCACTCGGAGCCTTTACAGGGTGAATAATGGTGGGAAAAGGCCCGAGTCAGACCCTGCGCCTGGTGCTCCGCTTGGCCCGTGATCTCCCATCCAGATCTGGTCCAGCGGTATTTGTACTTGTCAGATGGAACTATGGACAGGACAAGACTGTACTGGCGCTCTGGGTCTAAGCCAGCCAGGCGATATCGGCAGTACGGGAACATGCGGCGACCCTGTTTGGCGAGAATCATCTCAGTTCCACAGCTGTAGAATTGTGTCCACACATTGTTATTTTCCAGAGTGACTGTAACACCTTTGAAGTTCAGTGCAGCGGAAAAATTGTTTTTCATTCTTCCAAATGTGCTTGAAGGCAACGTCGGCAGAGATTGTTCAATGTTGACGTGGCTCGTCCCTGTGCATTTCAAGGAGTCCGACGCCGACGCTATAAGTGAGGTAGCTGGGCTTGTTTCAACAGTCCCTTCAAAGGTATTAGGTGATGTTACAGCAGACTTGGCTGGGCTCGCTTCAGCAGGTGAAGAGAGAGCAGCGCTACAGTCATCACTTGCCATGGAGACAGCTCTGTTCTCAATCACTGTCTCCTCAGAGAAATTGGTCACTGTGGTAGGAAAAGAAGGCAAAGAAACAGGAGTGGTAGTAGAAGAAGATGACGAGGAGACGTTCGTCATGCTCCCCTTCTCATCCTCCACCGTATGGGGTTCCTCCATGGAGGCGAGTTCGGAGTCTGTAGCAGGCATCACCATCGGCTATCGTTTATCCACTTCATTTGATACCTAGTATAAAAATTATAATAATAATGTTATGTACAAAGCACAGCAATCCACACAGTACCATATACATTACATAGATATTCATCTAATTGGACGAAAGAGAACATACAAGTCAAAGACAAAAATATTGAAAAAAAAAATATTATACATACAATTAAAATTCATTAAAGCAGAGCAAATGCTCACATAAAAGAAAGGCCACAAAGATTAATAAATAAATGTAACCAATTATGAGATGGAACAACCACCTACAATGCGTAGCTATGTTGTAATAAAGTCAAAAACAATAGAGCTGTATCATATACATTTTTTTTTTCACTAAAATAAACACTATCCTTTTATATAAACAGGTCTGAGACATTCAAAAATGTCAAAGGAATTCTGAGAGCCAACTGTAGCATCCTGTGTTAGTTAACTCCTGTATCATACAACCATTTCTTTCAAAATAGGGAGAAGGAATACAACAATTGGTTTCTAAAGTTACTGACTTAGTAAATGTTTGAAAGCATCTGAGCCAAATTCAGATGCATTTGATCTGCAAGATTAATAGTGCAGCTCCTTGTGTCAAGTTTCAATAAATATCCAACCATTGCAGAGCAATTTTAGGATAGACCGTAGCCTCCTGAAAAATAAATCAGCTACTAATGGAGAAATTATGATTTATTTAAAAACCTGGGCCATCGCTAGTCCCTGGAAAAGCTGGTGGTAACTTCCATCATGCATGGAGAAATAAAACATTTATTTATATTATATACATTCTGTTTATGTACATATTCATATTTAACCTGGTGATATATATATATAAAACTCTTGATTTTCACTGGACTAACACAAAGGTTTGCATTTCTTAATTTAGACCTGAAGTACTCCACATTTACAAGCATAAATGATCAACTAAATCTGGTCTTCAGCTACAAATAAAGTCACCAATGCTGTTACTCTGGAGAAGACGGAGAAACAGTGGCCCCCACCCACCGGAGTAGCGCCTCCTAGAATCAACCATTATAGTAATGTGAGACTAATACTAAGTATAATTATAAAAACACAGAAAATAATTAACTCGAATTAATTTTCCAACATTTCACGGTTTATCTTGGCAGTCTGAGAAATGTGGACTTTGCCTTGGTGAAGAGGACCTCAGTGGTGTAACTGACCAATAGACTGCCCGGTATCACTAAGCTCAGGGCATGGCTGAAAGGCTGGGGCAGGCCTGACTGTCTGTCTTCACACAAAACACACATACACACACAGAACACAAACTCACACCCTGCTCCATCCAAGCTAAAAATCCATCAAATTTACCGTTCTCACGTCGAGCACACAGGACCGAGCCACGCAGGTAACCCGTTTCCGTGTCGGTTCCTTTACTGATCACACACTCACACCAACACACGGATGCGGCGCGGTAAAGGTGTTAATCGATAATGCGCGAGCCTGACGACACAAACTCCCAACTGTCCCCAGCGTAACTACTTATCCCCAGAAATAGGAAGCCACGCCAACAATGCGAGTTGTTTGACAACAGCCTTCTTCCTCCCACGCCGTGCGGAGGAAGGCCGTCCGCTCCGCCACTCACCAAGTTGTAAAAGTTGCAGGTTCGCCTCACCTTTCACCGATGGCTGGAAACCTCGTGGGCCGCGGCAGCGACACAATGGTGACGTCCGCGGCGAAACTCCAACTGTTGCACGTCGTCGTCGTCGTCGCCGCCGCCGAAGTGCCCTCGACGAATCCCTCGAACATAAACACAAACTGGCTAATGGAGGCCGAGAGCCACGCCAGTGTGCTCGTATCGACCGACCCGAGCGTGCACGCAGAGGAGTCAAAGCGCATGCACGACTTCACCCCCCTTCAATGGCGCGAGATTCCCGGCGCGAGGGAAGCGGCGCTCCACCATCCCGGAGTGTTTTTTTATTTATTTATTCCGTCTGTTCCCACCTCGAGCTGAGTCCGCGTGCTGGTTGAAGATAACTCCCAGCAAGTTTCCGTGTAAATATTTGCTTTGTTTAATCCATGCCTCCTTCCTCTGGATTGACTTATTCTACCTCCTAGATCTCAATTCTATTCTCACCCTCTCCACAACGCGCGTGCACACACACACGTTTCTCTCGGTCCCTCTCGCAACACACACGCATCCGTGCTCTCGGGCTGTGACGTAACACCTTCACCATGGCTCAGCCAATGCGCAAGCTCCGTCCGGAGGATTTTTAACGGCCACTTTTATTCTCAAGTCAGTGACCCTAGGAAAACGTCCCAAACACTCTGGACACACACATTGATTGTGTAAAACGCAACAACCAACGCATGCAAACCGTCCCAGCTCCCAGAGACAACCGATCAACTTGATACCTTTCAGTCACCTTCTCTAAAAGACCACGACCCAAACTGCCGCGACCATTGTTTCTCTGTATAAAATGGCGACAACACGTTACCTTAAAAATATAAAAGTATCTTCCCCAAACATAACATAACTATGTTGATAAAAAATAATTAGATCAATTGCGGACCTATTGTCATGTAAACGGTTTCAAGAATTGTGTTGCGTAGGGAGTTGGATAATGGTTGTTTACTTGAATAATGGCAGGCAGCCCATTCAGAGGTGTAGCAGTCTCAAGGCGGCACAAAACATGAAACTATAAACTCAATGAGTCTTCTTTTGACAATGCATGGTTTAGTCTCTGACATACTGTTCACAGTACTGGGATCACGTCAATACGTGACATCACACATACATAATTAAACTGAAATCTCTTTATGTGAATATTAGCCCACAACAGCCCCATATTTGGTATGTAAATACAGCCCTTAGTTTACTTTAGTGTTCTTCTTACAGAGCTGGACTTGACGAGATGAGTAATGTTTTTTTAACCTAATATGTAATATGTAATTACTAGGGACGGACTCTGCCCCTTAAATTGTACCCTTGCTAAATTAATATAAACTACCTCTCTCTTAAGCTACAAAACACGTTAAACCAAACGGTGTGGCCAAAGCTCACGGTTAGACTTGGCATGAAGTACATCTTTTCTTGAAACGTGTGAGCATTTGTCAGTCGCAGTATAGAGGGACTTTGTCCACCACTGTACTGAATCGAGGGGAGGGGTTTGTAGTCTATGGCTCCATGGTCCAAGTTAAAACAATCCGGGAAAAATACAATGCATAAATAAAATGAACGCGTCGTGTATAGCTCGCAGCTGCCGGGTATTTAAATGCAGACAGATCTGAAGCTTAAATTCCCTTCCACTTGAGTAAGAGATGACACCTGATGTTTTTATGGCGTTACTAGTTAATATTAGGACATTTCATAAACGTGTGGCTTTAGTGCATGTTTATAAGCTATCCAATACGGATAAAAATAACAAATTACCCCAATGTTAAACGTATGGATTTGTTATCGAGTCAACAAGGCGGGGTCTAACCGCGACTAGGAAGTGGGAAAACTGGCCGTGTGAGCCCGTCGTTTGTGCTCCACGTGGAGGTCTCGTGGTGATGCGCTGCTGTCTGTCCATCACAGAACGTTCATGTTCACTTAATCCTGTGGAATAACATAATCAAACCGTTGCAATTGTTCGGCTGTGACAGATCATAAAATACTTTCGCAGTGTATATATATGTATATATATATATGTATATATATATATATGCGAAAGTATTTTATATACATGTTATAATTTCTTATTAATACAGTAAAAATGATGCCAAAAGAAGCTCATCATGTTTAAAAACGGGTTAGTATGGCCATAATATCCATCCTTTCCATTCCCCCACTAACAATAACAGGAACTGATCAATTTATATTTAATAAACATTAACATATTCACCATTCAACATCAATATTGCACATAATGCTAGCTGTACACAAGCATAGCTGAAAACCAGGCGGATGGATAATTACTCATTTAAAAAAAAGTAAAATAATTACTACATACTATTAATTATTAATAATATCCTCATAATGGGCAACACATACTTAACATTTTTAGTGGTGGAGCACACTGTTATCTTCTTGTCTATAGTTTATCGTCATCAGCATTATTGGAAATTAAAAATTGTGTAAACTGCTTTACATATCTCCATAAAGTATAGTGCAAGAACTCTTCATTAAGTTTAACCACTAACTGAATAAAATGTGTAAAAATGTTTCCCTTTTAACAACAACAGCTATTTTTTAGGTTTGTGACAAAGCTTAACCACAAACTAAATCCAAATGTCAAAACAGAATCCACATTTACTTTTTCCCCCAAACATACTGTAACAGTTTAATGGTCTTTCATCTGTCACAGGAACAACATTGTTTCTTTACTCAAATGATTGTACTGTAAACGCAGGTCATGTTGGTTTGTGCATGTGTAATGTCCATTTACAAACACAGCTGCTATGCATACCAGTGCCCTGTAAATCCAAGGCAGTTTGTGAGTCTGCATCAGTGCAAAGCAGAGATTTGTTACGCCTTTAGTGTTTATTTTATGTTGCACTTTACCACATGAGATCCACTTGTTCTCCTCCTACCCAAAGGCTGGAAGAGAGCCTCTCTACACATTTAGTTTCAGGTTATGAGCTCTTTTCAAGCTTTTGCCATTTAAAAGAGTCAACTTTGGAACAAAAAATGTATCCTGAAATTTGAAAAAAGCATTTGTATCCAAGGAACACTTACATATAAAAAATCTGTAATTTGTTTATTGACAAAATAAAGACACATGTTAGATATTGTACAAATGTGCTATATTGTTAACTCTGGCCCCTTTAAATAAAACATGAAGTTTAGTTGTAACATGTAATTATAATAGCATATTCATTTCAAATTTAAAAATGTCTTTAGATAGCCACTACTTTACAAAAGACACTTTCTGTTTGAAAATCTTACAAACCTGACCAGAAGAACAGCTCTTGATTATTTTTTAATTAAGTTTTTGAAAGAAAACAGGTTGTTCCCTATGCCGTACACATAAGGGCTGATGGATGTATAAGAAACTGTAATAAAGAACTCCATTTCAGCCCAAAAAGGAAGGTCAGAGGGGATGAAGGCCAGATGGAATATTAGGTAGAGAGTCCAGTCCACCTGGAACAACCCCATAGCAGCCAGTACAGCTACGACGCTCCGCTGAAGTCCCGGGGCTTTACCCTTCTTGTTAGGCTGGCTGGGCCCGCTCACACTCGCCACGGATGCAACCCTTCTCCCCTGGCTCAGCAACACCGCGATGAGGAGGCTGCTGGTGGCCGTGACGATGATCAGAGGCAGCAGATTGCACATCACGATAAACAAGTATTTGTAGAAGCGGTTGACTGTGGGACAGTCATTGTTACCGCACTGAAAGAAGTCCGGAGGGCAAATGCTTTTGATATTTGTCACATTGCTCGCAGGGCTCTGCAGGTGTATGACAAAAATGGGGAGACTGAAGATCACGGAGAGCATCACACAAACCCCACTCACCATCCAAGCCGACCTGATGCTGTCCAGGCAGATCGGCAGACTGACCCTTTTACTGGCGTCTCTCAGCTTTTGGTAGCGGAAAATGCTAATGAGGACAGTGAAGAGGATGCTGCCAACTTCTCCAAACATAGTCAGGAACTTGAGTGTGCGACATGGCCAAGTGCTGGTGATGGCTGCTTCGATGATGACAATATCATAGATAATCGTGATGATTATTTCCTCCAAGTTGGTTGCAGCCAGTCCCAGGAGAAAAAACTCGAAGGACTTCACACGGGATAACTTGGTCTGAATGATGGAAATGATGAGAAATAAATTACCCGTAAGTCCTAGGCAAGAAAGGAAGATTCTTAAGCCACGGCTGACAGAAGAATATTCCATTATTATAAGCTTGCCGTATCCCACGAAAAAAAGGCACTTGTGTGTTGTCACAGAAGTTGGGAGATATGTGATTTGCTGCATCACGGACCAGACACCCTTGTTACCAAGTTATCAAAGGTGACAAGAACCTTGATTGGGGATTGGCTGTTTACTCATTACAGAGAAAGGAAAATGGGTGTGGGTCATTAAAGTTTTACCTGTGAGCTTTTCAAGGCTTCATCTTGAGACTAGCAGCTACCATATCTGACTTAAAGGAGTGAGATGTTTTTTCCACTGGCTGGCATCATCACATGCAATTCCTGCGAGAGAAGCTTGTTCTCCACCTCATTTTGATCATTTTGTGGTTCAATTAGCATGCCATATTTTGCCTTATAGTACATGAAATTCAGGAAAATCTATTTTCAGCATCTTTGTTAAGATATCAACCCATTATTCATTTGTCTGTGGTTCCTAATGTTAATACGTTCACATACTGGTCATAACTTCCTGTTCCTGTTTTGGAAGACAATAGAGTATGAGAAAAGATAAACTGCAGATTGTTGCAAACGGATCAGCACAATAAGGCCTGGATAAAAGCAGAGTAATATCCTGCTGATACAGTTGAGATATTATATTGAGAACTGAAAAACAAAAACAAGTGTCTGGGTGTGTCAATTTGTCTCTCTTTGTGTTTATGTATGGTGGACGAGCAAAGGAAACAACGTCAAAGGACAGAGGCTTGTGGACCCTGCTGTTGACACAGGACCTGTTCATGTTTCAGCATGTCTCTTTTAATCTTTTCCACTGTCTAGTTAGCAGTCCTGTTTCCTGATTCAGCTTAATTGTGAATCCCACAGTGTGTGTGTGTGTGTGTCTCTCTGTGTGTAATCAAGAATAAGCCCTACACTGGCAGTAAATTGGTAAATTAAGTGTTGCGTAAGGAGCCTGGACATCTCAGTCCTTCTTCCAATTAGCAATCAGTCATCTGGTCAAATGTATACACTTATTTCATTGTTTCATCCAAGTAAGGTGCCAAATGATTAATTGATTATTTTTAAGCTCATGTTTATCATAAAATCATTCAACAGTTTTTCCTCTGAATCAGTCAGTTATGCAGGTATAATCTTAATTTAGTGTGTTAGCATGCCATCATCTGTTAGCACTTAAGACAAAGTACAGCTGAGGCTGAAGGGAAGGCCATTATAGGTAGTGGGTCATAAACCAAAGCACTGGACAAATTCAGATAAAACGGTCACACAATTCATTGTGATAGGGACAGTAAAGTGTGCTTAAAATGGATTAATAATCAACTCCTTCAAGACTACAACGTTTTGAGAAAAGTACAAATATCAACCTCATGGTGCCACCAGAAGATAGGACATCACTACCAAATGCTTCGTGCTCTGAGGACCATGAATGTATGTGTACACAATATTGTATAGCAGTGCTGTGGGATTGTACGATAAAAAAATAAAATAAATTACAACACCTAATGGTTTGAGGTTTCTTGAGAATTGGGGATTGGACTCTTAGGTGCAGGTCCTGGTGCGGGGCCCCTGCAGACGACGCCTGGCCTTCAGGGCACCATCAGGGGCCCAATGTGTTTGTAGCCAGGGGGCCTCCGGGCTGCACTGACAGCCGTCAACGCGTCCAATTAACGCCGCGGCGCATCCCCACCGACGAAACTTAACGGGGTGGATCGAAACGAGGCAACCCCTGCGTGCGGTGACACGTGGGTACGCCTTTAAAAGGCTCACCACGCTGCCGTCACATGCCTCGGCGCAGAAAAGTAGGATGAGGATGTTCTTGTTATGTAAAACACGCGTGTTACTTATATTTTTGAAGGTCGCCTGAGGGGAGGGAGACTTTCTTTTTTTTGTTGTTGTTGTTTCCTCACTTTGTGAAACAGAAGGGAGGAGGGCGCTGCGGCCACTCACTCACGCACTCTCTCACACGGTCCTGTTGTGTTGCTAGTTGTTGTTCGGTAGCGACACGCTGACTGGTGCGCAAACTGAGAGCTGCCGCCTGCGTGTAATGCCAAGTGACGGATATAAGCGACGCGGGTGCGGGGCCACGGGCTGTGTCGCGGTTCGCAGCCGTTGAGCCAGCCGTTGGGAGCGTGGACGGAGCAGAGAGGGGCGAAAAGCAGCCCCGGCCAAGCCCTCTGCTCGTGTCGGGGAAGGAGTGTTGTGTCTTTTTGGCGAGAGGAAGAGAGTTGTTCGCTCCGGCTCTTCTCCTCCTCTCTCGTCGGCAGGCTGATTGAAGGAGGGGAGGGTGGTGGGGTTCCCTCGAGTGGAGTGGCGAAGCAATCGGCGACATTCGCGTGCATATTTTCCAGTGGTAGGAGCATCGGGTCCCACTCCACGGACGGACGGACGTGGCTGACTTGTCCCACCTAGTCTTTTTTTTAGGGAGGGGGGGGGGCGTAAATAAAAACAAGGTGGTCCCGAGTGGCTCCTCACGCCGCTGGAAACCGGAGGAGATCGCGGCAGCCACCGAGAGCTACGCTACGGTAAGTAGCTGCCGCTCCACGTTATCTTTCTGTCGATTTTATTCAGGCAGAGCTGGGGCTGCGTGGAAAGCTTTGTGTGCGTGTGTGCCTGTATTCTTTCTTGTTATTTTATTTTATTTTTAAAAGTAATGTACGTAGGGGGGACGTTGCAAAGGCAGATAATGGCCATGATGATGGAGGAGATGCCCAGGGAGTGGTACTCTTGTCGGACTGGCCGTGCAATGTGTTATCATACACCCCCCCCCCCCCCCCCCCCCCCCCGTTGTCCACCCCCCCCCCCCCCCCCACACACACACACACACACACACACACCCTCCCCCCTTCACCTCCCCCAGCACCAGCCACTGAAGTGTCATGTCGAAACGATAACAGTGGTCTGACTGAAACGGGGTCAGTGATAGTGACACACTATCCCGTGAGCTCACTACTTATTACGATAGGCTGGATGGATGAGCTTTGTGTTCACCTGGATATCAGTCCCACGGCGTGAGTGTGTGTGTGTGTGTGTGTGCGCGCGCACGTGCGAGTGTGTCGCGAGCTGTGTGTGTGATGCTGTGTGGGCAGTGTGTGCACGCGCGGGCCAACTTCATGGCGCTGACCGCCTGTGGCATTTCTTGCGGCTGTAATTTGTGTGTGATTCATGTGGGGCCTATGTGGGTCCAGCCGCTGTAAACAAGGGGAAGGGGGGGGGGCGCACAGTTGCTCTGCTCAGGTAAATGAAGAGGCTTCACAAATGCCAGAGCAATTAGGTCGTAAAGGCAATGAGCTCAGAAGGGAGGATGCTGTTATGACATCATTAAGGTAAAAACGTGCTCTCACGAGTTCTATATGAATGTGTACATATTTCATTGGATTATACATCTATCTAAAGTCAATGAAATTGCTCCATGGCCGTACAAAGGGAACGCATGTGTGTATTTACTGTTTGCACAGATATTTGACCATTTTGACCACATTATGGAGAAGTCCACACAAACAGAATATTTGTTTAATACTGAATCCTAGGTCTTTCTTTAATATCGTTCACACAATATATGGTCCAAGTTTGAATGATTGCAAGGTATATCGGATTAACCATGAATCTAAAGTTTGATTACCAGTGGTGGAAGTATTTAGATCTTTGACTTTCACACCAGTCAAACAATGCCCAAGAACTTAATCTTAAGTAAATGTACAGTACTATTAATATGCAACATTCAATCAAAAACCAAAGAGAAAAGCTTTAGTTCCACAGACACTTCCGCTGACACTTTAGATGATATATATTATACGGTTATATGAGAATATATTACATTGTTATTATGATTCATTAGACCTAACAACATGTTCTTGTTCTGACATGTCTGAGTGGAGATATGAGTCCAGTAGTGGTCAACGTATTGGTCAGGTCTGTGCAACTGTTCCGTGATGTATCGTGGGGACATGTTGGTAGCATAAGATGGGCAGATTCAAGTAAAATACAAGCACTTTAGAATTTGAGTGCAGTATTGTGTAAATACACTTGGTTACATTCTACTACAGTGGATCAGTTTCCAAATAAAATAATAAAAAAAGGTAGTATAGAGTTTGGTGGCTCAGTTATAGTAGAATTTCCTTAACCAGTTAAAAAATGTGGCCTTGTTTTTGCATCGATCCAGTGTTACCAACAGTAATCTTAAGCCTTAATGAAAAACTCTCTCATAATATATATATTATCATGAATGGCTTACTGAATTGTCTGCAAAGTGTGACTTCAAGGTTATCCTGCAGTGTAAATGAAAAAGCTATTCTGCCAGGTCACTGTCTGACTCACTAGTTTATTGTAGTTGAACATTAATCTTCCTCAGCACACTTCAACATACTTTCACCATGCAATATTTTTCTACCACCCCTTTCATTTTGTTCCAGTATATTGCCCTCCGCCTCACTGAACCATCATAAATATATCATAAAACTTAATCTAAACACATTGTAATGACTCGCACCTCGACCTGTCATTAAACAGCCAAGCACGGCTAATAACTGAGCCATTATTACAAAGGCAGTCAGCTGTGAATTGGCAATGGATCTCTGCCAACATACACATTTAAATGCTTAAATCCGTTGTTGGTCTGCCTTGGAAATTATGAACTTATTGTCACACACTCTTTATCTTACTCAATTCTTATACTATTTTTATTTATAATTTATTTTCATGTATTCTTTTTTTCAGCTCTGTGTATCACCATTTCATTTTGCCTATCATTTACAATAGTTTGGCCTCAATAAGTCTTTACCACAGCTGCAGAATCACAGGTGGTGCGTTTGTAATGTAATTTATAAGTGAGGAACAGTAAATAGATCAGAGCCATGGTTCATGGTATCAGCAACACCTGCACCTTTACTGCTGTGACCAGTCAGAATGTCTGTTTGTGAAACATTTTGTTTTCTGCAAAGTGTGTTTACATGGATGCGTGTATACACAAGTATGAGTTTGACTATCTACAATCTAAAACTAATAACATCTTTTGTGATGGTTAACACACGAAGGCCTTTGAATTTACACACTTCACAGCAAGTGTCGTGTTCGACCTTGTGAATGAAGGGATATCTCAACATGTGTGACACTGTCCTTTTATGATTTCATATATTTCATTTCATCATCAACCCATGTTGACCCTTTAATTTATTGTAGAATTCATTATTAATGCCCTCCATTCACTGGGTCCACAGTAGTTCTGGTGATTTTGTGTGCACGGTCAGTTTGAAATGGCAATGAGAAGTGGGACAAACCCTTTTCTTGTGAGAAAACTAGAAAAAAAATATTCAAGCACTCACTCTTCTTACATTGCATTCTAAATGAAAAGGTACTGTTGCATCTATGTTGGACTAATTTCGTATTCTAGTGCCAACAATACACAGCAAATATGGGACTTCATAATCAGTATATTTCGCATTTTGAAAAAGGAATTTGTCAGTTTTTCTGTCACAACATTGCATTGACAGTTAAGTGTTTTTGTGAGATGATTTATAAATGATTATTTCTTGTTTTTCACAGTAAACTGCTGCATGAGCAAAGCAGCGATCTAACTTACATTGATATTTCCCCCAGAATAAGAGTGTTTACAGCAAAACGTTCAATCAGTGCTAAACTATAAAGACGCTTTAAAATTGTTTGATTTTTCTCCTCTGAGAACAGTGATGATTCCAGTGATTATATTTGCTTTCATCGTGTTCAAAGTCATAACAGTTTACAGATCTATATCCTAAGGTTCTTGAAGTCTGCATGCAGCTTATTTTTCCTTTTTTCTCCATTCCCCTCAATTACTTCCTCCATAATTTAATACCAGTTTCAAGGCATCTAAGCTTTACATTTTTTTGTGCGTGAAGGTGAATTATCAAAACTTCTGTTCTGGTTTAGTTAATGTATTGACATTTGGGTGACAAAATGTATTTGGTTGCACTGGCACTGCACTGGCACAGAATATATTGCTGCAGAATCATTCAGTATGCCCATAATTCCTGTGGTTGCTGGCAAAATGAAAGGTCGGAGCATGCTGATGATACACATGCTCAGTTGAGGAGCTCTATGAGAGGTTTCTGTTGAGGCTTCCATGTCTTCCCTCTGCTGTCTAAACTGCTACCTGTCTGAAAACATTGAAATTGCTTTGAATCCGAGCTGGCCTCAGTCTTGACTTGTAAAGGAAATATATATAAAATCAACTTCGTTTTAATATATTCATTGTCCACAGTGTTATGTTAAAAACTTACTTTCTAGGAGACAAGAGGGGGTATATTGCTTTAATTTTCACTTGTGTAGCTTTCCCACAGCACAAAAAGGTGAGGCCTGTAACAGGCACCATCCGAAGGGGTTTGAATAGATGTAATAACTGTGTATTCAAAGCTTCCACTTAAAGTGGGAAGCAGTGTATAATTTCAGCTTTTTTGACTTTCATCACTATTTCTTGCCACTAAAAAGTCTGGGGTCGGACTGGTGGCAAAGTGGCATCTTTCCCTAGTCATTGCTCTGTGTAGGTCCGGTGCAACTAAAACAGATAAACCTCATATTAAGTATGATAACCGGGATTATTTATTTATAACGAGCAGAGAAACCAGAACTCCTGTGGTCATGTGTTGCAGTTTACCAACTGCACAGGGGAACTCCAGTGGTGGGGTTTGAGCAGGAAAGTGTATCATCAGCTAAACCTTTCATTTTTGTGGTTCAATTATAGCAACTTAGAAGTTGTAAGAGAAAATAATTGATTTCTATTTTGGTTTGCGTTTATGCTCACTCATGTGTCAGATCGGAGAGCCAAAGTTTGGCAACAGTCGGTTCTTATGCATCCTATGAAAGACATCTATTCGTGCGGGGCAGATAATTGAATCAGCGTTGCTGCTGCCTTTTTTTCTCTCTGATGGAGACATGCCTTATGTCAAAACTATTGTTGCTACACCATAATAGAAAAAAGATTTGACTATAAACTATGGCCTCCAGCCCTCAGCACTCCAGATCCCCCTGCCCCCGATGCAGCTAGAGATCCACTACTGTCAGGCAGCACTGTTTGCAGCCTACATTATTACATGTAATAGATTACATTCAATGCCCAGTAAGTAGCAGTGAAAAGTACTCTGCTGAAATGATGTGGTAATGTGAGGTGTACCTAACTTAAGCATTTTCCTTTTCTGCTACATCACACTCTATTGCACGTAGGAGAGAAATATTGTATTTATTTTGCTTACATACATTATTTGACATCTATAGTAACCAGTTACTTTGCAGAGAATAGACAACAGCACCACAATCCATCCAAATAGATCCCCGTGATTACAAAACGGACTATACAGACAAATGGAATGGGTTGGGCTCTTGCTTTTCTTTAAACGCTCGCCTCTGCCTTTATACTGAACCTCTCAAATATGACTGATATGTATCATGTTAAGAAGCTGCATTTCCACTAGCTGCACCACTAAACGGATGCTTCCATCTTCCATGATATGCATACATACTTTAATAGTTGAGTTAATCAACCTTGTGTGATAGGGCTACTCACGTTGGTTTGTGTAATTATGCAGACCACATAACTCAGCAATACACTATGAAGTTTGCTTGGAGTTTTGCCTCCTTGAGTGCTGGGCCATGTTGAGTGAACCCATGCGCCCCCCCCAATCTGGACATTTTGAACTTGATCTGCAGCCTAATTGGTGCATTTTGTTTCCAGCCCCAGCTGGTTAATCAGACTTTAATACGTCTTGGCCTCCGTTTAATGAACGTAACAAGATATTGGGTTTTGTTCTATACGATATCCATTTGTTTTTTAAAGAGTTTAAGACCATCTTAAACCCTTTGCTGCTTATTGTCCGTTTATAACCGTGCCAGCGTCTCAAAGGCATGCCTTAAAGTGCGTTTACTCTCCTTTACATCCCATTTCTCATCGGTACTTGGTAAATTGCGGACCATTTAAAAGCCATATGTCACATGCTCCACATGGGACCCTGTTGATATCGTGTTTAATGGCTCCCTCCGCCTTCGCCCTTCACGTGAATCTCCCCAGACGGAGGTTTGGCACTCTGGTGGTTGGCTGCTCGTGGTTTGGTCACGTCAAAATGACAGGGTGAGCCTGTCGTCGTAACATCCATCGCCCGCGATGTCTCGCCGTGTGTTTTTGATGCGGACGAGCCAAGTTGCCTCGAATCCTGCAAATATTTCGTTTTTTGCTCCCTTTTCACGGTAAACAGCTGTTTGTCCGTCATTGGAGGACGGGGGTGTCAAACGGGGCTGCTCCGCATGGCAATTGGTTCAGATTAAGTTTTCTACAAATCGGTGGAAGCTCAACCAGGAAGAGCACACGCGCAGACACACACACTCACACACGGACACGGACACAATCTCGCACGCAGCGCCACCGACCGTCCTCTCTCCACTCCTCCCCAGCTCTCCCAGTTACGGAGCTCTGCCATCGCACCAGTCCGACCCCCCCCCCCCCCCCCCCCCCCCCCCCACCAGTCCGCCCCCCCCCCCCCCCTCCTGCTCCCCTCCCTCGCTCGCAGATTTGTTCGACGGTTCCCGTTTGGCAGAAGGAAGCGTGTCGGCGAGCCGTAAGTTCCCACCCCGACGTTTGATTTGATTTGATTTTTTTTATTGTTTTGGCCGCCGCTTCGACGTGAATGTTTGAAGTTGCTCCGACTGCCCAGCCGTCCAGAAGAGGAGCGCAGAACCCATTTTCGCTGCGTGCACCAGAAGCGATTCGCAAGGGGCTGCTCGCTACGTGCCATATCCTCCCAGGGCTCACCGAGGGACTGAGATCTGAGGAGCCACCGTGCGGGTAACGAGGAATCCGACCAGAAAATGTTATCAGGAGGGGTGACTGCCCTTTATTTTGGCATGGTGTGTGTGTGTGTCTGTGTGTTCGGGTAGCCACCCCCCTCCCCTCCCCAGCCCATATTTAGAGCCTGGCTGGCTACTTCAGATGGGCAAGCTACGTCAAAGCTCTAATGTATCCCATCCTACTGTATTCCTCGGCCGCTGTATGATATATAAGATATATGTATATATATATATACATATATATATGTATATATATATATGTATATATATATATATATATATATATTGACGCGTGAATGTATGCGTGTTCGCAAATCCTCCCCGACATCGGAGCGGACGATGTTGTAGGTCCAAACCAAAGGTTGCGCTGCAAGTCTGAGTAAGAGACAACAGAAACAAAACAAAAAAACAGCGAGCTAATGTTTGAAATTCTATTCTGAAACATGCCAACACCCCTAGTCAAACCTGCCTGTCAACAGCTGGGACATGGGAAATGTAAAAAGAGGAGCCCGTTCAGCCAAGTGGGCTACCTAACCCAGCTGGTCGTTTATTGATGAGTGCTGGCTTTACCTGAAAGTTGAAAGCAGGAACATAAAAAAAACCAAAAAAAAACCCCAAAGTATTCATCACAGGTGTGTCATAGGCCCGAGGAGGCATTTGTGAAGTCATTTTGCCAAGTGATCAGCAGGAGGCTCTGAACCTGAACCTTTCGGGCTGGCGACCCTTTTAAATGCAGCACGGTGACCCTTCACTGCATGAGGTGTGAGCGTGTGTTTTTATTATTTTTGTCTGCAGATGCATATGCTTATTTGAAGGAGTTTTTTTTTTGTTTAAGTGGGGCTCATAAAGATATCAGCGTTTCACAAGCGCCATAAATGAATTAGGTGCTGTGTCGAAATTATGGGAGCAAAGACAGGAGTCTGAAATAAAATGGTGCTTGTCCAAACAAATGTCAGTATCACATTGACACCCTGTTTGGAATCGGTAAGCAACATATACACACTTGATAGCAGTTTTTTTTGCACGTTGTAGTTTTAATCAGATTTAAATACTTTTTAAATTGCTACAGCCATCACAACAAAAACAACTTCTAAATGCTACATAGGTTAAAAAAAACCCTGTTCTCTCTTATTTCATACCATGTGGAGGTCCCGATCCACAGTTTTGAAATGTCTAGGCTGTCACATAGAAGTTGTGGTCTTTTACCATAAGCACATGCTTGTGTGATATTATTGATGTGACAGGGTTTTTTCACTTCTGTGGTATTTCTATGCTTTACTCGGAGGAGACGTAGGTGTCAACAATTGGATTTCAGTTATGTTTTTTGTTGTTGCTGTTGTTTCATTATTTAAATCTCATCAGGATTCCTTTTTTTGCAGCGATATACTCAAGAGTCTAGAGAAATGGTACAAGTGTTATCACAAAAAAGGATCCTGTGTGTCTCCCGTTTAATGCTCTGAGAGGGACTGATGATCTGTTTTCCAACCAATTAGAGACGAAGCACAGAGCCATTGATCTTCTTGTTAATGTGAAATTACTTCCTGAGGATCACCAGGTCCCTAAAGAGCCAAATTGCCTTTTGACCAGAGCGCTTCCACCTGAGATAATATCTTACTGGTTATTTCTTTCAGTGTTTCCCCACCTACACCGTGTCCGACTGAAGCTGCTAGAAAAATTGTCTTTCATTGTTTCATGGCTGTGAAGTGGGCCCGGCCCGTTTTGAGTGGAGCGTATTGGTTCGACGTTAGAGAACTCCTTGAAATTAACATTCAAATACAGCGCTTCATTGTTGAACATGAAGCGAAAACACCTCCGAATTTTGGATTTCATTCAGGCATTGAATTTTGGTCCCAGTTGGCAAGGTCACACCATGAAACCGATTAGATCTGAGGAGCACAGTCTAAAGTAAGGAGTCCTGTGACAGGGTAAAGACGATATAATGGATCACACATCACTGTGCAAATTACTGTCAAGAAATTGTTAGGTTTTGTCTTTTCATCGTATTTTGCCATGTTTAAAAACGGATTAATAACACGTAAACATTTATTAAAAGTTGTAAATTCCAGTCGACCGAGACACATTGGCCCTTTTGTCACACGACTGATTCTTCCTAGTAGTTTACGAAAGTATATATAAATTATCAGGCTAAATATGAGAGCATAAATGCTTCAATTTCCATTAACCTTCGGGCTATTGCCAGGATCACTCACACATTGGAGCCTTGCGGCACCTTCATAAGGAACGAGCCCTCAGACGTCGGCAGACGAAATCAAACATGTTTGAAAAGTCTTGTCGGGCCTTGGTTGTCAGCGAGATGTCTGTTGAGCCAAAACCTCTGGCCTTTAATGCGTTCAAACGGCAGAGTAATCTGCGTCAGGCCTCTCTCCGAGTGCGGCACACAGCCACGCTAGTCTGAACAGATATCCTGACCTGTGACTGCAAGGTGCAACTGGATGCACAAAGAAATTGAATTTGTTTGAAAAGCAATAATAATAATATCTATATTGTAAGCTCAGTTGAGTTAAATGCTAAAACTTCTACAACAACACACAGCATTACATTAAGAGATTGGAAAGCTTGTGCTGTAAATGCATGTCTTTAAGAGGGAAGTTCATTAAGTGATTGTAGCTAGATTTGAGCTAATTATTGGAAGTAATTGAGAGGGACAAAAAGCTCTCGTATAAACAAAAAAACAAAAGTCCATTTGATTTAAGTTGAAGTTGAATGATTAGTGTTTTCTTGTATGTGCAGAATCTGTGCGCAGTTTTAAATGTAGATCTTGTTCGTAACCGTTTTGCACACCTCATTAGGCAGACAGTAAATCTTTATGACCTCGGTATAAAAATACACAGCTTTAACTCCTATTCTTTGGTCGTGCTTATTGAATGTATGTTCACAAGCTGATTGTTTGCTGCTGATTGTACGCTTAATTGGTAAATCGGGTCCCAATGAGCTTTGGGAATATTTATGTGGCAACGCAGAGTAGATGCGTCCATGAGATTCATTGCCATGAAATTAAAGGGATAAAATGTGACTGGGTGTAAAAAGGCATTAAGCCTGCTTGTTAATTTGTCTTATTTTACTGGATGGAGTTAAATGTTGAAGACAATTCTTCCTGACATTTTCCTCTCAGCCTTAATTTTGCAGAATAAACAATTGGACTCAACAAGGTGTTATTTACATGCTGTGTGCGTACCGGGCGATAACGCAACAAGCGGTAAATGAATGACAGAGTGCATCAGTTTTTTCAATGCATACAACAACATAAAAACACACTTACAAGCCCGTTGTGATGAGAGGAAACAGGTGCACAATAGCTGGAGCAATTCATTAGAGAACAGCTCAGGCGAATTCACTCATTAGGCTCCTTTGTGGATCAGTCAAAAATTGTGGTTGTATTTGTGTGAGATATTCAATGTGTTTGTTGGGTTCATGTCTTCTTGGTTCCGGCTTGTTCCTCAGTCATTTTCACACCACACAAAACATTCCAGGCTCTTCTATATACAATCAATAAACAAAAGAAAAGAGTTTGAAATTGAAATCCTCGCACCTCTGATCAGTCGGCGTGGCCAACGCTATGGTGTCTGCTGATCATAGCTAATGTATGTAAAGATGTTACAAAATGTGTAGTGCTGAGCCAGCTCTCTATGGATCCAATTAACAGCTTTGTTTATGTGTAACCTGAACTGCTGCAAAGAACTCTGGTTGTTGTTCTGCAGATTGTGAGCATTTTACGGACAGTGAAAACTGGGACTAACTAGGCGTTTTGTTTTGTTTTTACACCTCTGTTTGGTCTCTTATCTCTAGGCCCGGTGGAGAAGCATGTGATGACTCACGCGAGGCAGAAGGGTTCCCCCAGGCAGAGCCGCGGCAGCACCGAGTGCTGGGACAGCGGTCCTCTCTGGCCACATGGTGGCACTATGGACGGCGCCTGGCCTGAGCGCACACTACGGTATGGCAGGACAAAGAAGATAGGTGAGATCATCAAACCGGTGAAAGAAATGGGCAAGAGGATGACTCGCAAGGGAGGGAAAAGTGAAAAATCTGGTCAGAACAGGAAACTCGATCGACGGCGTGACAAGAATTGGGACCGGAAGTTGTATCCCTTGAGGGGGCGGGCTGGGGGTTCAGGTGAGGAGGGTCTCAGCTGCCGGGTCCTACTCACACGATTGGATGAAAGCATGCGTGAAAAGGAGAGTGCTAAAGAAAGGGACGGCAAGAACGCACGCCGAAATAAACCCAAAAAAGGGAGAAACGACGCCAAAAGACGAGAGGAGAAGATTTCACCAAAAAACAAATCAAAGTCTGCTGGCCCAAGTCGTGCTGAGCATATTCAAGCCTCACAACCGCGCAAGCGACGGCTGGCCTCACTCAATGCCGAAGCAGTGAACAGTCTGCTGCTTGAAAGGGCCTCTGACCTCCAGCCGGCAGCCAAACAGGCCAGGAGGCATGAGGAACCCACCAATGGAGTGGCTTCCTCGGACGCAGATCCAGCTAGAAGTCCTGTGCCTGGAGATTCGAAGGCCTCACGGGGAAACACTAGTAAAGTCTCCACGACTCCTGGAGGACGACCTGAACCGTGCCAAAGCTCCAAGGCGGTCAAGAAGGCCAAAGTCAATCGTGTCAAGGCGGGTGGGGGGATGAGTCAGGAGATTTTGGACGCGCCCGCCCCCAGACGATTGGCTGGCCTCAATGCCGCGGCCCTGCTGAAGTTAACCAGCTCCTCTGCGTCCTGCAAGCAGAGATCCAAGGCTGTACCCACGGCGACTATCACCTCCGAATGCAAGGCTCTTGCCGCGGCCTCAGCCCCGAAACAGGACTCTAGAGCCAGACACAAGGGGAGACCACAGAAGCAGAAGGGGAAAAAGCCCCGCCCCCTGCAGGACAGCTGCACGGCCTGCAAGGAGAAGGCAGACTTTGAGCCCAAAGTGGAATGGGTGACCAACAACTGCACCCACAGACTGACCAAGCCGGGGTACCAGTCCCGCAGCATGCTGGCATACCCGCTAAAGCAAGTGAAGGAGGAGCAGGTGGAGGCCGAACTGAGTCCATACTACTGCTGTCCCCCGGAGGGCTCGGTGGAATATTGCCACCGCCTGGCCTTCTTCCTGGGACAGCAGCCCTACGGAGAATCCGACGACCCGCCTCTCAACACCGCCATGACCCCCGTGAAGCGCGAGTGCCTCGTGACCTCCCCGCCCCTGACCCATTCCCACCCGCACACAGCCCTGACCCTCAGCCCCCACCCATGCCTCTGCACCGCTGAGCACTGCTTTTCCAGCTATTATGTGCACATCGCCCACCCGACGCACCCTGGAACGACGTCACCGGCCATGGGCTCGCGACCCCTGAACTATGCACCCCCTACCAGTTTGTGCCCGAATCGGATGACGGACTCCAAGGTGCTGGGTTCGCGGATGTCCCACGCCTCGGGGCTGGCCCACCCCGGCTACTGCAACTCCGTGGGTTCGCCCTGCTACGGTGACGCCTGCCAGATGAACGGCTACACCTACAGAGCCATGCCTCCCGTCACCGGCAGGGCGTGCTCTTTCAGCACAGGGTGCACTGGATGTACACGCAGCATTAAAACAGGTGAGCAGGAAGCGCATATCTCTGTGCCCTCCTGGGTTCTAATTGAATGCGGAAAGATTTTAATTCAATTCATTCCGCTACAGAAAATACTCTACCTACACTGACCTATTTCATTAGATGCGTCTCACTTGAAGTTGTGATAGTAAATAAATTGTAATTCTCATGTTATCCCAGGATCACCGTTACGGTTGGAAGGACCACATTAAGTGTCTTCAATAAGATTTGAAGCAGTATATTTTCTCATCTTCCTCCCACTTTTTGCTTTTATAGTGACTGAACTCCTTGTCCCAGTGCTGTGCTTGGATTTGGCTATTATTTACCATACTTGAGATCCCTTTGTTGTTAAATGTGGGCCTCCAGCTAGTTGTGTGGCTGAACAAGTGTTTTCTTTGTTGTCTGTTGCTGCTTTTTTTTATTTTTTACGTCATAGCTCGAGGCTCTGGCTTAGATATTTCCTGATAAGGAGGCTTATATATAATGTTTTCTGTGATATTTGTGTTACATAAACCTATAGATGATTCTGTATACAGAAGGATTGGTGTAGACAAAAAGAGAAGCAGGTTCAACTCCTGTGTGTTTGGTTACTATAATAACCTTTGCTGAACACTGCCAACAAAGGGACCTTAAGTCTGTTATCTAACATTACCCACCATTAGCAACCGGTCATAAAACACACGAGCGTTTTGGAACATCAGCCAGGGAGGTCATGTTTTTTCTTGCCTGTTCATTTGTTTGTTTGACTGCAGGTGTACAAATGTGTACCATGCTTTTTGGAGATTTATATGCAGAGCATGGGCCAGGGGTTTCTTTTGCTTTTGTTAATAACTTTCCTTCACATTTGAGATATGTTTCAATATTTCCTCAATTTCTCTGTAAACATAGGAATCTTCAAAAAAGACATTGTTAAGATCGTTTGTCCTTGGTGGAGGTAGCTTTATTATGCATATAACTTTTCGTCATCTGTGAGATGGTTGTATCTAGTCTTTCAAATTGACTGTGTCCCTCTTGAAGTGCTTTTCTTGCTGCGTAATTAAAAATGATCACTTTGCTTTACTTTTCCAGAGGGTTACCCCTCCCCTCAGGGTGACCACAGCTCCTCTCTTCTGGTTTCCCCCTCCCTGCCCGTGTCCAGCTGCCCTCTGTCCAGCGGGCCCACGTCCACCCAGACTAAACCCAACCTGCTGACGCCCCTGTCAGGGCGAGACCAGCCCCCGGCCAGGTTAAAGCTGGCCAGGTTGGCCAGCCCCCAGAGCACCAAGGTTTCCAACAGCTCCCCGGCCACAGGCCGCGCACGCCTGCCTCACAAGCAAGCTTCACCTGTGCCAAGCCCGAGCAGCACCAAACAAAAGAAGATCAGCCGAAGGCGTGCCACCAATGGTTGGCGGCCCGTTGGGATATCCACAGAGAGGGAGATCTTCATTGCGGTAGGTTATTTGTCGGGGAGTCTATGTGGAATACTAAGATCACGATGCAGAGAGCTTGAGATTATAGACCTTGTCTCTTGTTCTCTTCCATATGCTAGCGGATAAAAGCCTGCTTGTAGAAAACCTGGCAAACTGCTACTACTCTTGTGGGATGAAGATAATTGTGTTTTTACAGCACAGCTTTGGGTGACAGTTTCCTCTTTACTCCTCTGCGCCGGTGACAGCCATTGCTGGAGGCCCACATTTTTCAGTTCCCCTTCTATCCGTCCCGTTCATGTCAAGGTGGATAACTCGGCAACGTTTTCATAATGGAAACAAATGCTTTCTTGGTCTTTAGGATGAACGAATAACATTTTGTTGGTCAACGCTCAAAAGTCACTCTAACAATCTAAAACAGATTTGGGCCATAACTCACAAGATGCATCTGCGAATAATTTAATGTCTTTAATTGGATTATATTGTGCTTTTAATCCATTTAATGCTGTTGTTTTTGTGTGGACTTCATTGCAAAATTGTATTGCTCCATACAAATGCTCCACTGGCTATTATTCAACGAATGGGCTGGACTGAGACTTGACTGTTAGACTGAGCCTTACGACGGCAAGGTGGAAAGTACAATTGTGCCTATAATGACAACTATATTTGTCCTTGTTGGTGTGTTTTTACGTGTGTGTGTCTGCCTCAGGGAGAGGATGAGACGGTGCTGCGACAGTGTTATGAGGGAGTCGAGAGGGACGGTGAAGTGATACACGTCAGAGACACTGTGCTGCTACGATCGGGTCCCAGGAAAAAATCCCTCCCATACGTTGCCAAGATATCAGCGCTGTGGGAGGACCCCAAAACAGGTAGCGGAGATGAGGAGGGGGAAGTGATTAAAGATATGATTGTTTTTCTGCAAGGGTGGATGAAGAGGTATACGGCCACCGTTGTTTAACTATACCCCTGTGCGTGCGTGCGTGCGTGCGTGCGTGCGTGCGTGCGTGCGTGCGTGCATCTGCCTGTGTGTGTCTCAATTTGTTGCCTCAGGTGAGCTGATGATGAGTCTTTTCTGGTACTACCGACCTGAGCACACCCAGGGAGGCCGAGATCCCAGCGCACACTGTGAGGTGAGGCTTGAATGTAACTGAGCAGAGACATTTCTCAAAGTTTTCCCCCCCAATGGTTAAATTACAGTTCAGCAGGACAACAGTAACATCATACTGTAAAGCAGTGTGTGTGTTCCATCGTAAAACACAAATGATTTCACCCATAATTGAACTGTCAACTGTTATGCCGTGTGATGTGGGGGATGTGTAAAATTAAATAACGACTCATCCCATTTTATTTGATTTGTAATGTGATTGATAATACTTCAAGGACCAATATTAAATGAATGAATAAGACATAATGAGGAAAGCAAGCATAATAATAAATGTACTCTAAATACTCAGTCATCAAATAGTGATGAAGTTTATTCAAGTTGACATTTTTTTAAATAATTCATTTTTATGAAATGTTATTTTCTGGTCCCTTACACAACAGCCGATAATGTTGCAGCCGATTCAAATGGTTGTGTTTTAATTTTAGTGTAATTTTCCTGCCTCTGCGCTTATGACGGCCAGAGCTGGAGGCACCGTGTTTTTCAATAGTCCATCTGTCTGTGTGTCCCACATTTGGGAAGGCAGCAGGAATTTCTTACATTTTGGCACAATTTTTACTCAAATTTAAGGGTTAGTAGTGTTTGCAATAGTGTTTGGCAGTCAAAGGCCAAAATGTGTTTTGGCCTCAAGCGTTCATACACTTATTATATTATGAGTTGAGTGTGCGAGAAACGAGGGTTTCCTTTTCCGCAAGTATTCAAGTGCATAAAGTGTACGACGTGTCCTTTGGCGCGCGATATTAGAAGTGTGTGCATTTATAAATGATTGTTTATTCATCGTCAAGGAAAATGCTCAATGCCCTCATGTATGAAAGAAGGAGCTGAACAGAGTTGCCCGTCGTCCTGCGAACATTTAGACACCGCTGCTGGAGACGTTGCTATCTTTCCCGCAACAGACCTAAACTGTCGATAGTCGGTTTGCTGCTCTGGGTAACCACGAGGCCAGTTGATCGAGCCTCTGCCGCCTCCATCAGACAAAGAGGAAGCGAGAGAAAAAAATTCCCTGTTAGACATTTTCTACGTTCATATGTTCACGATGGATGTTTACCAGGCAAAATTAGGCTTCCCTCCGCGCTCGCGGTTCCCGAAAAGTATTGTGATTTCTTCTGCCTGCGAAAATAGTAAACACTTTTACACTGTTGGGTTTCAGAATGAGATTTTCGCCTCTCGGCATCAGGATGAAAATAGTGTGGCCTGCATAGAAGACAGATGCTATGTTCTCCCACTGGCCCAGTACTGTAGGTAAGTGTGCGCGTGCACACACACACACACACACACACACACAAATATGCACACACACAAAATCAGTCAACGGAAAGAGTTGTCACAAAGTCTGCTCAGAAGTCTTTTTTTTTTAATTAACACCT
The DNA here is from genome assembly GCA_016785305.1 of Colistium nudipinnis. Lineage (NCBI taxonomy): Eukaryota > Metazoa > Chordata > Actinopteri > Pleuronectiformes > Rhombosoleidae > Colistium > Colistium nudipinnis. The sequence goes on along the minus strand of JAFBJU010003268.1, from coordinate 102,591 downwards.
CAGCTCATGCGGTATGAGGGAGCCTGTTTCTCTGACTTTCTCATCACACCGAGGTGACACCGCAACTGTTAATGAATTTCAGGGGAACACTAGGCCATGAACATGGGCTGACAAATCATTTGAACATGTCGAGACTCGCGTTGAGTTCAATTCTCAAGTAATTGTGCGGTTACATAAAGACCGATTGCATGTTTGCTTAAATTCATAGCCGATAACCTGTGCCTCCCGCTGATATTTGTTCCCCCCCCCCCCCTCCTTTCTTAGATTTTGTGCCTTGCTGAAGGAAGTCTTTTTTTTTTTAATTAACACCTCAGCTCATGCGGTATGAGGGAGCCTGTTTCTCTGACTTTCTCATCACACCGAGGTGACACCGCAACTGTTAATGAATTTCAGGGGAACACTAGGCCATGAACATGGGCTGACAAATCATTTGAACATGTCGAGACTCGCGTTGAGTTCAATTCTCAAGTAATTGTGCGGTTACATAAAGACCGATCGCATGTTTGCTTAAATTCATAGCCGATAACCTGTGCCTCCCGCTGATATTTGTTCCCCCCCCCCTCCTTTCTTAGATTTTGTGCCTTGCTGAAGCGGCGGGCCGAAGGCGCCCCGTCTGGCAGCGCCAGCATGGTGCCCGGCCGCCCGGACTTTGCCCCGCCCTCCCACCGCTGTGTGCCCACGGACGTCGACCCCGAGCTGGTGTATCTCTGCCGGCACGTATACGACTTCCGCTACGGACGCATACTGAAGAACCTGCAGTAGAGGGCGGAGGGTTTTTCGGCATCTTTCGACGGAATCCCCACAAGACTTCCCTTTCATGGACCGAAAGGGGAGCCGAAAGACTGGACACCCCTGTCTTTTTTTTTTTGCTGGGGGCCCCGCGATCAGCAGGTAGGGGGGGCGGGGCTGATGGTGTGGGGCTAGATCTGGCAAAGGGCAGGTGATGCAAAAAGTTTTTGGGACACATTATGAAGCACAGATCCCTTTAGTAAACTACAGGTGGGGTTGCGACGTGATAAATGAGTCCATGTCAGTCCGGACACCTATGTATCCTGGTGTGGAACGGTGAGGAAGGCACTTGTTGTTCATCCGCTTGGATTTTTTGGCCTCCACAACACTCTGAGGTCACACAAAAGGTCGTGTCCCTCTCTTCCCTCCGCCTGCCAGGAATGCCGAACACCAGGCTGAACTTGGCTACTGTCAGGGCCGCGTCCCCACCCCCACCCCCAAGCGTCTCAGCACAACAATCATGTTTGTTCCATTTGTAAACCAGTGGCTCAGGGATGGTCCGCTGCTGAGGTGCTTCTGTGGAAGACAAGCCCGTGCTGTCGGCTCAACGTTAACGCTGTTCAAGCAGCTCGGGTAGGAGCAGCTACTGGAAGGTGCCGTCTTAGTTCCCCTGATTTGTGTGAGTTTCCGTGCGAGTGTGTGTGTGTGCGCGCGCGCGTGTGAGGCAGCGAGTGTTGTCACGATGGATATATGTGGGCACGTGTGATGTTTTTTTTTTTTTAAGGAGGCTTTCAGGCAATCAAACCAAACAAGCAGCTTTAGGGGTGGTCCTCTCTCACGTGTGCCCCAACACACCGACACTGACGGTGGCATTTCTTATCTCAAGTGATGCGCCGTGCTAACTTGATTACTGTACCTGAATGGGCAAGGTGAGACAGACATTTTCTTACCAAACTCTCGAGCTAGAGCAGGGCTTCTTTGACTTGGACATTAAAAATGTTCAAAACACTCCATTTAATAAATACACAAAAACCCGGTGGCCTGTTCAGGCAAATTTTTATCTCTGTCACAGTCCTGGTTTGAAGAAGCCTTTGCTCTACAGATGCTCTTCTGAGGGTCCAATGGAAGATTTGAGACCCGCTTTAACCCCGAGATGGTTTTTGAAGAGGAGGGCCGTCGCTTATTGTTTTTTTTTGTTTGTTTTTTTTCTATTTTTCCTCAGCTTTGCTGTTCCCTGTGATTTGCCTTATGACTTGCAGGCAGAAATTAAGGCAGCTAGTGTTTGCCACATACATGGGTTCACTGTTGTCCCAAGAAAAATAATTTTGCTGCCAACCTAACAGTTGTGACATAATTAATGGAGACACACGTTGAAAATGCACTGGTTCAGGGCTCCATCGAATGCATATTATCATTGCCTATTCATAGTGCAGGTGATTAAATGAAAAATGGTTGTTATGAGTTCTGACAGCTCAAAGTGTCTCGTTCAAAACCCCAATATTTTCAATTCACCTTTACTGAGGCTGAAAACCGGATTTTTTTGGTATTTCTGCATCAGGAAAATATTCCATTGTCATTGTAATATCAAAAGAGTTCCAGATTTATTGACTGATGCATTTTTACACTGTTTAAGGACACAGTGCACTTTTCGTGCTGTCGACCTGCTTTGCTCTAGCTGCTCACCCTGCGTCCTGAAGTGGCACAACATGTGGGAAATGTCTACCCTACCCATTCTGATTCAGCACTCCCGCTGATTTTTCTTCTTCCTCTTTCCCCAAAGACAAACCAAAGGAAGTCATACAAGCGAAGCCCCCCCCCCCCCCCCCCCCCCCCCCCCCCCCCCCCCCGAAACCCCCCCCCCCCCCCCCCGCACACAAACACCCACACATTATTCTTCTTGCAGCACTTCTGCCCTCGTTCCCTTATTATATTGCACTAATCCACCCCTTAATTACAACAAACTCTTTTTTTAATGTTTTTGTTTTTTTGCGACCAATATCGACCCGGAGGAACATACTGTTAATACTTCTTGAGTTTGTGAGTTTTTTTTTTAGAGAGAAGGAAAGAGCAAAGATGTCATGGCTTCTTTTGTCAGTGCCAACTGTATATTTTTATTCTTTCACCAGTAGAGGAGTTGGCCAGTTTGAGTCAGAGTTGGTCTGTTTGTCCGGTTACCCGATGCACAACCTGGTTAATCACATGGAATATATACAGTATATATATACTGTATATGTACTGTATATTAGTAGAGTCATTCCCTATGATTTTTTTTATCAGCTCTGACATACTTATATGATTTGTGTGTGTGTGCGTGTGTGTGTGTGTGTGTGTGTGTACGCATGCATGTATGTATGTACTGTATGTATTATGCATCCACACTGTTGATGTGATCAGGTTTCAAAACGGCATCTGGCTGAGGCCTGACTCCCTGTGCAGACAAACATTGACCCATGCTAGACATGAGTGTGGATTGGAAGGTGGGGTTGGGGGTGGGGATGGGGAGGGGGATGGTTGAATTGTGGTAGGTTTCAAAGCCAACTCAATCATTGCCTTTTAACCTGCAAGTGTTTTTACTGTCAACCAGAAAACGAGTAGTGTCGGAGTGTGTGTAGCTATGAAAACATAAAGAGTACCCGATTGCTTTCCTACACAGCCCCCAATCTTTTCAGCACTCTAAAAAAAGCCATCTTTAACTTTTTCTCCATTTGAGCAGCGTGACTCCTAACTCCTAACCGCAAAATTAAATTCTGCTCAGTGGGTTTTTCTTTTTTTCTGTTCACACCCAGATTATTCAAAGAAGTAATATATATATTCTCCTACTTTAGAACTTCTCCTTATTAAGAATATTTTATTATGTCGATTGCCTAAGATGGCATATGCAATATATTTTTAGACTTACTATTTTTGGAAAATGTACTTAACAATCGATTTTTTGGAAATCTCAAATTAGTTTCAAATCATCACGGCATCATTTGAGATTCGACTAAATGGAAGAGAGAGGAGAATGAAGGGAGTTGATGCTATCATATGACCTAATGTTGTAGATATTGAGCATTGAGAAACTCCCTTCCAGCCAATTTCTATTGAAGTGTACATATCTGAATCCAGGAAGCACCGGGCACTCTTTAAACAAGCAGACAGCCAATGCACAGTGTAGTATTTTTTGCAAGATCCGTAATAATTATATTTAAAGTAAGAAAAACAATATTTAAATGGAGTAAACAGTTCAATATATTAAGATTTCAATTTAACTTATTTGGAAATACTGTGTCTAATTGATGAACTATATCTTTTTTTCTTTGTTCTCCAGGATTGAAATGATTTATTTGTAATTTATAAGTGAAGAGATTAAATGATTGAGTGGCAGTTGTTGACCAAGATTTGTTCCTGTTGTTTACTGTATATGGTCGAGCTGTCATGGTGTGAACACCAGGCCAGGACACACCCCGGCAGACAGGAGAGTTAAAATGACGCAATTCCAGATAAATATTCAATCGGATACTAAAGAAAGTATTTCGCTCAACCTGACTGACCTTCAGTGTGTCGTTTGGGAGAACAATGTGACAACATGGTCATTTGAGCTTTTATTGATTTGTCTTATTAGGAGAGAGTCGGCAAGCGTGCACCTGAGACAGGACTAGATGTCCTCTGAGCTCCAGGTAGAAGATCCCCTCAGGCAGTGATCTAAGAATAGATGAGTTGATGACTTCTCTAACATCCAACAATATAGAGTTCTCTGCATGTTTCAGGAAATAGGGGCTGTGTAAAAATTATTAGGGATGGTTGAGCACTCAAGATTTTCTTTTTTTTTATTATATATTATTTGAAAAAGCGAGCAAGTGTGCTTAAGCTTTTTCTTATTACGTAATTACATATTTTTCATTATGGGACAAAAAATGCTGATTTGCTTTTTCCCAAGGTCCAAAAATTGCTTTTCCAATAGAAGGCCTTTTTGAAATGAATTCAACTTTTTGTCCTATATAATAAAATTCAACCCGCTCCCCACCTCAAATAATTCTCATTCAGTCCCATATTTGAGTCATTAAATGACACGGTTAAGCAGTGAGCTGAGAGGAAACGTTGGACTGTTACTATAATTAATGGGTAGATCAAATTAAGACTGAACAGCTTCTCACATCATCCTAGTCAGCTGACCACCGCTGCTTTTCTCCCACATGTACATGGATGGTGTTTGGCCCCTAGAGGGCATGAATCCTATATGTGCGTCATGGCCACATCCTCATGCTGTTCGACAACTTGCTTTCGTCATCCTATGGCCTTGCATTTTTATCTTTGGGCTTCGGTGAGATAACTTCCAGAAAAGGGAAGTCATGACATCTCAGTGTGGAAGCTGCCATGTGTTATGCTCCCAAGTGCTGGCCAGCCCTGCAAAAAGCATGGACTCGATTGAATGTTATTATTTATGTAACTTTATTTCCCAGCAGCTTTGCATGGACACGGTTGCATCCTACGTTACCATGAGAACCGGGCTGGGCCAGCACTCAGGAGAGGGTAGCACCTGTTTTTTGTATGGCGCGGTGGCCGGGGTCAAACACTGAATGACCTTCACTGATAACACCCGGGAAGTGTATTCTCTCCATGAGTCAAAACAAACTCACCCAACCAACCCATGAGATTCTGCTTTTTGTGTGAACTGTATTGATGCTTAATGTCGACATATATTTTGATATATTTGGAAAAACGGGGGGGAACGGTGAAAAGTCTAGATATTTTTGGAGTAGAGAAGCAATGTGTGTACCAAACTATTGTCACTTTGTCATGCTCTCTGTTTTTTTTGAGGTTTTATTATAACAACCCTACTGATTTAATGTTTCATTGAAAGAATATTTATAAAATTTGAAGTCCTTTGTGAAAATGTTGTCTGATGGTTTTCTTTGAGGTTTTTTCCTTTTCTTCCCACCTCTTTTGATTCGGCCCAAGGGCATCTTAATTAAGTGAAAGTATCCTCCATCTATTCCATTATGATATTAAGTTGGTGAACTTCAGCTGTTGTGTAGTGCACGCTCCACAGGAGGTCAGTAGTGAGACAACATGTGGAGGTCAGGTTCTGACCCTCTGTGACCCACATACACATGCTGGGAGACAACAGGATGCAGGGTTTAACATTACGGTCCGCCACACACGTGTCACGCTCCCCGCAACACCCGTCAGCTCAGTCACACACAAACACACCATACACTGCTGGACATTAGTAGACTAGTAGGCAGAGAGGACGATTAGTGACGCCATATGGATGTGTTTTGTAGCGTAACACTTGCGATGTCACACAGGCCTCTCAGATTCAGACTGTTGATTGCAACGTAGGTACTCTTCACATTCATGCATAGTGTTAAGGAGGTAGTACGCTAGACAGTCGCTTCGAAATAAGCAGTGGCAGAGATTGTTTTGTGTTAGCGTTCCGTATCTGAAGCAGAAGGTCACCACGCTTCCTCTTTAAACCCAGCTACTTTCCCCATTAGGTCAGGACTGTTTTATTCTAATGGGTTGGTTTGAAAAAAAGTATGATGTAACAACTTGGAAACACTTGTCACAGAGTTCCTTTCTTATGCTCAAACGTAGAGGCTCCTGGAGATTTTTTTCCTATTTGAGAGACCACCTGTCACACAAGCAGACTTGCTTTTTGTACTTTGTGCGAGTGTTTTTGAATTAGCATCTAATACAGCATGTCCTATTTACACGTGATCACTGGATGTGGTCAACAATGCTCTACCACCCTTTGCTAGAATTTAAGATTTTAAAACACACCGTAGTGAGAGGCATTTTTCTACATTGAGGGGGGGAAATCGACTTGCGCTATGTGGCAAGAATGCTTTGACAGGTCAGCAAAGAGGAGCATCTGCTCGAGGAAAAGAAACTGCGCAGCAAGTGCAAAATAGACAGAAACCCAGCTTACACTGGGGGAGACCCCGACCCAATCGTCTAACTGGCTTTTCATCTGCTGCTGTTGTCTTTCTCTGTTGGTCTAATTACCACGTCCGGCTTATTGTCCTCTTGACGACTGTAATTAATCAAGTTCTGCTCCCTAATCTCTGAATCTCATCATCCTTACAGTACACCAGGGCTGGCCGCACCGGATGGTAGCCTGATGTAAGCTCTTTGGGGGAGTGCAATTGTGTGCTAGGCTGCAACTTTGTATGCAAAAGTGAATTGCATTGACCCACCCTGCTGTTTTTTATTCATCAGGTGTGTTGTTTGTTTTTCTTAGCACACAGGTCAGTAATTGTAACCCATTGCTTTCCTGCTTGGGATAGTAGCTGTACGTTTGCCTACCATAATTATGTAACTTAACGTTATTTTGAGTTATTTAATGTGAAATTGTTTTTCCCTGTCTGAGGTCTCCCTGATCCCTGTCTAAATGCTGTGCAATGGATTTCTACAAAGGCCCAATGGATATAGACACAGGGGTTTGTGACCTCCTGACCCCGGGACAAGAACCTCTTTAAAAAGCAAATGTTGATAAGTATTTTTTGGCCGTCAAAAAGCTTAGTTAAACTACCTCAAGACGCACAACCGCCCCCAATAGAAGCAGATCACAAAGATACACAATACAAACACACGCCATAGAGTCCTACTCTCCAATAGTCTTGCACTCCCTTGAGCTTCCGATGGCTTACCAGGTCTTTAATCTGTCCTCTGAGTGACATCACCCAACACACAACAGGACAGCGGGCGAGGGGGAGGGAGAAGAGAGGCGGTGGCCACCGGTGGTCTAGGGAAGGTAAATTATCCCAGCACTGAACCGTACAAGAGGATCACTCGGACGGACACCGACGGGGCCATGGCAGCAGGCACGGCAGAGGGGGACACGCACATGGACGAGCTGGTGGACCAGGGTCTGGGGATGGAGGAGACGGCCCACGAGCTGCTGAGGAGGCCTTCACTGAAGGAGAGTTACCACAGTGACTCACTGCTAGCACCCGACACCGACTTCCTGACAGGTAAAAAGCTTAACGCCATAAAATGTTAAACTGACACTACGACCACATTTTTATTGATTAATTTTTTTTACTTTTTAATTATTTACTCTTGCAGTTTTTACATCTCCTCATAGACTTGTTGCATTTGTTGTGTGGTAGTCGTCCGAGTATTGACAAGTTACATTTAAATACCTTGATTCTCGACAAATATCTTTCAACCTTTGTAAATAAAACACAAGGTAAGTTATTTTGAAAATGTGCAATGAAATGCCGCTGTACTTGAAATTAACCACTTCCTGTCATTCATCAGAGACTAGGTGGTCATACATGTGTGGTTAGGTGTATATTGCTTCTGAACAAGGAAAAGAAAACATCAAAAAACGGTTCAGTGGAAGTTGAAAGTTTGCAGTCCCTATCTGGATACAGTTTTTCTTCAGTCATTCTGCACGTATCACTTACTGATAGAAAGAATCCAATCCAACACATTTAAATCCAATTATTTAAATGTGTATGAGTTGAGAATGAATGAAGTGACCCCTTTGGCTCTGACGCTCAGAAATCATAACAGGCGTGTCTCAGAGGACTTTATGTGACAATGTTATATTAATAAATCCCCCTCTGGGTGGGGATAACACATTAGACCACGCACAGAACAATGTAATATGTAACTATTGTAAAATGGGCCCTTCCAAACATACTGCCGTGAAAATCTAGCCGTTTTGGTTTTTGAATTATTAACACTGGCACTTCAACCGGCCTCAGGCTGGTTTTGAACAGGCAAGTTAAATGAAACGCTGGTCTCGCATACCTGTCCAATGTATCACACCGGCAAACCGCGGCTGTTATGGAATGCGCCTCGTCTGAGGAGATTTAGGGAAGTGCCCTGTCCCCTCGGGGATATTAGCAGCAGTGGACTAATAAGTAAAGGGTGGCCGGTGCACACGTGGCCCGTGTGTGTCAGCGTGCAAGGGCGCTGATATGACACACCACTGCCTCTGTGCGCGGCAGCTAGATGCGTTCGTGTATTTTCCTTCTGCTAAGTACGTGTAATGGGCGTATGGATTCTTAGACCGTAGCCGCCGTCCTGACTCTGTGCACGTGTGGGAATGTGGGTGTGTGAGTCACGGGCATGGAAATAGACTGAATGGATGCGTTTGTCAGTGTGTGTGTGTGTGTGTGCGCGCGCGCCTGAGCGCGCGTGAACGTGACTTCACATTTGCATGAAAGGCATCCAGGGAGCGTGCGCGTTCCCATTGTACAGCCGAGTTAGTGCAGTGACTTAGCTTTGGGGCTGCTAATTCCCTTTTACAGCACTGGGATTATGTGCTATTCTAATCCCAATCCCATATGGGGTGTATGGAGGTGGCACGACGATGATGTCACGGCCGGGACGTGAGGAGACACAGGAAATCACAGGCCCACACAGTCACAACCCCTCCATGAGAGACAGATTACAGCTGGCTGCATGCTCGAATGATTATGCTGGAAGTCTTTGCCCACAGCGGATCATCGCTGTCAGGAGAAAGCACTCGTATCTCAAAAGATTTACAGCAGGAAGAGGGGGCGGGGGGGGGGGTCCATTTAAACACCGGAGAACAACGCATTTTACGGCACATTTACAGGCCCCAACAAAGACTCTTTATGATATAAAGGTGGATACAATAATGGGTGTGACAATATTTTTTTCTTTCTCACGACAGGTCTGTTCAGTTAAAACTACTGTCATGATCCCTCTCCGGGTGGCAGAAACTGGACCATTTATCTATTGCTTTCAACGACTGCAGCCGTTGCTTTTAAGCTTAAATAATTGAGCTGAAAAATGCTCAGCCTTAGATAATATTTCAACCCTTGTTTTGAACATTTCTAATTAGCTATGGTTGCTATTTTGACAATTAATTATATATATCTATATATGTATTAACCTATCATTTCAACCATTATTTTTGAATTTCAGATTGCTCACTATTAATATCTTGGCTCTTTTTTTTTACATTCATTTAGCTCATTTTTACCTGTCGTGCATTTCTTCCAGTTAACCATTGAACATCTTCACTGGTAATTATCTACATTGTAACAATAGTATCCCTGTGGCTGAATAAGATGTTTACAGCAACGCATCACAAGAACAGGCTTTATTCCGGGTTCATCACTGCTGTTTCCACTGTGTCTCACAGTGACATGGGACTTATGTATGGGGGCGGGGTCAAAGAGGCTCAATCTGAGGGATTATCATTGTAGTCTGCACACTCACCCACTCGCACACATACACACAATGACAAACACACACGTAAGTAGACACAAACCCATATGCACAAACAATTTAGGCCGAATTGAACGACGGCTGAATTTTTAAGCATTACCAGCCCCACCCCCACCTTTATACGTGGCACCCACCCTGAGCCAAAGGACTTTAAGCTCTGTTGAACGCATCACTGCCTCCCACAGTGCATCAAGCGACCACTGAGGACATGCGACGGCATCAAAACATCAGTCACCTCATCCCCTCTTGCAGATGACTGGATGCTGTACACACAGAGGGACAAAACACCAGCAAGACCTAACTGTTAGTGCATGTATGTATATGTGTGTGTGTGCGCGACCTTGTGTGAATGACATAAGTGGAGCAAATGAGATGAGATCTTAGTGGACACCGGCCAGTGGATCGAACATCAGATGGAGAGAGAGCCGGCCATTCTGTGCGGAGCCAGAGGAGGAAAGAGGAGCGAGAGATTGTGCTCGAGGGAGGAGAGGAAGAGGAGGAAGGCGTTGGGATCTGCGGTGGAAGGCCCAGCAGGCCAGCAGAGGGGCTCCGACCCCTCACCAGTGTCCAGTGTCTCCCATGGTATCCACATCTGAACTGTTTACGCTATTACTGGTGATGTGGGACGCGTGCTTGATGACGGAAAGGGAAACTATGAATATCAGCTAAAGTGGGCATGTGTGCTCGACTCCCTTTGTTCACATGCTACTGTGTGAGGACACTGTAGATGATCTGCTGTGTCCAGCTGTGCTGTGACCTCATTAGCCTGGTTTCTATACAAGTGTGAAGATGAAGATTGTACACGGCTCCTACCTTCCCCTGATTATGTTTCTGTCTTGTAGCCACACCAGCCTCTGTGGCAGAGATGATTGAAACTGGGAGATAAAGACCTGGCTGAAGTGCTTTTCGAGTTGTTTTTATCATGGCTCACTTGTGTATTTGTCCATTTCTTACGTCACCGGTTTTGAGCCAACAGCTAAATAGCATTTTTCGCCACTGTGTGACAGGAGGGTTGTTTTTTTCCGTGCTCAAGATTTTCTCTTACCAAACTGTTCACTGTGTGGTTTGACTATGAGTCAGTTGCATATTCATTTCTTTCTTGGCAACTCTCCCTTCCTCTGTGTGTCTGTGTGTGGTGTGTGGTGTTTATATGCGTGTGTGTCTGCGTGTGTCTGTGTGTGCGTGTCAATGTGTGTGTGTGTGGTTGGCTATGTAACTGCCACCCTCTGGAGCATCACTTGGTTAGCAAGGTCGTGATCTATGATTTGTTCTGTGAAATCTGTTAAATTAATGGTTTGGTGGCTGGTAAATGTTGGATACCTCAGATTGGGCATGTAATGCAATTAATGTTATCCATCCATCCATCCATGTCTTTCCTTTTAGTCATCTGTCTTCCCGTCCATCCATCTACCAAACTTACGCATCGTCTATTCTGATATACGTCCAGATGACCGCAGCTCAGCAGCCAGTGGCCTGGATGTGGCCGACCGGCTCACCTACCTGGAGCAGAGAATGCAGATGCAGGAGGATGAAATCCAGTTGTTGAAGATGGCTCTGGCTGACGTCCTCAAGAGGCTCAACATCTCAGAGGAGCACCAGGCTGCTACCCCCGGCAGGAGAGCATCAGGTGCTAAAGGTGAACAAAACTCTGTGTGTGGCTTATCATGATCAGCTTTTTTTTTAATGAGCCAGTGATGCTGCTGCTATTTTGTGCATCTAGAACCTGACTGAGGGACATCGTTTATTTTATTTTACTAAACAACATTGTATAATCATATGTAATGTCAATGTCAGTCGATCATCACCATTGGACATGATATATTTACAATACCCAAATATAATGTCATAGTGACAAAGCTGTTGATGTTGATGATCCAGAAAATTAAATACACTTAATTATTCATCCAATATCACTTTCATAACGTCCCTTTACACATCCACAGCCAGGCCAGCGTCTCTGGCTCTGCCCTCCAGGTCGCCCATGGTGAGCCAGAGCTTTGCCTCCCTGAAGAAGAGCTCCACGCTGCCCTCCAGCGTCACAGCCCGGAACTACAGCCCCACACCGCCCCGCAGGTAAGACTCAGTGTGCAAGCAGGTGGCTGTCATGTGACCTCATGAGACAGTTTCACATCTACATTCGTCTCATATTTAGATTATTTTTATGTCTGAGATTTTTTTTTCTTCATTCTAAAGGTTTTTGTCATTATCGTTAAAGAGATAAATCAAATATGATCGTCATTGTCATAACAGTCAAGCAGAAAGGTCAAAAATGGGGATTTATTTCAAAAAAGGGAAAATAGAACACAGTGCCTCTTATCTCTGACACGTCTCAGGCAATGAGAGACCTGCTGCATGCAGCGCTGATGTAAAGACTGTTTTAATGAAACGGCACCTAATTACGCTTCTCAAGCTTCACCTCTCATCATCTTATGTGCAAAGGCAATCGACATCCTCCATTATCCGAGGCGCACGCTGCACATGGATTCCCAATAATTATTCCAACGATGGCCTTTATTTCACAGCAATAAAGCCGCAAACCATTTTCAGCACATTTCTTCCTCTCAATTACATTTCAAACGATACTGCCATTAGATGAAAGGTTCCCTCTGGGGTTCCTGAATGTTCTCCTGCTGTATCTGGGGGGTGGTGCTGATACAATCGCACAGACAGACGTAAATCTCCATCCACTTAAGGGAATGTCAGTCATGGTGAGCAGCAGTGGTCTATTGTGTTCAGCAGGATCTTACAGGACTTGTTTCTTTTTCCTTCCGGTAGTGTGAGGAGTCCAACATGTAGCGTGAAGGACAGCCCCTGCAAAACTGCCAAGTCACGACCCACCTCTGCAGCGTCAACATATAAGAAAGTCCCGGAAGGGTGAGAAACTGTTTTGGCATTTTAATACCATAACACACCAGACAAAACTCTTTCCTTTTCTCAGTCAGCACGGATGTGTGTGTGTGTTTCTGCATGGATTTCAGGGCAGCTCAGTTATTCCTGGCTGATCAAATTGCAATCAAATTCAAACGGAATCAATCCCTACACCCCTGCTGTGTGTGCAAGCGCCTTACAGCGCAAGGGAACATTACATTCTCAGGGACCTTCACCTGCGCAGTCAACCTGAAACTGATGCTGTTTCTCTCTCTTTCCCATTCTAGCGGCAGCAAGGCCAAGGAAGCTGCAGTAAGTGTGGGTAAGAGAGCACTTTCTCTGGTTCCCCGCGTGCAGCCTCATAACAGGAATGCGAAACAGCCTTCATAAAAAATAGATATGAAGAGCCATGAGTGATTGAGCAAAGGTCTGACGTGGTGATGGTTTCATACAGGCACATTAATCTCACATCTCTGTTTTTGTTCCCCCGGTGCAGGAACCAGACGAGTGACACACTGCAAAGGTAGGCTTCGTCCCTGACAATAGAGGAAATGCTTGAGTTATTCCGTACGGCTACAATGTGTCAAATTGAGATCTTTGTTTCTGAGTTGTTACTTTTGTGCTCATCCCTCATTTTATTCCACATCTCACCATGACTTGTGTCCCTTCCCCTTCCCCTGGCACCCCTTTTTTTCGCCCCACTTTACCCCGTCTCTATCTGCACTCCGCTCTGTCCGTTGACTCGTCCTCCTCATCCTCATTCCACCGCTTCGCTTAGTGACTATGCAGATCTATCTGAGCCCCCAAACAAGAAAGACTGGATCTTCTGAGGCGGCGAAAACTGCGGTGCCGGCCAAAAGCAGGCCCGCGGCAGCACCGAACAACCCCCAGCCGAAGGGGGGCAACAAGTCAGAGACGAGGAGAAGTACCCCGTCCTTGACCTTGAACCTGCACAAAACCACAACCAGCCAGAACACACAGCAGGACACATCCACATACAAGAGCCCCATGAAGTCCTCCAGCCAGTACTTTCAGATCTGTTACTGAGGCAAGGGGGGTATACATTGGCAAAACCCAAACGGATTATTCAAGGCCTCAATCAACCATGCGACCACAAGCTACAAATTGATCTAACAAAATATTTTCCACCGAGGAAAATACATGGCACTGAGTTTAAATTGCTAACAAATATGCTCCTGACAAGCCTGAGAAAATGAATTAGTCAGTACAGGGATTTATGGCATTGATATGTCTGTGAGTATTGCTTTTAGGGATAGTGTGAACGCTTTAGTATACTTTTTTCGGATTCCTCAGAGACCACCGTGTAGTCATCCATCAATTTTGCACATGCTAGTCTACCTGTTTCAGTGAATGGCTGATGGTTAATTGTTCACGTGCTCTGACTTTGTCTGTTCTGCACTCGCTCTGACTGTACAGATTTGTTGTCTGTAGTATTCTTTAAGCACTGACTGTTTGATGTCAATGAGTCTGTGTCGCTGACTCTGTCCCCAGGCCAGTTTGCTGTGATGTTTCCAGTTTTGTAGTAAACGTGGCGGTTTAGCTAATAGCCAAGATCTCCTAGTTCAGGATTCTAAATAAATAAATAAACCGTCTTCCGATCACACGTGGAACGGCTTTTCTTCATCATCAGTGTGGGACGGCGTGTAGAGTATGTGAAGGCTTGGGGTTGATAGTTGGCAATAGGTCGTACCTGTTCAATTTAAGAGGTGACCTGATTAAATGAAGTCCTGGCATCGTTGCAACCAATCAGCTGCTTGGAGAACTAATCTGACGGTGAAGCACTCCTCTGATGATGGGAATGGCCTTTTACCGAGTGACAAAAATGCATGTTCTGGTATTGTTCCAACTGGAATAGTTGAGTAGATTAATCACGGGGGATGAAAACCATAAATCCTCGATGCCCGCCTTGGTTGGAGATATAAAAACAGTCACATCTGTCATCGTGACCTTTCATCGACTTGTGTGAGACATGATAGTCAGCTTGGTTTATACACAGCCTCAGCGCTCCCCTGTGGAGATAAAAGGTATAGACCCGAACTGGGAAAAAGTAAAAAAATAACATCCTGTGATCATTAAAGGACAATAAACTATAAACATTCCCATAACACAGGTACTTGAATTTGTGATGATCACTATGACAACCAACGTGTGGCCAGTATTGGGTCCTTACCATGGACCATAGGAAATATTCTTCTGCTCTCTGGCAATAAGGAGGATCTCTGCTGGTAAGTAGGAAGAACTGCTTATGATTTGAGTTCAGTGTTTAAGCCTGTATTTTCTTATCGCACACAATCGGCATATCCATATATTACTCTGATTTCTCTTAATATGGTAACATTACACCATCAGAAAACGATATGGCGGTAATGGTGGTACTTTATATTCAATCACATGATGACACATGATGTCCATATGATACAGTTAATTAAAATATAGCGAAATGTATTAAAATATTATTTTAATACCAGCCTGCACGGCGGCTCTATCACCAGACTGAGGGCGCTACCGTGCAACAATATCCCTCCAACACAATACCCCCCCAACCCCAAAATATCCCCCCCCCCCCCCACCTCTCTCTCCATCCAGCCTCCCAGTGGTTGAAGTGAGGGAAAGATGGCACCTCAGAAGCCGCTGTCAGACACTCCGCCCGGCTTCTCCTTCTTCCGACAGCGGCGTGCCGCTCTCTGAGATGGCCTCAGCCGAACCACCCGCCGCCCGACAAGAGAGAGCATTTGTTGATTTTTTAGTTTTTTTTATTTGAGAAAGACCGACCTGAAAACTGTGGCCATCCGTGTAGCACAACCCCACACCCTGTCGCCTTTTTTTCCACCCTCAACATCTGCCCCATCCAGCCGGCTGCAGGCTTCGCTGGCAGCATCGCTATTTTAACTGGAACAACTGAAGCTGCTGGATGGTTCCTGTGGAACGGGACCTGAACTGAAGACACTGAGCTGATCCAGAAAATATTGGTCTCATTCGAACTGACAGGAGGAAAAGATGAGGTAAGCACATGCACGCGTTGCTCCTTTTCCTGCAGGAAAATAAACGGCAGCGATTGTGCGGCTGTGAGTGCACTGCGCATTATCCTGCGGGATGCCGAATGAACGAAACAGCCGGAGGAGCATGGGCTCCCTGTTAGCACAGACTGTGTTCACGTGTGATTTGCGCAGTTTCCTTCGCGCGGGCCTCGCAGGTGATGTGTCACCGCAGCACGCTCGGTGTGTATCACAGGACCTGTTGGCCCACGCCGTGTGGACCCGTCAGAGCTGCGGCTGGTCTGAGAGCAGCGGGTCGAGGTCTGTTGCGGGTACGGAGCCCGCAAACTTGTCATTAGAAACCAGCTAACATCTCTCACTCCAGCTCTGTGCTGTGTCACGTGGAGGCTGTCTGCGGAGAAGATGAGGCGTTGTCATGGAGACCGGACTCCTCTTGCGCTAATTAGACTTGGCGTTATGGTGCGTAAATGCGAAAGGGACGCGACCACTGGGTTCACAAAGCAATGGCATGTGTTGATTACTAAAACACACCTCTGTGGGTGCACACACGATAGGCTGAAACACACACCTCACATATTAACACACACACACACGCCTTCCCAGTCGTGGACCAATCAGCTGAGAGCATAGACCACAGCATCCAGACGCTGCCGTCCCAGGGATGCGAGCACTGGGCTTACTGGCCGACTGCAAGAGCCAATCCGCTGTGCTGTTGCTGCCGGGGCCCGGCCGTGCAGCCAGTCAGCTGCGGGCCTGCTGCCGCGCGGCGTGGGTGGGGCACCAGCGTTTGGCCCAGGCTCACCATCAACAGGAGGAGGCCTGGGCTCCCGCTAAACGCTGTTGGCACTGACATATGTGTGTGTGTGCGTCTGTGCCCCAAGGTCAGAGTGGGATTTAGCCTGGATCAGGTCAGTGTCAAACACCTCCCATCACTGCATCTCTGTTTGTCTTCCCTGCTCTGGTTTAAACCAGTGCTACCAAATAAACAGAGCAGAGGCTCTTTATACTCATGCACATTACTGTAGCCCGGTATATGGAACATGACGAAATGCTCAATTGGAGGATATTTTCCTTTTAGGCTGTAAAAGATAATATTTGCGCCGATGATATGGTTTGCACTTCAATTGAACTGCACCTTTCTCTGTGTTTGTAGTGTCAGCTATAAACAAACGGCATAATCAGACTGCAATTTTTTTCAACCATAAATCTAATGATTTTTTACTGATTTATCACAGTCCACACATTAGTATCATTAATCAATTTAATTAAGAGCATATATAACCGTAACACTGCCAAATTAGGTGCAATAATAATGGGCAATCTATGTTGGGTTTTTTTTTCCAAAATACCCCGCCAAGCTGTCTGCTTATACATTATCTGTTTTCAGTTTTTTCTGACAGCTGCTTAATTAAACAGCTGTGATTTTAGGATGTGCAACTGTGTGCTATGGGGAGGTGCTCTGTAGGTGGCAACATAGACTGTGGCTCGCCACAACAAGCCATTCAGGGTTTGTTGCGGTTCAGCTGGATGCAGCCGAGTGTCTCCGCCTGCCAAGAGTGTGGTCTTCTCCATACATGTGTGCCTGCATCTATCATAGTCTCTTTGTATGACTACAAATGTACTGAAGAGAGTAATTACTATTGGGTTGATTTGCTCTTTGTATGCGGCATCCTATGAGGCAAATTTTTATTTTGGATATTTTCTGTCGATTTGATTTGAAGTACATTCGTTATGTCGAGAGCGTCTGGCTGTGGCCAGCTGCTGAGCGAAGTGTACGTGCGTGTGTGTGCGTGAGTGCGTGTGGCTGAAACGGAAGTTTTGTGATCTGATGAGCATTAACCTCCGTGCTGTGAGCTGCTCCTCGTGCATATATTAGTCAAGGTCAGATACACTGCAGTATAAAGGCAAGGAAAAGTGTTTTTTAAGCACATAGATCGTTTCCAATGATGTTATTTAACTGAAAAAAGTTTTTAAAGTTTGATTTGATTTAAGACACAGCAGAATAGTCCACCCTGGCAATTAACCAGAAATCAACAGACGTATGTGTTTACTCTGTTGGAAATTGTGGTGTTTTTTTTTTTCTCCTTCTTTTCCACCTCAGTGAGTCCAGCATACCAGAATGTTACTGTATCGTTTTGTGGTCAGGATTAGTTATCAGTTCCAATTATCTCCCCGTCTGTCTCATTGCTCTTCTGCAGACTGTTCATTTCTATCTGCCGTGTTTCCCTTTGCGCCGTTTCTCCCGATGATAGCCTGTTAACCTGCTGGCCTGACATGAGCTTGGATTTATATTTATGTGATTGCGTGCTCCTTTTTGTGCAGAGAGAAGACGAATCTGCTGCCAATTCTTGGCTTCCCACACTTACTTGCAGACCTAAGCACTGAATTAGTACTATACCAGACCTCATAACTCAGTCTAAGTCGCAGTCTCTTAATGACCACTAAAGTCTTAAATGAGTTTGCTGCCAAATCACTGTACCAAACCACTCTCTTTACAACTGACCTAAAGTGAATTGACCACTTTGAATAGATATTGGCCCAAAAAAATGCATTAATGATGCCACCTCTCTCACAAGACTGACCCAATGCAAAGTCAACATATTATACAGAAAGAATTCATAACTGATTCATACTGACTTGCTTGCTATCCATCGGTGCTGCAAACAACTGCCGTGTCTAAGCGGTGTCGTCTATCGTGAAGAGGTTGGATGACTGCCGTTATTCAACGGTAAGAGGCATAAAAATGACTGAATGATTTCCTTGTGATTGAAGTTGACAGTAGGCTAGCTTGCCTGCAGCCTGAGCCCGGCCCATCGCGCCCTCCCTCCGATGCCTCCTCCTCTACTTGCGCGGACGGGAGTGTTTGGTTACGCTGCGAAAGTGCTGTGTGTGCCCCGTCGATCCAACACCATTCACGGTTGGCTGATGTGTATTGACGGCAGCAGTCGGTGGTACGCGCGTGACCCATATGGATACCGGCATTAATGGCGACCGTGCCCCGTAAGGACAAGGGCGAACGCAGAGAGGGGAATTCAGCGCAACCATCCATGCGCATTTATCGACGACATGCAGTTCCAGGAACGTGCCGACGTGAACATGTGGGGAGAGGAGGCTTCACATGAGGTTGCTGTAAATGTGGATATACATGATGCTGTAAACCAATATCGGGAACTGAAATAAATCACGTCGCGGTTTATGTCCCGTTGCAGCGCACAGCTCACGAGTCCGTCTCCGGGTATTGTTCTCAGAGCGCAGCCGGGTTCTTTGAAGTGTCACAGCCGTCAAGATGAAATACATTGGTTTCAAGTGTTTTCCCAGGGACGGTGGAAATCCTGACCTGTGGTATCTGAACTACAGGTTTATCGAAGATGTGGTTTTCTCATATTCCCCGCAACACTGCACTACTGCGAGATGTTTAGGGTCCTGGAAACATAAAAATAAAAATCACATTTCAATGTTACAATGCTTCTCACACGTTTGAGTACCATCTGGATGAATAGTTAAAGCTGCTATGATAAATATATTTGGTCCTTGCTGTGGATGTGAATCAAGAGAGACTTACTGTTTTGGTCAGTGACCCAGCTTTGGTTTAATGGCCTGGAACTTTTCTTGTTGTGGTTCGGTCTCACCACTCTCATCGGCATAGTTTCCAAAAAACATGAGCAAAGCTGCATCCAGAGAAAAAAAGGCTTTGAGGAACCCACTACACGCTGCTCGGCCTGAACCACGATAGCACACTGCAACATAATCAGCACAGTTGAGTGTTTTGTACTAAAAGCTGCAAAACAACTATAATACCTTTATTGCTTGTCATCAACTGTACTTATTTTTACACCTGACAGCTACACTGTAAACTAGCTTTCATGTTTGTTAATGGGGCAGAACCGAGGTTGCACAAACATCTGTGGCAGCTTGTTGTTTAGTGTCTCGCGGAAGATGAATGCATCTCCAGTGTCTTGTATATGTGTGTGTGCGTTGCAGAAGCCGCCGCGTCTTACAGATTTCCACTACGAGGCCTGCGCGCGATGCCGAGGGCACATCACATCTGTGAGTCATAAAAAGAGAAAAAAAAAAGGACATTTGTCGTTATGCGGCCCGACACACGCGACACGAGATGCAGAGGGACGTTGCACCCTACGGTAGGTCGGGTATGAGGTCGCGTGTCTCGCCTCCCTTGCGAATCTGTGTAATAACGCGGTGCACTCTGGGTGACAGCGGTGTGTGGATTATGAGTCATAACAAGGCACAATGAGGCCTCACGAAGCAGAGTGCTGAGACTCATCTACACACGTGTCTGTCTTTGTGTGTGTGTGTATGTGTCTTTGTGAATGGATGGGAAATTAGCCCCCACCCCCCTCCCTGTATCTCATGCCAGCTCCCATCGGCGTGTGGCTTAATTAAAGCGACCGGCTCATGTGAGTCACACGGTGTGTGCGAACTGCGTGTGCGCCCATGTGTTTGCCGCTGAAATCCAATCCTACGGGTCCGAGATGGCGGGAAACATCAGAGGTCCACTCTCGTCACGCCCCTCACACTCATTTCCTCCCTTTTCTTCTCCATCCGTCTCCATCTCTTACCCCCTTGCATTGCGTGACCGCACACAGGTGGATGGTGGGTGTTTGTGAGCAGGATGATGGGAGAGATTGGATTACGCAGAGCAGCGTGTGATTGGATAGCTAAACATACAGTCTAATCTTTAAGTATTGGGTCTGCGACACATTTTTTTTGGCCGTTTTGGCTCGCCACCGGAGACCCTGGATTAAAAATGAAACATTGGCAACGAGGTCAGAGGGCCAGGCCTTAGCTCTAATTCGGCCGTGGTTCTAGCTGTGGCGAGTGAAGTGCGCGGGAATCGGGGCTAAGCCAAGACAGCTGTGCATCGTCACACTGGAGCAGAACTAAGAGCTCAAATGTTAAGAGGTGGCCTGGCACATGAAAACAATGAAGTGGGAAGAAAAAGGTGAACAGGCAAATCCTAATTTTCCAGCACTGCGCTTTGTGCAGACACCTGCCAACCTGTAAAGAAACCAGTATTTTTAAGTGTCAGTAGTAAAAAAAAAAATGGAGATAAAACACAGTCACGGCCATGTTCAGAATGCACTACAAGTAAAATGTGAACGTGACACAAATAAATAATGATTGCACTAATGCTTGAGACAAAACATACTTTAGTAACGGTCAATGTGTTATGTAATATCCACCGGATAATATTAAGTTACCTCCCTGCGTTTGTAAGATGTTTCCAGTAGTATGCACACATTTTTAAATGTCAATTTAAATAGTGTGTCCAGACAGCGTACGCTTATCCAAAGTGACCACCCGGCAGCTTCCAGCAAATCCCAATTTTAAACCTAATGACGTTGAAACTTAAAACCCTCCTTGCATCGCTGCCCTTTAGTTATGTCTCTTGATATTTTTCCTGAGTTTGATGACACTTGCCTCGTCTCTCATCAGCATCCCTCTCGCCATCTTTTCACCATTTACCGTTTTCATCACATAGCTCCACCTCTCTGTTTCTACCACCTGCCTCACGGCATCACACACACACACACACACACACACACACACACACACACACACCCACCCACACGCACACACACACACACACCCACCCACACACACACACACACAAACGCACACACACACACACACACACACATCCACACGCACACACACACACACACATACACACACACACACACGCACACACACACGCACGCACACACACACACACACACACACATCCACACACACACACACACTCCCACACAGGGCCTCAGTCATTCATTCGATTATTTTACTTGATTCCCCCTGCTGCGATGAGTCAAAATGTCCGCTGTAAAATGGACCCATTATAGTAACAGGAAACAGAGGTGTGCGGCTGTGAGGATTCGAACGCAGCCTGCTGCCGAGGTCTAACCTGCCACACGCAGGAGAAGTGATGGGGGAGGGGCGTACTGTGAAGTGAAAGTGGAGGGCCGGATTTCCTTCCTTCCTCTCTTCCTGTGCTTCCTGTTACTCTCTCCATCGCTTGCTTCTCCTGCTTTCTCCTAGTTTTTTCCCTCCCCCACGCTCTTGCCCTTCATCTGACACTCTCTCTCTCGCCCTCTCTCTCTCTCTGCCCTCACTCCATCCAGCTTATCTCCATCCCACTCAGCCATTTAGCTCTCTCTACCTGTCAGTCCATCTGTCTGCTCCTCTATCCCCTTCCCCGGACGCCGCTTACTCACCCCCACCTTCATCTGTTTATTGTTAAAATGATTCAGCTTCAGACTCTCTCTCTCTCTCTCTCTCTCTCTCCCCCATCTGTGACCCCAGATCTGTCCGTCTGCTGCTTTTTATTTCCTGCTCACTGAGACTCTTTCTCCTCTCCTCTCACGTTGTCCAATATGACAACTGAAATGCAACAGTAAACAAGGCTGTCCCTTCCTCAGAGAGAGAGAGAGAGAGATGAGTGAGTTCAACAGGATTTATTCTGCAGCCTTTTCATACAGAGCATATAAATACATTCACTACATTATAAATGTACACCAAAGAGGTTCATAGTTACAGCTGCTACCCATAGCGTGCTGCGGTTTAACTGGGAAATAATTCAATTTATTGATTTTACCACCCTGTGAATCCCACAATACACTCGCGTGTGGCACAACAAAAACAGCCATCTCATCAAGTGATTCTTTCCTTCACGGAGCGTGCGAAATGTACGTTTCAGCAAATGAAATGTTCCCAGCTCCAGTGGTATGAAAAAAATTGCCTGTTTACCCACTCTTCGGCTCCCAGGAATTGAAGTGAGCTGCAACAGTCTGTCTTTTTCTGCTAATGCCTCACAATGAAAGCACGACATATTACAGACTTTTAACCATGTGGCTAATCATGCTACTTTATATATATATAAAAAGTACTTGTGTCACGTCAGAGATAAGCTTTAAAGTCTGGGCAAATAATCCTGCTTGTGTCATCAATGTCATTTTGGCCAGCACAAGGCCAAGAGTTTTTTTTTTCACAAACAGGCCAGGGAGTTTGAAAGATCGGTGTACCCCCCTTAGCCTGGGCAGAAACCGCTGTGGAGCTGTAGCCAAGCCTCATTCTAGTGAGAGAACTGCTGTACGAGATGCAACTTAATGCAAGCAGAAATTTGCATCTTGAAGCCGATTTGCTTTTTTTTCTGCTGCCGCCTGACACATCTGTTGACTAATCGCGTGGACATTAGAAGAAGGATGACGTTTTATTGGCTTGAAGAGTTGTGGCCAAACAGCGTTGCCAGCAGGCGAACAAACTGGCCCGGATGGCCGTCGAAATGCTGTGTCCACCGCCGCCCACACCGATTACGGAACAAACAATGTCATGCAACAGCTCTGTAGCCGTAGTGCAATCAATCAAATTGCCTCCTGGTTGTAACGCAACAGGCCAGATGTGGGTGATGTCAGCGGGGTGAGCTGTACTCGAAAGAGACCCCCTGGGTGGGTTATTTTCCGGGTGTGTCAGAGGATGTACAGTAAATACGGGAAGGATTTATTGAGTGCCGGCAAGCGGCAGAAATGTGGACGCTACCGGAAAGATTAGTGCCACACATCACTTATATCACATATATAATCTACATACATCTGGATAGATGGACGGAGCAGAGCGATATTACAGTGTGAGATTTGACTGCTTGCTGTTTGTCTGATCCCTAGGAAAACCACTATTCAACTGAAGTACATTTTGCGGCTTATGCGCATAGCAATGCACTTTCAGACATATGTCATATACATCCCTCTTTTTGTGTGTGCATGTGTGTGGTTTGCTTTCGTTGTGTTCCCAGTCAATGCAGTCAGACATTACAATGAGTTTTAGGGAGGTGTTGCTTTCTCTTTCTTCACCTGTGCCCCCTTTCTGTTCATGAACTTCCAGCCGCGCGCTGTCAGATCGCTGTGTGTGCGTGCGATGACTGCGGCGCTCCACCCCAAATCATACAGTATGCGCGCAAAAGACGGGAGCCATGGGATGAATTGAAATCTGTTGCTCCTCCTCCTCGCCTCTCTTCCCTCTCTCCGTGTCGCGCCTCGGCCAATCCCAAGGCCTGCAGAGGGGTGGGGGTGGCGGGGGCGGGGGGGGGGGGGGGGGGGGGGGGGGGGGCTGGATGAGGTAGAGAGAGGGGAGATGGAGGAGGAGGAGGGGCAGGACCAGCAGCCTCCAGGGCTGGCGGCCCATCGTTCTTGTCACAGCTGGGAGGGGAGGATGGGGAGGGATGGAGGGAGGGGAGGGCGAGAGAGGGGGGGGGGTGTGGGAGGTAATCCAATGAGACACAGAAAGGAGAGGCAGTGCGAGGGCAACGCCTCACAGCACCGGGAATCTCTCTCTCTCTCTCTCTCTCTCTCCATCTCTCCTCTCTCTCTTTTCCCCCCTTCCTCTGTCTCTGAAGCGTAAAAAAAAAAGAAAAAGCAAAGGACTCTCATCTCCCATTCAGTCTCCTCTGCATGTGGTGTGCTGAGGGCTACTCTCACATTTTTTTAATCCTGTTTTTCACACAGTTCCCATTTTTTTTCCTCCCTCCATTGTCAACCCATTTTTTTGCGTCTCTCGTCATCTCAAACGAGGAATCGGTGACTGGAAACCTGGGATTATTTCCGTTCCTCCGGGACTTTTGGGAGGCGGCGGCGCTTTCCTCGGAGTCATCTTTGTTCCGGTCCTCACAGCTGCTGAGTGCTCAGTGGCTGCTAGTGGGGAAATAGGTTAGTGTGTCTGTTGGGGTGGCGGGCGGCAGAAGTGATTGAATGCGCGGTGCACGGGGGGAGATGAAGAGGAGGGGGATGCCTTCCCGGAGGTAGCGCTTTGCAGCCCTGTGACCGTGTGGCCGAGAAGGTGACCCGGGGGATGCTTCCACTCAACGCTCACCTTTAGCCAAAGTGTCAGCGGCAACCGAAATTGAGGAGGAAAAAAAGAAAGCGACTGTCACAACAAATACAGACATTTGTTCCCCCCCCCCCCTTCTCGTGGTGGAGCAGGGCTGACCTGTGTGAGTGGACACCATGGACATCAACCTTCAGTCTCACAGATTTTACTTCCCCCAGATCTACTGTGCCGAGCCGGGGGCTCAGCCACAGCTTACAGCTGAGTTCAAAGTCAGGTAAGCTTGCAGAGGGGCGGGAAGGGTTTTCTTTTTGTTAATGATTGGATTTGTCGATAGGTGGCCGCGCACGTCTCCGTCCGCTCTCGTCAGTGGTGGGCAGGGGCTTCGTGTTTCCTTCGCCGGTCCGCCCCAAAATGTCCGACACATCTCCAGCTGCGGCTGCATGTGTAGCGCTCGTGTGTATGAAGAGTGCTCGCCCTTGCAGGGGGATGGGTCTGCATGCTAATGTGTCAGCTAGCCGTGCAGGAAAAAAGTGCGGGGCTCCTGGGGGAAAGCGCAGGGCCATTGATGGCCAACGACGGAGCGTGCCAAGTCGGGACACAAGGGGTGACAGTGCCGCAGTTGTCTCGCATTCGCCACCCGTGGCCCACTGTGGCCCTCTCGTCGGTCGCCCCTGTGTCGCTCTTTTGTTCTCTTGTGTTTTGCCTCTGTCTCGCTGCCGTTCGTTTTCGTGCGGCTCTTTCTCTCTCCAATCAACGCTGGAAGTGCTGGGGGGGTTCGGGGAGAAGTATGGGGGGCGGGGGGGGGGGGGGGGGGGGGCTTGTTGCATCCACGGCCGACGCCTGCCGTCATGCTTGTAGAGCTCCCGACCACGCATGCCCAGATATGCAACAGCTTCCCGGCTCTTTGTCTTATCGAGATGTTATTGTGGCGGACCGGAGGCGTGCGAGGAGTCAGACCCGATGCTGTGTGACATCCAGCCAAGAACACGTTGGGCTTTTTCAGTTCGGCGAAGCACACATTGTTTTTCTCTCGTTTCTCTTTTATACACATTCTTGTGTCATCCGTCCGTTCGCCATCAGTCCTGGCCTACGTCCGTCCCTTCCGTCCAACTCTGCAGCCACAGCTCAAGAGCTCCGTGTAATCGCGCGTGCGATACGGTTGACGATTCCTCCTCTAACAGCTCTGATTAGTGCAGCTTTAAAGGGACTCAGCCAGAGTTGTGCCCCACTAAGCAGCTTTTAGTTTGGCCGGTGCTGGCGGAGCGGCTTTGTGGTGCCGCAGCGTGATCACCATCACGGCCTGGCCAAGCTCCCCGACGGCGTCTCAGGAGTCTGACGGGCGCGCTTGCAGCGCGGCGCCGACAGTAAGAAAAGGCACTGTCTTCGAAAAGAAATCCAACTTCATTTGTGTTATCCCGGGGCATGACCTCAATTATCACTTTTCAGACTCGATTGTGACACCACGTCGTGCCAGCTGTTTTAAACCCAAGGTTAGCGTTTGTTCTCGTGGCCACAGGGGTTATTTTCCCAGTTTTTGAAGCCAAATTAACTACCAAACAGATTCAATCGTTTGCCACTTCAACTCTGTGACTTTCTGTGAAAGGGCCGCATCAGAAAACCATCAGGAAATGTCCTGGATTATTGTGTCCGTGATGAGCGAAACAAGTCTGACACCAGCCCAGCTCACACCTTTCCTCTTCTGCTCAAGAGGGACACGCACGCACACACCCACACACACACACATACACACACACACACACACACACACACACACACACACACACACACACACACACACACACACACACACACACACACACAAACGAACACACACACACACACTAACCATGCGTGCATTCATAGAGATTTAAAGAGGTTTAAAGTGCGATGCGTTTTCCAAAACCCAATTCTCGGGAATTAAGCAATATTAATTTTCCACAAATCTGATTTTATGTAATGAATACATACTTTAATAAGCATAGATTTTGTTATTGCACACAAACATAAACAAACCAGCCGCTGTTTTCATTTTTGTGCAGATTTTTGTTGAAGTTAGTTCAACACACCGCGAGCAGGAAGTGGATGGATAGATAGATAGTTTACTTTAATAATCCCCAGAGGGAAATTAAGGTGTTGTAGCAGCCTGGTAAAAATAATACAAATACAAATGAGACATAAAAAACACGATAGCACAATGACACAAAAGAGTAATATGACATACACGTAAAATGACATACACGAGACCAAAACATTAACAACAACAACAACAACAATAATTCAGCTTCACAGCAGCATATCTACTGTATATTATTAATATGGTGAGCTTATTAGAGGTGGGATGAGAGGGGAGAAGGAGGTTGGGGGAAAATGAGAAACCACGAGAGACAGAGAGGGAGAGGGAGAGGAGGGAAGTGAAAGGAGAGGGAGAGAAAATAAGAGACCATGGGGAAAGAGGGGGGATGGTGAGAAAAAGCCAAGCTCAGCAAAAGGAAGAATGAGTGGAGTGTAAATGTGAGAGGGAGATGGATGAATGTGGAATTAGAGGAGAAAAAGAGACGCTGTTGTGATCCTGGAAAAGAAATATATGAAAATATGTTATGTTTAACCATGATTATGGCGTGGCACACCTATCGGAAAGACCTTTGCACGGGATGCTGGGATATTAGAGATGGCCCAGGCTCCATGGTGACCGAGGTATAGCCAGATCACCATGACAACCAGCAACGGCCAATCTACGAGAGCGCACATACACGTACGGCACATGTAAGAAATGCATACACATTAAACCCACAAACAGAGTGGGGTGGGGGGGGGAGCAGAAACTCAAGCCTCCACAGTTATGTGCCGAACAATGTTTTAAAGCAGGTCAAGGTTTAATGGTTTGTGTTTAAAAGAAAAAAGCTGCTCGTTAGAAAGCTGTATACAATTTATTTTTATAAATATCTTTTGTCCCTGCTGTCCTCGTCCAATGACGAAGACCCCACCGAGGACGAAGCCCTCTCCCAAAATGTTTCGCATGAGGCCTTAGGCCACACGTGTCGTGTGGCCTAAGGGCCTAAGGGATGAGTTGCTCCAGCTTAAAACGTCACAGGTGCATTTTGAAATGCTCGACTGGCATCATGTAGCTCCTGTTCCACCATGTTGCCCCCCCCCCCCCCCCCCCCTTGACTTGACTTTGAAGTCGCACGGACCTGGAAGTGTTCCTCCTAGGCGAGCGTTAATGCTCCAGTTGTGTTATCGCCTTCAGGCCTCGTCCCTTCTGGGGAATTCCCCCCCCCCCCTGTCAAATGGAGACGCATGCATTTTTTAAAGCTGCCCATGCACTTCGCCACACTTAGTATCTTCTATATCTCTGCCTCCTTGATTTGTATTTTTGTCTCTGTCTTCATTTTTTTTCTTCTCGTCTCTCTCTCTCTCTCTCTCTCAGTTTCCCCCACATCCTTTTTATTGCTCTCGCTGCTGCTCAGCATGGGGTCTGAACAGCTCTACCCGACCGTTTGATCCGTAGACTGACGCACAGGCTGACTCTGAGAGTTACGGGCTTCTATATATGCATGCACACACACTCGCACCAGTGGCGGCGCGCAAACTTCGATTCCTCCAATACGTTTACGGTGGCACTCTCGTCAGTTGGAGGTAGATACACCGGCCTGAGGCACTCGCCTCGGTATTAAACATTCCATCAAATGCTCATTAGGCCCAGCCAAGTGGACAGGAACGCCCGACTCCTCGCTGGACGGGAGGCCTTTCATTCCACACATGGAACAGAGCGGGAGCAGGTCGACGTTTTGCGGAACACGGTTTGCTTTGTTGCAAATCCATCAGCTACTGTCACAGCTCACCAAAGCCGTTTGCAGACGTGGCCTTTGCAACATTCGAGAACATTTGGTCTCCAGACATTTTCCTGAGTTTGCCGTTCATAGATGAAGAAGATTCACGTACGAAGGAGTACTGTTTCTAGCTCATCTTCGATTGAATGTGGTCTCCGATGGAAGGAACAGCCGTAAGGATCTGCCCTTATTTTCGATCTCAACTATGCGAGGTGGTCCAAATGCTCTTGTGTTGATCAGCGCTCGTCTACTCGCGCCTCATCCAATCTCAGCTTTCGCTTTCGAACAGATTCACTTATTGAGTTTATTTATTGCTGCAGACAACTCATCAGGGATCCGTTGACCTTGTTTTGTCTGCGTCTTAGGTTATGTCAGAGGATTTGTCCGTCTTTGCGCAGACATAAAGGACCATCCCAGGGCTAAATCCGCCGCAGCTCCTCCGTCTCCCTCACGCTGTTTAGGTCAAGTGAGGTCAGACGCGGACAGTCGTCTCTTTAATAGCCATTGTTCCGCCTGTCATCTTCTGCCAGCGATGGTGGGTGGTGTGGGGGGGATAAGTCCACTACTACCGGGAGATGAGATCAACCAAAGTCTGAAGTTTAAGTGCCTTCAGTGCCACTCAGTTGACACCACGCTTTTTCCTTCACATTTTGTACATTTCTGACCACTTTCATATGTTGCTGCCTCCATTACACCACTAACACACCACATAAACTCCAGTCCCCAGACGTGGTCTTCTCATGCACCCGGGCTTATATTGAAAGCAGCTGTGGGTCGCGCATGAAAGTTGAGCTGAGCCTTACTTCGCCTTAAAACGTCTCGCATCAGCCCTGGACAGAGAGGTCTCCCACATGCTGTTGCTTTTTTCGGCCTCACCGTCGGCGCTCGGAGTTGAGCAAACTCTTGAATGCTTTATGTGATCACGTGGAGCAGCGGCAAAGGACACTTCCTCCTCCTCGTCGTTCTGTCCTCGCAGGCTTCCGGCTGGTGTGAACTCGTATGCGTGTCATTGAACCAGAACACGGGCTTCTAACCTCTGCTGTGGACTGCGCAAGAACCACGTAATGTTTTATGACAAAGCAAAACGTGGCATGTTTACGCTCCGCAGAATCAGTAGTGTCCCTACCTTGAGGCAATGAAACGGGTGAGCACTCATGGAATATTTTACAGCAGTAATAATACTGACCCTCACGCATTCGTATGGATGCATAAAGCCGTGCTAATACACGGCCTCACGAGACAGCTATTTGATGTCAGAGGATGAGACGAGGCATTGTGTAGTATTACTGCGAAGACAGTGAGTCTGTAATTAAGGGGCAGACTGTGTTTTTTTTTTTTTTTTGTATTTATATCCCATTCATTTCTCATTCATCTTTTCTTCACCGCCATATTTTCTGGGCCACTCCAGTTGTCATGCCAACAGATTAGCGTGCTCTTGCGTGGTCTCCGTGGTCGGCAGTAGACTCTAGGAGTGCGCGCGTGCGTGCGTGCGTGCGTGCGTGCGTGCGTGCGTGCGTGTGTGTGTGTGCGCGTGTGCGTGCGCGTGCGTGTGTGTTCATGCATCGTCTCAGCGGGCTCTCCAGGCTCTGGAATACACTCAACACACTCAATGTGCATGCACACATACACTCACACACTGTTTGAGTGCCATGGTTTGCTAGACGTCCCCTTATGTTATGGTGTGTTAGGATATGGAGACATACTCATAAAATGAACCAGTTAGGAAATCCTACTGGGAAACCAATGTTTGTTGCATGATTGCAATCCATCATTTGTCAATGCTATATTATATTGACAGGACATGTCGATAGTTTCCACAGCAGTCTGCAAAAATTGGGCCATAGAGAGACGGTGGTTAGATGATCGGTTCTAATATGCAGTGTCATATTCAACGGAAAAAGTGTTACTGAGTCACGGCACATCGTTCCCATTCAATTTCCCATTTGTTGCGTCACAAGATTGTATCCTACCCCAAATGAGCCAAGGTGAGTTATTTTTAGATTTTCCTTTGCCACTTTGGGTTGTTTTATAACAGTGTGTATTAGAGCTGGCAGCGTGTTTGAAAGGCAGCGCTCGTTGCAGGCCCATTTCTCTCTCTTTTGATTCTTCTGTTTGACTTTTCGGTCTCCCTACATTTTTCCATGTCCCACCCTTCACCACCAAACCCTCAAATGCGCATGCAAGCCGATTATGTAACCGGCCTGCAAGCCGGCCCGACACTTTGCCTTCTTATAGAGCATTCTTCACACATATGACCATAAACATGCCTCCACACATAGACATGCAGTGATTTTATGCCACAGGATAGAATCATTACAAACACGTACACACGCATGCGCACACACTGTGTGTAACAAATGGCATTTTGTTGTTGAGTGAAAAGATGTGCACTAGAGCTTCATAGATAGAGTGGCTAGATAATGGGACTCTAGTATGTCTTCTTACGTATTGTCACCACAACAAATATTCTATCTTCGTTACAAGCAAACAAGGTTGTTTTAATGAACGACCAAATTATGCAAATCATCTTAAGTGGCCCACAGGGGATGTTCTATGCATTCAAGGGTGGCCATTAGACGACAGAATTAATAATGCATAAATAGGGTCTATTCTTAGTGTAACCATGGTGTCCTCGCATATACGTATCCTGCAACCATGGCGGGGGTCTCTTGTCAGAACACACAGGCGAATGTGCCGCTGTGGTCGGCCTAAGACCCCACACCCGAAACGTATCCAAATCTGGCAACCGTTACTGATCCAGAGCCAGCTCACCGTCTGCGAGCAACCGCCAGAACACAGTGGCGTGTGAGTCCGACACAGCGATAATGGGCCCGGTGCCTCTGACCACCTGGGTTTACACCTCAGACTTTTTCATCGTTGTACAGAAAAACAAGAAAACAGCCTTCTTGTCCGTTTTGAAGAGCAAACTGGGCTGTCATCCAACATAAGCAAAGTGCATGTTTCTCGAAGCAACAATTGCCACGAGACAAATGTTTTAGTAACTCAGATGGCACAGAAATGTCATTTAACCGAAGTGGCTCTTTGATATCGCCACCGACTCCTGCGGTTGGGTTACAGTGGAGATTTAGCTCATTTGATCCCATTTCCTATAAAAGCTGTAGTTTAGCTCAGTCTCAAGGCTAATGTTGCTTTAACCTGACATACTTATAAATGTTGTCGGCTGTTTTTTTTTTATTTATGCAGCTTTGATGTATCATGCAAATGATTTTCACGCACACGCGCGCACACGCACGCACCAGACACATATCCTTTCACATCCACATACAAGTAGTCGCCTTGTGCATTCTTTTTGCCGTGTTTGTATGCAGAGGATTCTTCATAATTTTCCCCCCGTCCATGAAAACAGGGAGCATTTTGTAAGAAGGAGTTAGACAAAAAGACAAACAGTTTGTGGTGGCGATTGTTCTGCCAGCTCACTCTCGGGATTTGGCTGTTCACTCTCGGCAGCTGGCTTCGGGATACAAAGACACTTTCTGTGATCCACACTCCTCTATTTAAGGTTCTGCACGTTCAGTCTTCACTGTCTCTCTCTGCACAGTGATGAAGTGTGGCGATCGACAAGAGCGGGTACGCAAATCTGCTATTTGAATCTTTAAACTCACTACATTTATTTCCTGGCTTGTCGTGCGCCAGACAGCAATGTTAGCCAGGACTTTTGCAGCTAAATCTTTGTATGAAAAAAGATGCAAACCGATCGTCTAATGAGGCTAAGAGAATGGTGACAGTTGATCATG
This sequence comes from Colistium nudipinnis, assembly GCA_016785305.1. Classification (NCBI taxonomy): domain Eukaryota; kingdom Metazoa; phylum Chordata; class Actinopteri; order Pleuronectiformes; family Rhombosoleidae; genus Colistium; species Colistium nudipinnis. The sequence goes on along the minus strand of JAFBJU010003268.1, from coordinate 70,359 downwards.
CAACTGAGACGTAACACGTCTCAGCAGCGAACCCAATATCTGATTTGCAAATGTAATAGGGGTTTGCGTGAACTCTCACCCTTTAGGCTCATTTCGATACTCACACAAATGTTATGTTTGGCTGGCGAGCTAACTGTACCCAAAAGCGGAAATCCTCTTTATTGATGACTGAGCCTTTGCAATTACAATGTGCGTATAATGCATGATTTATACATGCGTCAGTTCACCGCAAAAGAGCCTCACTCTGTGTCGACTCTAAATCAAGGATTCGTATGCATCAAATGCGGACCACTTAGTGCTGGTAGAAGTGTGACGTTCAAGTGCATTTTTTTCTTTCCATTTCTATTTCAAATGTATAAGCTTTGTTTTTTTTCTTATTTTTTCCGGTTGTTATGAATTATAGGGCTGTTTAGTTACAGTGTATTTTCCTGTCTCCGTTTATGACGGGATGGAGAATTGGCTTGTATCAAATCAGTTTAGGAAATGTTGATCTCCTGAAATTCCCACACCTGCAGCACACTGCAGCATCAATCACACACACCGGCGGGTGTCTGTGTTTCATGGTGCCCACATGGTATCCTTCACAGGCACCAAGCATGTTGCCTTGTGTTTTACTCGAGCGTGAAGCGCTTCTAAAATGCGTGCTGCCAGTCTGATGGTCGTAGAACGCCCAGGGCATTAAACAGTATTTGTAGCTTTCAGGCGGTTAAAATTGACTTCACACCTGCAGGACCAGTCACAGCAGGAATGATACCTGCGGCGTGATGTCATCCTAGTCAACTTTTTCAGCTGGTCAAACGCCCAGGTTTTCCTCTGCATACGTCTATTCAATACTGTAGCGTCAACAACAGGGATCTATGCAATGAATGTACCCATATTTGCAGGCAGCAATGCGCGTGCGTTTCTATTTCGGGCAGATTCTCTTTTGTTGAGAGTGCCCCCGCCGCCTTGAGCACTGAGGCCCCGCAAAATTGGAGCAGCACAATGGCTTTGAAGTTGTGACGTCTCCGGCTGTGATGCAGGCGCTGCTGCCCGCCTTCTGTGTGGACGGAGACTGGAGACGCGCACGAGGCCATCTGACAGCACACATCAGCGTAAGAGCCAGACGAGGACTGACACCATTAACCGCCACAGAGAGACCAGCACAGAGCGACACGAGAGAACGGACAGACAGATATATGTTTTTCTTTACAACGTTCACTTACCAAAGACTAAGAACCGAGCCTGATAAATACTGATCTCAAGGTTTTAGGTCTTTCACAAGGATTTGCCCTCTGGCTGGTTCCGATGTGTAGAAACGGACAGAAGAAAGGTTCTTCGCAAATCCACTCATGTCTTCAACTTGTTTCTTTGATAGATGCACACTTGGATAATTAATGAAGAAGTATGTCGAAAATGTTCACCTTTCCTGTTATGCAAAAGGCAATTACCAAGCACTTATTGGACTAAAAATCCACCTATGTTTGAGCTCAGCCGCCGGAGAGAGGATCAAAGTGCTAATTATACTTCCTGCTGCCCGGGTTTTGCCACGTGTATATTTTTTCTCTCCGAGTACGCGGTTCTTTTTCTACCTGTGAGTCGAAAAGCATATCCTCTCCTCTGACAACTTGTGGTTGTGCCTTTCAGCTCGGATCAGAGGAGCGATTCCTGGCAGTGCAAATTTAATGCATGCGCACGGGAAGTTTGGCACCAGAAATAGAGACGGGAACTGATCGCTTCAACGCTGCTGGTTAGGGTGAATGAAGTTGACGGGGCCAGGTGTGAGCGGAATCTTTTATGCTCATGTGTGATGAGGGAACAGCCAAATCATTTGGAAACGCTTCTATCTTGGATTACGTTCAACTTTATTGTCAAAGTGCACACTACTAGTGCAAAGCCAATGAAATGCAGAGCCTGACCTGTTCGGCCCCGTGTATTGCAGAATCCATCCCATTAACCCTGAAATCTCTCCCAAAAGGATTAATGCTGAAAAGCTGACACAATTTTATTTATAGGGAATTTTTTATCGTATTTTGAATCGGGGAAAACATGAAGCCGCACATTCTTGGTCAATGTCCTGTCATTCCATTCTCCAAAAGCGGATGCGTTATTTGAGTTTGTTGATTTGAAAAAAAAACGCAACTCTTCTTTTCTGCTCTGAACAAGTATCCCAGTCAGCAGTTGCAGAGCTGAATATCGGAGAAGAGTTGCTCACGCATGCGCTCGTTTCCAGCGTTTGTGCTGTGTTCAGAATTAGAATTAGAATTGCGCATCGTCCCACACAAACATGCACATGCAAACACACACAAGTCGGGGGAAATTTGACCACTGCATTTGACCCATCTGTGGCGCATGCAAGGCCACAGAGCAGTGGACAGCTGAGAGCGTCCTGAGTGTGGCCTATGGGAGTAATGTTCAAAGTCATTGAAGAATGATCCTGGATTTAAAAGAAACCCAGAACAGCGGGGCAGGAATTTGGAGGTGAACGAGGACCTTTTACTTCTCGAATAGGATTGCCCTGCATCGATCGTCCCGCTCTGTGATTGGGCCGTTTCTTCGGAGGTGACCGGTGGAGAGTGTTCCCGAGCGGCCCTCTTGAGATTCCTGTCAGCTTGAATTTACCGTTGCACCAGCTGGTCATGAGCAGGCCGAGGATGCTGGGTTTGAGGTCCTGTGCTTGCGCCGTATTGGCGTGCGCGAGTGTGTGCTGTCAAGGTAAATTTTGTTGCATCTGATTTATTCATGCGCTGCGGAGCAATCGTAAATTTTTTAACGGGTGTGGCGTGGAGCGATCCATGCCACTGTAGGGGTTACATGTGTGCATGCAGGAATGTGCGTCTTCAATGCGCCCTACAACTGTCAGCCAGGAAAAAAAAAAGTTTTCTTGTGGCCTCAGCTCTTTTTACTCTCCTTCCTCCCTATCCCTCGTTCTCTTCTTTCTTTCTGCCTGTGTTGTCTGTTTTTCCTGCTCAAATCTCTTTTAGTACAAGAACCTCATTTATTCATGCTTCTGGGCCCCTGATGCCATTTTCAGCTAGTTGCCAAGAACTCCCTTTTAAAAATTAACAGTGGACATGGTAAAGAATATAAATTAAACACATAGTTTCTCTTCCAGTTCTGGAGTTGATTTCCAAATGTGTGCACATCACAGCCACTTAATGTATGATGACAAGGCTAAAGAGAGAGAGAGTGGGACACAGCCAGAAGGTATTTATAAAGCTTGGATTCAATGCAGCAGTGGTAGTCCGCAGTCTTTGACTTTGTGCTGCTATTGTGAAGTCTTACAAGTCTTTGCTGCTTCCTGCTGACCTTTTGGTATTATTTTTTACAATTCTTTCGTTTGGCGTGTGCGGAAAGTGAATTCAGACCTCTGCGGCTTGAAGGAATAGTTGGTCGATTCAACCAGCACGACAGTCTTGTCCATGACTCGGTCAAAGACGTTGTATTCAAAAGTCAACCACATTGTGTCATTTCTGTCATCCTGGTGAGATGTTTTTTTTTTGTTTTCTTTTTTTTATTATGCTATGCTTTGCTAAACCCCTTCAAGCACCCGCTCTGTACATACGACTGTTGCTTTCACAGCATCCCCAGATTGTCATGCCGATCATCCAGTGGGGCGCACCGCTGTGTTGCTGTTCTCACCATACTTTAATAAGCGTCTAGATGCCGAGATTTGCCCCCCTCTACCCTTTTCCCCCTCCTTCTCTGACGCAGCTCTTTCGCTTTGCCCCGGGGCTTGATCCACTAAATTTAGCTTCAGATAAAAGATGCAGAGACACAGATGGGGCTCTTCGCGTTAATCTCATTTGCAAGTCAAAATTGTTCCTCTGTTCCACCGCTGTGTCTTCCCCTCCTCATCCCTCGTGTGCTTGTACCGTGATTTTCGATTTCCCTCTTCGCTCTGCAGAGATTCTCCTTTTTTTGTGTGTGTGTACGCGTGTGTGTGTTTGTTACAGTGAGGGGGAAAAGTGGAGACTCTGAGCCTCAGTTGGAACTTGGCCGGGATTATACAGACACCGAACGCTGGAGGCCACACACACACACACGCACACACACACACACACACACAAACAAACACGCGCGCACACACGCACACACACACACACACACACACACACACTGCTGCAATCGCCTCCTATTAACACCAACAGATGCTGGACAAGCACTTGATTACATTCGGATTACACTATTAGTGTAACACAGGATTAGGAAGTTGAGTGGTCGCCCCGCTCACTGTGAATGTCGCTCACATCTTCGGATGAATATAAAGCATCCCGGGTTTATTAACAATGATCGCCACCAGTTCATGTGAAACCTGCTGTCCACTGGACTTTATAGGAGCGTTCTGTTTTGACCACCTGACGTCGGGTCTCGGTGGCAGCAGGCGAAGGATGCAAAAAAAAAAAGTGCCCGTTGATAGGATCGAACAGTGAAAGTAAATCCATGGTTGGATTTTTGTTCCTTAAATCCTTTGTTTCACACACAGTCTGCCCACGATTAACTCCGTCTCTCTCTTCCCTGGTACTTTCGTCCTCAGTGAGCAGAGCATCTGCCAGGCGCGGGCCTCGGTCATGGTCTACGACGACACCAGTAAGAAGTGGGTGCCCATCAAGCCTGGGCAACAGGGATTCAGCCGCATCAACATCTACCACAACACTGCCAACAACACGTTCAGAGTGGTGGGCGTCAAGCTGCAGGACCAGCAGGTAACAGCCGCCGCACAGTGTGAGGAAAGTGAACAGAGGGTGTTACTCGTGTCGGCCGTTCAGTCCCTGGAGAGACAGATTTCGTTGCTTTGCGCAAGGATTGGATTTGTTTGTTTTCCGTTGAAGACACACATATTGCAGTTGCCATAGCTGGACAATATATATATATATATATATAAAATCCATATACAGTTTTGAGTTATTGTAGTTTTATCGTTTATAAAATGGACATCTTCAAGTGTCCCAACCAGAAGTAACCCTAACCCGCCTGGTGCACTGTTTGTCATCCTGCAGAGAAAGATGATGAATGAAACACCGTGTAAAATCTTTTTGGCAATGTTGCTTTTTTTTTTTTTTTTTTTAAACCGCAGCTTTTACTCTAATCTGTCTGTCTTCCTCTCCCACAGGTGGTTATCAACTACTCCATAGTAAAGGGGCTCAAGTACAACCAGGCCACCCCGACCTTCCACCAGTGGCGAGATGCCAGGCAGGTCTATGGCCTCAATTTCGCCAGCAAGGAGGAGGCCACCACCTTCTCCAACGCCATGCTATTTGCCCTCAATGTCCTCAGTGCTCAGGATGGAGGTGTGTGAACACACACACACACAGACACACACACACAAACCCACACACCCACACACTCTTTTCCTACTCGAATGAGCAAATGTGGACATTGCTCGGGGCATGCAGTACATTATAAGTGTAACCAAATATTTGTGACCCATGTAAAAGACACACACTTGCAGGACTCCAATATCCCAACTCTTAGAACCGATGATTCTGAAGATTATGAGATGGGCCAACTTGGATTTGGAACATGAAATCAGTTATTTAGATATTCTCAAAATCATTACATTTGTGGCTGAAATGACTAAAGATTGTCATGAAAATGACTATAGATACGTTTCATTAATCACCTAGTTCCTTCTACTGGCTACTTTGTATTGTGTCATGACACTGCAAATAATGAATGGAAACAGATGCTCACCTATAGTGTGTGTCAGCATGACATTTGTAGAATGACATTTGTTGTCAAGAGTGCAAATAACAATTGAGAAAGTAGCGCTGACATTTCTTTTCTATACTCAAAAAATACACAGGTTTGATGAATATTATGGACGTATGTCGTTATGAGACCTGTGTGCAAACGATTGTTTGGAGGCATATCTGTGAGTCAGAAAGAGGGAGATTTTAAACTAGACTGACTATCACAGCTTGCCAATCGTAACTTCAGCAGCAGCAGCAGCAGCACTGTGTCTTCCCCTGCAGTCCCCTCAAACCTCTTAATTAGAGTGAGTCACTGAGACAATGTCCCCTGGGTGCTGTGCTAGAGAGCGGCTCTTTTCATCTGTCTACTAACACGGGACGAGGAACAAAGAGGCTCGAGTGACATCAGCCAAACACAAGAGAGGGATAGACACACTTGGCAGATACATGGACTAATAGGCTCAGTGTTTGCTACAGTGCAGCCGCGACTCCAGCTGTATGAAAAGATGCACGCACGCACACGCACACACACGAGCGCAAACACCTTCATTGCAGCTTTCAGGTTAATGCACGGGCGTGCGTGTTGTTTCCTATTTTCATTCCCCAAAAGGACAACGAATAGGGCCCAGCCATGCGCTCCGTCTGATTACATAAGACCCATTTGCACAGTATAAAACAAAGGTCAGAATGTAAGACATCCCTTTGCCACCAAAGCAGGTATACCAACACCCTCTAGTGGTGAAGAGTGTCAAAACAAAAATGTATAGGGTGTCAGGGCAAACAGCCAAATTCCTTGTTCGGGTACGAATTGTGTTACCTTTGGCTGGCCATTTTATTTATTTATTTTTAAGTGGCATTTTAATATGACAGCTTACTAGCGAGGACAATCCACGCGTGCCAGGCTCAGTCTGAATCAGGGTATACATGCGGGTGAGCTCGCTTTTAGTGCGCGCCAGTGTACGTTCATTAGGCTGCACAGCCCACAGACAAACACGACCTTTTGAAACATTAACCAGAGATGCTCGCTGCGCTGCTGCCGCTGCCGCGAGGTGTGGATTACAGGAAGATGACAAATGATACAGTGGCTGTGGCGGAGGAGGGGAGAAACGCAGGTGAGGACAGGGGGGGGTGGGGGGGGTGTTGTTGATGGAGGGGGGAGGAAGAGGAGGAGGAAAGGTAGCTGAAGGCAAGAGATGGTCAGCAGGGAGTGGGTCTGTCAGTGCCTCTGTGTCTGCTACAGCCGGTTCCTCTTCTTCGGCATGTCATGTAGGTAGTAGTGAAGCTCTGTGTGTCTGTTTCAACTTTTGTTTGCCTATTATTACTTTTACCTGTGTGGTGTGGTGTGTGTGTGTGTCTGTGTGTGTGTTACATTGTCAATTCCTACAGGTGCGTGGCTTGCTTAACTTCATTATTGGTAAGGTGATGTTTTCATTCCCTACTACCACTGCAGTCTTCCACGAGTAGAAGTAAACAAACTCACCGACATCTTTGACTGTCAGAACAGAGTTTGCATAAATGTATTTTAAAAGTATAAATTAAATTCACAATAATAATAACGCCACATTACACCTTTCTTCTTTAAAGGGAGTTGGTACTCTCCACAATTCGTATGCTTCTTCTAGTACTGAAAATGAAATGCTGGAAATTGCTGATGCAGTAAATGCAAAGGGTAATGTGGATATAAAGGCTCCCTTTTGTTGTTCTGGGCAAATGATGCCTATTTGACTGACCCTTTTAAACAAAGGGGTCTCTAAGGGTAATAATGGACTTTAAGATGTAGATTCATTCATTGACATAAAATCTTGCAGTGTCCTCTCTGCACTTATACCTGAAAACAATTATACAAGAAATAATCACTAGATCATATTTAACTTCATCAATATTTGCAGCCCTGTGTTGTTGTTTTTTTCCTGTTTTTGTTGTTGTTTAGTTACCTGTAGTGTGACCTGAGCCTGTTTTTGCTATTGTGTGCGTGCGTGAGTGCGTGTGTGTAGGAAGAAGGTATCTGATGGTAGGCATGAGGAACGTCTTTTGCACTCGTGTGTTGTTTTGGGGTTTTCGGTCACTTGATCAGTGGCAGCCATTAACACCATTGACTCCGGCCAGGGAGTCACTTCCATTAGAGATGTGATCACTGGAGAGAATCACCAGCGAGTATTGACCCTGAGAAGGGCCGGAGTGTGTCGAGCTATAATTCTCCTCTGAGGTTGTTCTCAGGAGGAACAATGAGGATGTGTCCTGACCCGGAGTTGAGTGATGTGAAAATGTTCACTGGAAACTGATGACTCACTCTGATATCACCCTCTTGTCCTCATCTTAATCGTGTCTTTAATTAATTACAGTCCCTATCTGTCTGTGCATCTGCGGGCCTAACTTGTGGTATTAGCGGGATTACGTCGTAAATGTCTCGTAGCTCACATCCCATCGTGAAGAAGAGGAGGGAGATACCAGAGAGAGTCACAAACCTTCTGATCTTCAATCTTTTTAATCATGCGCATCTTCTGCACATCGTTTAACTCCAAATAGTTCCATCAGTCTTTGACGTTAACTGGGAGGGACGATGCATTTATTTATTTGTTTTTCAGAAAGGGTCACAGACTATTTTGTGAAATAATTCAAACTAATTATTATGATCTCTCCTTTCTTTGAACTCAGTTGTTGTCTCTGTTTGTCTAATGTTCCCCCACGCCAGACGTATGCGTATATGGGTGTGTGTGAGAGAGAGAGATGTGTGTAATGTTCTCTTGACAGTATAAGTATGAAGAATCCAATGGGGCATCGTGTATCCCCAACAGAGTGTGGTGGGCAACAGGAGTAAACAGAGGAGCGGAGTGACAGCAGGGCTAAGCATTTCTATTGTACGCTCTGCTTGCCTCCGACATTAAAAGTGGATGCATCAGTTTATGTTCCTTTACCCAGCCGGAGAGGAATGAATATGCTTTTCATTTCCCATTACTCATGACAGAAGAAAGAGCACATGATGCTCAACTGCTGTGTAATTCCCCGTCATTTAGTAATTCATTGTCTTGACGGCACTAATTGAGAGTAACATTAAAAAGCTCTCAATGGATTATTGAGTTCAGCCTCACTCTCTCTTTTTTTTTTTTTTTTTTTTTTAATCCTTTTTCGTCCTTCATTCCTCCTCAGGTCCAGCTGTCCAGCGCCAAGTCCAGAATGGGCCGACTTCAGACGAGATAGAGGCTCAGCGAGCAAGGTAAACGTTACCAACCAAATCTGAACACCTCCAAATGTGATGGATCCACCAACTCCTGGCGGAAAGGTGTCTTTTTTTTCTGCCTTGATAGATTTTTTCGGCGCAAAAGATGATTTCAGTGCATGTGTTGTGGCACATTCAGTCCGCTTTACTTAATTATGTCCAAATCAGGGGTTGAACCTTAAATGAACTCAGCCTCAGTGCGTAGTGAGGTTAGGATTAGGGTACAGTCCCAGAGAATATGAACAGTCGCAGCTGAGATCTGCAGCTGCTCATAATGACTTTTATTCCTTCATCCCTTTGCTTCTCCTAATACCCCATCACTGCACTAACTACCATGGATGAAAACAGTGAATGGTGAACAACTGGCCTCCCCCCCCCCACATCAAAGTGGCAAATTGAAGAATCCAAAGTAATGGAGTCGTATTTAAAGTGAGGCTTGGGGCAATTTCCGTGGCTTACCAAAGAGCGCGCATTTCTCTTTCCACTGTGGCTAGCATTCCTCTTTCCCGTTCAGAAACAGTCCCAGACACAACTAGGTCTTTGTTGCTGTTTTTAAACCTATTTCATCTTTGCCCATTGGTTCATCCAAATGCCAAATGCTGGGGCTTGTGAGACCCAATATAAGGGGAGTTACAGCTCTATCTGATCCCATGTCTGCTATACTGTACCTCAGGCACAAAGGATTACAGTGGTGATTGTGAGGGGAGATTGTGTGCTTATGTTTGTGGGTTACGGCTTTGTCTGTGTGTCAGCAAACGCAAATTAATTTGACTGAGCTCTCTCCAGTGGCAGCGAGGCAGTGTTGCTCAGCGGGTCCGCTGCTGCTGTGCGCGCTGTTGTCGTGTCGGTGATGTTGCTGGCTCGGCACTGCAACACACAGCTGGAAAGTTCCACTTCCTCTCCACGAGTCGCCTCCTTTCTCTCCCTCTCCTGAGCGGTGACATACTTACGGTTCTCACATCAAAGACAGAGATGTGAGGGAAGATGAGGAGTCTGGGTGTCAGCGGTGAGGTGCAGAGAGGAGATGGATGGAGATGAAGGAGAGAGAGGGTTTGGGCAGATGAGCTGGAATAGTGTTGTGAAAGGGAAACTGTGCATCAATGTCAAAACATGCGAGCTGTGGAGACAAGTCCCTCACTTAAAGTCAAGTCAAGTCTACAAGCTGCACAACGTATGGCTGCCTACAGCACAGTGGCAGAAAAAAAAAGGAAATCGTCTCCAACCCAAAATGTCCCAATGTAGTTTTAAGGATAACAATACAACCCTGCAAACAAGCAGCTATTCTCCCAAAGCAACAAGCCTGGTTGCAATTTTTTTGCAAAAAAAAAAACGACCAGACAAAGACATTTCATAGAATTATCCATTTTACACCATTTCTAGGTATTGACGTCCAAAACATGAAAATATATTTGTTTGTTTACTTTTTAATTTCCTTCACCGCTGGTGGAGAAAAAATAGTCTACTTTCAAAAACTGTTTGAGAGAGCCGTATCTATCACATGCGTGTCATTATGAAAGCATAACGACGTCTGAAGTTTCCCAGCGTGGTTTTAGGGCAGAGGGGCTGTTTTCCTGCCGACACTGTGAAACGGTTGGCATCTTTTATAAATTGACAGAATCGCAAATAAGACATGACGTTTGTGGTATTAAGTTGACCAGCTGTGTGTCTCCTCCCTGTCCCTTCAGGCAGATGATAGAGCAGCAGCAGCAGCTGCAGGCACAAATGGAGCGGGAGCGACGGTCCTCCAACTCAGGTAACACACATAAGTCAGCTGACCTTTAATTCATGAAATATATATTTTTTTTTTTTACAATAAAATGTGTTTTAGTTTTTTTTATTTCAGTGCCTCTGACTTCATGTCCATATAAATTGATCGGACTGTCTTTTTTTTTTTTTTTTTTTAAATTTTTTTTGATATCGCTGTTTACCTATAAATATGTCACACTTTGCCTCCAGGTTCTCCCTTCCAAGGCCACCCTGCAGTGCTCTCTGTGGCACCACCAGTAGTACCTCCGCCCATGAACATGGGGGGCCCTCCTCCCCCTCCGCCGCCGCCGGGGCCTCCGCCACCTTCAGCAGGGGCACCCCAGCCGCCTCTCCCGCCGCCGCTACCCATGGGTGGCGGCATTCACGCGGACGAGCCGCCCGCCTCTACAGGACTCGCCGCTATGATCGCGGGAGCCAAACTGCGTCGTGTTCAAAGAGTGAGAGTCCGATTTATCTTTGATGTTTCAATAAATCTGCTCTGAGTCTCTCAGAGTGGAAGGGGGCTCGTTTCTACCAACCCGGCTGGAATATTTGAAAAGTTTAACACGTGTAACTGTCAGAAAGGAAGTAACTCTGGACTGTCCACATATCTTCTCCCCCCGTCTCTTCAGTCTGAGGACAGCACTTCAGGCACCAAAAACGAGGCCAACAGAACAAGTGGAGGGAGCGGAGGAGGACTGATGGAGGAGATGAACGCCCTCTTGGCACGAAGGTCGGAGCAAAGAAATGAGAAAAAACCCCAAACCATGTTCCAATTGCCATCCTGCCATATTAGACAATAACTAGGCCTTAAAGTCTTGAATCAGTGTGTGCTATATGTAAATTGTTTATTATTGGTCTAAATAAAACCATTGTCACAGATTTAGATAAAATGCCTTGTTCTCATGTATGGCTTCTTCTTTCCCCAGAAGGAAAGCAGCTTCAGAGAAGCCTGAGGACAGCCAAAATGTGAGTGAATGGAAAACAGGGATGGCTTGCAATTCACGTGGCTAATACTCATGGTCTGATTTACAGGGGCAATTAGGGTGATGATTGACTTTTGGCATCATGGTAATATTTGTAGTGATTTAAAGAGCATGATAAAAATCCTTACCATTTGGTTGCATCTCAATATGAGTTCTTTGCAGAGCGATGAAATTAAAAACACAAGCTTTTGGAGAAAGTGAGAACCGGAGATGAAATAAAAAGAATCAGATAAAAGAACATGTGCTGTTTTAAACAGGCAGGATTATTAAATGCAACATATCATGCTTTTTATGACAGTGTCCCTGATGAGGATCATAATAACCTTTTTTTTTTTTTGAGCAGTAGGTATAATGATAAGCCAATTTTTTTGCTGTTTTTTTCTCTAGGATGATCCAAATTCTTCATCACCCAGCACCCGGGGTGGACAGAACACAGGTGAGGAAAAACAAATACATGAAACGATGTGAACAAGTTTTGTATACTCTAGGCTTTTTCATCTTCTTTTGTATCAGTAGACACAGAGACACACGCTGAGTGAAATATCTCCCATGTTAAACAGACATGGAACGATTAAATACATAAATGAAGGGATAAACATTATTCCAACACCCACAGACGGGTACTTTAGAAGCTACTCTATCTATTGAGAGAATTTGGATGAGGAACTTCTATGAAATTATCTAAAAGCCTAAACAGCTGAATCAAATAATCAAACCCTAACCCGGAATATGGACGCATGTCCTCCTCTATCCAGCCAGTGTAGTAATGCTTATAAAATCTGAATATGTACTCCTTTGATGTCTAGATGGTGTAAAAAAGCCTTGGGACCGAGCTAACTCTGCAGACCGGTCAATGGTTTCAAGGTGAGAGATGGAGGCAACACAGTTTGTAAAGCACAGCAACAGCACTGGATCTAATTCAAACCTTTGTTTTTATTATGCAGGGTACGACCTGTAGGGAGCAGCAATGACACAGACTCATTAGACCTCGATAGAATGAAACAGGTAAAATGTACATCTCACACAACAGTGCATTCAATGTTTATGTTATGTGTTGCAAAATGATTTTTGACAGGAAAATATTCCTCGCACTTTATGCTTTTTATTCACAAAGATTTCTGCTGCAGGTGAACATTTGTGAAATATGAACACATTCTTTGTTTGTGCTACACCAGGAAATCTTGGAGGAGGTCTTCCGTGAATTGCACAAAGTGAAGGAGGAAATCATTGATGGTATGTTTAATTTGGTCTTGAAACGCGAAAGAGAAGTAATCCCTCAACATTTAGGAATACTGAGTCCTAATTTACTCCATTAAAACAATCTATCCTTGGTGGTGTAGGAAGTTTGGTAGGTATATGTAGTTGGGGCCACTAGGTTGCACTAAAAACTGAATGCCGTAATTTCTTCAGAGCCATAAATACATAGGGCAGGCAATCAGAAGAAGCATGGCTAAATAGATGATACAGCAACTCTCACTGATATGAACAATATACATTTGTATGACCAATAACAGGCTGTTATTGGAATTATCATTCTAATCACGCCAAAAAAAAGACCAAAAACTCCCTTAAATGTTGCCACAGTGTTATTGCTATAACGTTACTTATGTTATATTCAAAAGAAAAGTGGGAAAAAAAAGTGCTGCCAAAACTTCTGATGAAAATAAGGACACTTTCTGAACAGAAATACTATTTTAATCTTTAAAATACTTTTCTGTTTGTTTTTGTATACTATACACTTTATAGTATACAGTATATGACACGTTTATTTTATTTTAAAAATAATAATCTACACTATTTCATAGTCTAACAGCTGACCTAGATACAAATAATGTATAACACTCTCAGTATAATTAGTTAAAAAATTTGAAATTTATTTGAATTAAAAATGTATTAATTTGTACCTGTTTCTCCCTCTCTTTTGCAGCCATTAGACATGAACTCAGTCGAATTAGCACGACATAATCTTTCAGAACCACTCCACAACATGAACCATCGATTCAAACCATTTGCCCCTGCAGCAGCTGCTGTGGACCTGAGGAAGAGGAGGAGAAGTCTGGCACAGAGGCCAAACTGTGACATCCACTCACCCTGTTTGGCTGTGGTGTTCGAAGCAATGCAGCAACGTTGATCTAACACCTCAGGAGTGTCTGTGTAACATTTTGTTTGTTTGTTTGTTTGTTTGAAGACAAAGATATGAATGGGGCACACTCTCGCACTGATACTCTGATTTCTTGATGTTTGTTCACCCAGTTTGACCCTCTGTCATCAGCCCAAAGGAATATTGATAACGTTTATATGATTTTATTTTCTCTGTTTTTTTTTCCACTGGTTTGTTTTAAACTTGTTATTATTACTATCGTTTTCATTATTATTACTATCATTTTTATGGTTGTCAATGTAATGTTAATATGAGTAGTAGTAGTGTAGTGAGTACAATGGTAACAATGGGGACATGATAATGAGAATATGATAGTAATGATAATGTTGATAATTATTATTGCACATGTCAGCTTTTTGTATTTTATATTGGTTGTTTTCATTCGGTTTTGTTTCAAATACACTTGCAAACTCATCATTTTTTTCCTCACCATTATACCTGGAACATTAACAAAATGTTTTTTATCCTTTTCGCCAACAGAGCTGTGTTGAACCATGGCATAAAAAAACAGGCTCAGCCCTGAAACAAAGAGTGGGATAAACTTATTTGGATATTGCAAACGTTTAAAAAATAATAATAACACGCCAGAGTATTTGTGATCATGTTGTTAATAAAATGTTTATTGGCTGCAAGGATATGGTTAAGTATTGTTCATTTTATTCTCTCCTTTCATGACAATGTGCTTCCTGATTTGACAAAAAAATGCACCAAGTTTAAAACATTCAAATAAAAAAAACTGTGAACTAAGTCTTGGATAAAGGAGGCCATCTCATTCCTTTTGTTTGTTTGGATTCCCCTGTTTGGTGTTTTCTTTTGACTGCAGCCTTTGTTTTCAGTTATCTGTCTTAAGTGCAAAACACAGTTTTCATTGAATATGTTCCATACATTACCATATGGGCAGCAAAGAAAAGTGACTTATTTGAGCTGTGCATTTCTGTGCAACCTTATTGGGATACTGAAAAGTACCACACAGTTTAGGAGCCGCTGTGCTAAGTTGCCCTCATGTTCTATATTTACTTACAGAATAGTCATTTAAGTATTTTTCATATCTGTACATGTTAAATAATTGTATTCAGATGTATAGGTATTTTAATAGAGCCTGTGGCATGTTCACTGTGGATCCTAGTTGCTTTTTGTAAAGTATAATTTTACTTACTACATATTTTTCAGCTGCAGCATATAAACCAGCAACATTCCCCATTAGCACCATCCACTGGTTGAAACTGGTGGAGACAATTCAAATTAAAATATTTGGGAGATTTTGAACCGATATGATGTTGACTTTGTTCCATGGACAAGGAGTGCTGTAGCTGCTCTCCTGACTACTTCACGTGTTTTTAGTTTGTATGTTTATTTACAATATATCACACACCATCATTTGTAATAATAAAAATCTTATTTAATGGAGAATATTTTTCTTCGGTGGAAACAAATTTTACAGTGGCTTTGCAGTTATAGCTGCTTTTAGATAGATTGGTAGATGGATAGATCGATAGATTTAAATGAACCGGGGACTACATTGAACCTGGTGTAATGTAATGTGGCCCAACTTAATTCATATGAATCCAAATCACCTTTTAAATGAGTCTGCGGAGCCCCGTGAACCTCCAGAGACAAGAGCGCTCGGTTCGCCGAAGTCTCGCGATGTTTCTCTGCGAAATCCCATAGTGTCGACGAGAAGTGGCGTGGGCCGGGGAGCAGAGTTGTTATCGAAGAAGAGGGAGCGGAGCCAGGCAGGAGCAGAGCGGGGGGTGTGTGAGTGAGTTCGCGGCCAGAAAGGAGCACAACGCGGCGTGAATGAGAGAGGCAAGCTGGCGGAATTCAACATGGCATCCGGAGATACGCTGTACATTGAGACAGACGGCTCGGAGATGCCGGCCGAGATTGTGGAGCTCCACGAGATAGAGGTGGAAACTATACCGGTGGAGACTATCGAGACCACGGTGGTCGGTGGGGATGACGACGACGAAAGCGAGGACGAGGACGACGACGACGACGACGGGCAGCCCATGATTGCTCTCCAGCCGCTTGTGTCGGACGACCCCAACTCAATACACCATCACCAGGAGGTTATCCTGGTGCAGACCCGGGAGGAGGTGGTCGGTGGGGATGACTCGGACCTGCACGGGGACGGCGGCGGGTTCGAGGACCAGATCCTCATCCCGGTACCGGCTCCGGGGGTGGAGGACGAGTACATCGAGCAGACTCTGGTGACTGTGGCGGGGAAGAGCTCTGTGGGTCGGATGAAACGGGGAGGCGGCACCGGGGGCAAGAAAGCGGGCAAAAAAAGCTACTTAAGCGGCTCCGAGGCCGGCGGAAGAAAATGGGAACAGAAGCAGGTGCAAATAAAGACACTCGAGGGGGAGTTTTCTGTCACTATGTGGGCTTCGGGTAAGTAACGCTGGCCCGGCCGTGTATGTTAGCTCGTTGCATGAGGCCTCGTTGCCAGGGCGTTGTCCTGCTGCACCAGACTAGTTCCTGGAGAGGACCGACGCACCGCCGCGAAAGGCGACGATTAACGCAAGTTTGCCGTGCAGAACCTCGCTGTATCTCGTCGATATGTTTTTGTTTTGAAGGGAGGCCATGTTTTAGGTGTTGCTGGGCGCCGCCATATTCCCCGAGTCTAGTAAGTATGGCGGCGGCCCCGAAAAAATGGCGATAGTCGCGGCCAGGCAGAGATGGCGGCGGTGCTCGAGGGAGAGACAGACCTCCGGGTTTGGGATATGTGCATGTGGCTCTACCGAGGCGCGTGCAACGCACAGCAGTAGCTCGTGCAGCGCCGAGGAATCGTTTAAAGTTAGTGAACGTGTATAGGGAGTGACATTTGAGACGGGTGGCATTTAGCCACTGAATGATTTAGCGGTTAGCTCCGGGTGCTGTTGGTGTTAGCTGTATCCGCATTAGACTGCTGCTGCCTACGAAGGGTCTGTGTACACACTGTGATATCGAGCAGAGTGTAATCCTTCATCTGTCTAACAAGGCTTAACGAAAAGTCACAGATTACATTTTCTGGATTTGCTAATTTTATTTAACGGCATAACAGCTAGTGACTCTAATCATTTCTAATGACCATTCCACTCTGCGTCCTGTCGCTGCTACAGTGCCCTCTGCTGGTTGGTAGAGAGTAGGAGTCATTATGGTACCAGAATATATTTTATAGTTAGTGATTCTGGGCATTATTTTATGTTAAGTGCTAGTAAAATGACTCCGAATGGTGTATTGTTTTATTACAAAGTAAACCTAATTCTTCCTCCTTACTGCAAAACGAACTGTGGGTTAAAACGTTTCTTGTGTTGTTACAGACTTAACTAGATACCCCCCCTTCATGGCACCTCCATTCCATTTCCTTACCTTAGTTACAGAGACCTTAGTTAATCACCCCACGTAAGATGGGGTGATTTGTATAATGGATTACATTAAACAAGGAAAGCAGTGGTAACATTTTATCGATGGTATTATTATTAGCATTACCATGTGGCTTTGGTTGTTTTTCTTAATTGGGTGGGCTGATATAAGTAAATATCAAATGTGTAGGAATTGATTATCTTTGTATTTGTTACTCCAAATTAAATATGCAACGATAATGTGACTCCTAGCAGAAGTTGATGAGAGGCAGCAGCAGATGTTGTCAGCCCCCTCAGGACTGTAGTCAGGGAAATACCAGTCCGTTATCGGTTCAGTCTCTGTAATGTATTTCTAGATGACAATAAAGACATTGACCATGAGTCAGTGGTGGAGGAGCAGATCGTCGGGGAGAACTCCCCTCCGGATTACTCCGAGTACATGACGGGGAAGAAGTTGCCCCCCGGTGGGATCCCAGGCATCGACCTATCAGACCCCAAGCAGCTGGCTGAATTTGCCAGGTGAGTGTGTTTCAGGGTCTCCGCAGCCCCTATTTCCTGAAGTGCTAACCAACTCCCTGAGGAAAAACACTAGTTTTAGGCGGGAAGTGTCTGTAAAACACACATGCTATGAAATCAGAGGATGAAATGCAGTGTGCTTACATGCCACTATCATCCAAGATTGTGATTCAAGTAAAAACATGTTATGTACTATTGGAACACAAATAAATATTTATAGACCATTATTCATATGTTTTAATATGTATAAATACATTTTAAGAAAAAGTGTTGACAAAAATGATTGTTGATTTTTCATCCAATTATTTTGTTATTTAATGTCAGGAAATGCCCATCGGCAATTCAATTAAAGCAAGTGACAGATTTAAATTGCTTTTTTCCAATCGGGTTCAAAACTCTCAGTTAAGAAGGTGTAATCGGTCAATTGTTGACAAGGACCTAAGCGATTGTTCCAATTGTTGCAAATAGAAAACCAAGTGTTGCAACAATTAATATCCTAATAAGGGCAGATCAGTTAAATGTGAAGTAGAATCCTCACTTTTTTCCACTGCTGTAAACATGCTGCAGATTAAATGTCAAGCAGGAATTATTTCTGCTGTAATACACCGCCTTATACTGTTTTATATTAACTGAGGAAAAACTGCATTAATAGATGACGTGGGCACCTGTGCAAAAGGAATTTCATTGAGCTGTGTTTTTGTTTTCTTAAAACACCTAACCATTCCCCCCCCCCTTTTTATTAAAAACACCAACCCCTCCCCCCCCCCCCCCCCCCCAAAACAGAATGAAACCCAGGAAGGTCAAAGAGGACGATGCTCCCCGGACGATAGCTTGCCCTCATAAAGTGAGTCTGATGCATTTTTCCAAAGGAGCACAGCCACCAATTTGACATTGTTGAAATCCATTGTTCCTTGCAGGGTTAATAATCGTACATAACTGCTTTCTTTGTGTAATTTAAATGTAAATCCTAAAACAAAAAAAACACTTGGGTGAGGTGATTTCTGTGTACTTACAAGTACAAAAATCATCAAAGTTAAATTTGTTTCTCAACACTAACCAAGATAAATGTATTAGTCTTGACAATTCGCCGTGTGTTGGATAAAGAAAGTCAGACTAACAGAAACGGACTAACAGGCTAAGGAGTTAGGAGTGTTCGTCAGAGCTACTTTAACTTACAGAAACACTAGCATGAAAGTATCTGTTTGAGCCGTGATTTCAGGTTTGCAGAAAGCTGGAAATGGTTAAAGTCATTTTGGAGAGTTATATATATATACACACACACACACACAGTATATTCGTCTGACAAACCGTGAGATCTCGGTTGTTTGGCTTCTCTACATGGAAGAGGGCATGCAGCTGAGATAACTCCAAAGGCTCACTGGAGAATGATCAGTGAAGTTAAAAATAACAGCACAGTAGCAGCCAAAGGCCTAAAGGGAGTATTGGAGGTGGGAGACATATACACGTTGATGCGTCTACCATATAAAAATCACTATATATAGTGTGCCACATGTGCCACAGCGTCAGTAGCAAGACACTGCACACCACCATGAAAACCATAAGGTTGGGGGGCTGGTTTGCGGCCTGAGCAGCTCGCCATCTTTGAGGGGGGAAAAGAAAGCCCACATTTATCAACTTATCTAGCAGGATAATGTCGGGCTCAGCCGGCTTGAAGCCCAGTAGAAGCTGTGTTTTGCAGCAGCAAAATCACCCTAAACAATGATCTGCTACAGACTCACTTCTAATAGAAACCAGTTCAGCGCCCAGTTGAAAACCGTTAAATGTGGGTGTGTACGTATTTGGAATTGGCACAGTAGATCACCTTCACACACGGCTGCAACAAGGCAGCGGTGGCTACAGTGTAATCCTATGAGGGCAACTGCTAAAGTCCACAAAATGTCCACGGAAGTTTTTTTCCCCACCAATAACAGGCTCAAATTGTTGTTCTGGGTCTTCGCTAAGAGCCTGTCCTCATTGCACATGTCTCATTCAGCCAAAAGCCTCACTCCCGATACTTTTGGGACTTGTGTTGCAGCAGGAAGATGGGCAGAAACGCACTTGCTTGGGCAATAGTCCATGAAGTTTAAACCATCAATGCATACGCTGTACTTATAGACTTGTATACCTCAGTTATATGCCGTGCAGTTTTCTCTGGACTGTGTGCCAATCAGAACTGCGTTTGTGCACGCACACCCTGCTATGGCAGATTGTAGGTCAAATGCAATTTCATTGGACATTTCACGGACTGTAAGTACACATTTCGCATTAATGAACGTCGGGCCCATGTTTAAAAAAAAGCCTAATTCCCCTGTTGGCACACAGGGTTTGTCTATACATCTGACTTGGATAAACATCAGATCCCTTTAAATAACCAAATGTTCCAGAAAATCCGGTTATTCCTTCTTTTTGTCTTTGATTACATGGGAACAAAGGCCATGTTTGTAGCAGCGCTTTTGGACGTTGGAGCCTTTGTCAACCTTGTGCTCTACTTTCTGTGATTCCCCAGGGCTGCACAAAAATGTTCAGGGATAACTCGGCAATGAGGAAGCATCTTCACACCCACGGACCCCGCGTGCACGTCTGCGCCGAGTGCGGCAAGGCCTTCGTCGAGAGCTCCAAACTTAAGCGTCATCAACTCGTTCACACGGGGGAGAAACCCTTCCAGGTTGGCAACATCACACTCGCTGATAGACTCGCACTATTTATTTATTTCATTTTTTTTTAAACAATTTAGTCACATTTAAACGGTTTCAAGTCAAATTAAAACATGGACACCCACCATGTACAAAATGCAGTAAAATTGCAATCATTTTTAGATACTGAACAACCGTTTTTCGCCCTTTATTCAAGTTTCTTGTCTGCAATTATCACCGTGTGGCTTAAAATGAAATATTTTGACCGACATTTTTGACAAAAAAAGGCCCCGTCGGTCGATAGTTTGCCACACTCCTCCCTCTTAATTACTGATGACAGGCTTGTCAAGCGCTCGCTCTGTCATTTCACATTTGTAGTTTATATTTTTAAACAGTTTTTGCGAGAAATGACGCAAGACCAAAGCCTGGGATGAGTATAATGTGGTTTGTTTGGGGTGTGAACTTTCCAGAATAGATAGCATGCCCGTATGCAGTATTAAGAAAGTGGGTTTGAAAACACTGCGCATTGTTTAAGATCTAACTCGTGCCACACACTAACTAATGAAGTTAAATGCTTATTTGGTCAGGTGTGAGATGGTGTGATCAATGTGATTGAATTCCCCTTTCCCGTCTCATTCCTTTTAGTGTACATTTGAAGGCTGCGGCAAAAGGTTTTCTCTGGACTTCAACCTGCGCACACACGTGCGGATCCACACTGGAGACCGACCCTATGTCTGCCCTTTTGACGGCTGCAATAAGAAGTTTGCCCAGTCAACCAACCTAAAGTCTCACATTCTGACACACGCCAAAGCCAAAAATAACCAATGAGAACCCCTGCACCAGCGGCGAGCCACACGAGAAGCTCAAGACTTAATTGATTTATATTACAAAAAAATCTGACGGATAAAGACTAAAAAGAAACACTGAAAATCAGCTAGTTTCCCTGCACCCCCTTTCTTCTGCTGGCATATTGGAAGACACAATCCTTTTTGTTTCCCCAGTGGCACTCGGCTACCAGAAGATGGAACTCACGGACACACATCAGAGACTTATTTTTACCAGAGTGAGCAAAGAAGCAGCAATCCTTTAGTATCTTTATTTTCTCGCACAGCTTTTATTTTCCTCAAGTGTGCATATTGTACACTTGACTCAGGCTGTTTTTGGTAAAATTGTGATTTTTTTTATTTTTTTTTATTTTTTTTCTCTTCTGCATTCTGAGATCCTACCTACGATACAAGAGGTCTCGGCCTTGTGTGACCCGTTTCACATGTATGAGAAGTTTAAAAACAGCTATATGTTTGCATTTCCATACCCTCTTTGGTTGTATTTTTCTCTAACCACAAAATAATCTTGTATACTTGTATTGTATGGCTGTATTGAAATTACGTAGACATAGATAGAGGTGTGATTTAAAGTGTTAACCAATTAAACTTTTAGTCATGAGTTGCTTTATATTTTCTATGAACCGTCTTTACACAGATGAATAAGTAATATAAACTTATTCAGAGCCTGTCTCATTTAAAGGATCTGAAGCCTACATCAAACTGACTGCGAGACCATCACTTTCTTTGTTAGAATGTAATGTACAGATGTCGACCATTAACTTCCTTTGTTGATATTTACACCCATGTATCTCGACTGCCCACAATAAAATGTGTCATTACAACCCTGTGGAAAAAAACACAAAGTTTGTACCAAGTCTATCCTTTTGAATGACTGGTGATACTTTTGATCTTATTATAAAAAAAAAAGTGGTTTCAAAAATGAGCTGGCTCACATTTTTTGTATCACATTTTATACCAGTTGTGTATGTTCAATATATTCGTATTTTGCTGGGGGGGGGAAACATTATTTTCCTGTGACTTTTTTTCCCCCCACAGCACTTTGGATGAAGGGCCCTTTTCGAGCAAACACACCACTCCGATCTTTAACAACAGGATCCAGCTCAGGAGGAAGTCATTGGTTGGAAGCTCCTACATGCATCTAATAAGTTTATTGGTCACTTCAGTAAACTACACAAGTACAAAATGTACATTACTTATGTACTTTTTTTGTTCATATTACTAGGGGAACAATTTATTTGACAACTAATTTGTTTTTGAGAACTAAAGAAACTAAATGTAACCCGTCACAAAAACAACTTAAATGTTGTTTTGGGTCCACGTTTAAGGCATGACAAACTTTGTAAATGCCGCATCAGCTCAGGGGATTTATTTCTTTGCTTGGTGGGAGTTTTTGAGTTTCCACAACAAGTGATTCCTTTCTCTGCTCTGCCAAGCAGGATTAGGACAAGTGTCGACCTCAGCATCCTGCTAGGATCCTGCACTCTGGTCTGATCCCGGTCCGCCCTGCTGCACGCTCCAGCTGCCACTGCGACTCCTGCTGGTAACAATCTGTACTGACCCCAACCTGCAGGCAGCGCTGTCCATGGTGCTGATCTCTACGCTGTGAGTACAACATCATTATGGGCCTGTGTGAGCGTGTATGATAATGTGGGCTTATGATAACGTGTGCCACTTGGAGAGCTTTCTCCAAGTGTCTTTCTTCAGAAGAACCCTGTCCTCATAGCCTGTCGCGTAGAATAAGCCAAAGAAAAACATTAGGCAGTTGTGTTCAAATACATTGATTTCACTCAGGTGCATTCTGGATGTGTTATTGGCTTTTTTTAGAGTCTGATCAGCTCAGTCCTGCTGCTTGAAATTCAGGACCAGGCACCTCAACCCAAGACCAACTTTGACTGGAGCGATGTGTGAGCTCACCCTGTGAAAACTGCCCCAGGTAGGATTCCACTAGCTTTTTTTTCCTGAAAGAGGTTTTATTTACAAGATTGGTTGTTTTGATTGACAAAGGCAGAGGAGAGTTAATGCACTACTTGTTATGCAGCCGCAGTCTGTTAAGGCTTCAACACCTGCTCTCTTTCAAATGCTTATTTCATTATGGCTTCTCTCTCTCCCAGGAGTCAAGGCACTTGTATGTTTCTCTTGATCCTTCAATTTGGAAAACCCTGTGCATTGTGTCTACCTGGGTGTTATTCCCTTTATCGCTTTCTGCCTCAGCTTTGGCCAAGTCTTAACTTATTTGCAGCCGAATGTGATCTCAACTACAATCTCAATGCCTGGATTTTCTTTCATTAGTTCATCTCTACCTCCCTCTGTCTTGCTCTGGCAGGAGGCAAACAAGGGCTTATCACACTAAAGCATACCAAACAGCCTTGGTGGGAAGATACCTCCAGTTGCTGCACCAAACCCCTTGATCTGTGAGTGGAGACTAAATCGGGAAATTCATACAGATCCTCCGTCAGCCCTCTGTGCTTCATTATTTATTTTACATATCTTAATAACACTCCCGTCGCAAGGATCTTTCTCTCACTTATGATCTGCTTGTCAAGGGCTGAATTTTGCAGTCAAATAGTGTTAGATGTAAATATATCCACAGGCAAACATCCACCAGAGTAAATATACATTGATTAAGCTATGGCTAACACTAATTTAGTGTATTTTGTTTCAAATCTCCATACATTTATATACGTTTCAAGCAGTTAAATGTTTGCACGCTCTATTCCCCAAATATAGAATTACATAAAAGGTATTTATTGTTGCTTTACTTTCCACTACATCCTTGGTTGCACATATTGTGTTTAACCTGTCTGTTGCTCTGTCACACAGCATTTTTTTGATAAGGCATGCATAACAATATAATTTAATTCCATCCAATCTGAAGATCAGATCTCTGAATCTGTTCTAGACGCGTCTAAATCTCATGAAGTGCCTTTTTTGCGGTGGGCATAGAGAGAGATGCTATTTCCATGCAGAAAATATGTTGCCAAGGTAACAGAGGAGAGAGTGTAAGAGAGAGAGAGAAAGAGAGGAAGGCTGAGATACCTCGTGAATACCAGGACTGCCGCTGCAGCCGTAAACCGCAATGCTTAAACCTGCATGTCAGTATCCCTACCTGCACAATTTCCACCTGGGTAAAACGCTAATTACACACCTGAAGGCCATCTTTAAATGCTTTAAATGGAATAAATTGTATTCCTGTCTTTATTTGCTGAAGTGACACAGTACAGAAAAACGTAGGCTGTAATTCATCTTTTACTTTTCTCTTCTGTCTTATCTAACATCTCACTCCTTTATCAAATCTATTTCTCTCTGAATCTGTCTCTACCCTCCATATCTACTGCCTGCCTACAGACTGCCTTCATGTCTTTACTTCTACCTCAGATTCGGTGACTCTCTGTCTGTGGACAACTGTCTCCTCTCCCAACCTCTTTCTGCGTCTGTCAGACTCCGATTTGCATGATTGCCATGGCCATGATTGTACGCATTGCTGTCAAATCATGTTGACAGTATAATTACTCAAGTTGTATGAAAATAAAGGGGGTACATATTAAATTCACACTGAACATATACACTATATAAGTCCTTCTTCTGTAATCAAGTATTCACATTTTAGGTCACTCCTAATCCACCAGTTTATAAAATATGCAGTATTAGACTGAAGTAGTGGTTTCACACTTTTCCGGTCAAAGATTCAGTTCCACCAAAGCTAATGCCTCTACTTTAAATATCTTCAGCTGCTATCACCAATTTAGTTTTACTCAAGTATAATTTTGAATGCAGGGCTTTCACTTGTAATAGAGCATCCTTTGATTTCCATTTGTACTTGCATATAGGATGGGAGCACTTCCATTACAAGTTACTAGGAGTCGTTCGCTAGATTATAATAATATGAGACTGTGTTGAGTATGAACTGGCTGCAGTGCAGCATTCAGTGGTATCTAACTCCCTGGCCAAGTTGTGTGTCTCCATTTTCGATAGCTTTGAACTGATTTTCTCTTTTTGTATGAGATGTCTAAAGATTGAGGCCCTGTTCTTTTTTCCCGGTGCTGCAATTTGGTTGGCCAAGGTTGTGTGTGGCCACGCTTGTGCTTATCTCTCTGTGTAGCCAGGTTTGGATTCACAGTCTCACTGGCAAAGTCCTTTGCCCTGTATTCATTGTCGTATCCATTTCCAAAAGCATTGAGTTAATTTGTTTGTTTTTATTCCAGATGTCTAAAGATTGAAGCGCTGTTCTCCCCCCACGCCCACAGCCACCAGACGTCAATCACATATCAACCTTTGTTTTATCAATGCTTAAATCCCGGATCCCCATCACGTACCACCTTTGCCTCACACGCTCACTAAAGGTGAAGTATTTTCTGAAGACCTTGGATATTGCATCTACATTTCAAATCAGCGACTGTACAGCTGTGCAGAAAAGCGATTGGCCCCCTTTGCAAATGATTATAGAGCTTGATATATCAAAAGAGCTTCAGAGCTATGTTTATGAAGAGCTACCTGACATTCATTTTACCCAGAGCGGCTCTGTCCCATCGACCGCAGCGGTTGACAACTGATCAAACAATAGCTATGGGGCCAATGCAATGTTATTTTCTCACCATATCCCCATGCGTGTTGGCATGTATGCTGTATATTCCCAATTAACATGAATTTCATGTTAAATGTGACACCGCGGTTTGATACGTCACCTTAACGAGCACATTTAGATGACATCCCTCTGAGCAATTAATAGAATGAGTACTCAGATAGGAAGTCAATTCATAATCCCAGAGTGAGCTGCATATGAAAACAAGGCGGAGAGAGGACGAGAGAGAAATGATTTCACAGTGGATGGGTGAAAATCAGGCGGGCATGCAGCAGCGTGTAATAGCGTGGGGCCACTTAGCGTCTCCGCGATAGCTGTGCAAAATAATGTGGCCCATGACCTTCGAACAGCTTCCTATCCTCCATTAGGCCTCGCAGAAGCCTAAAGTGATAACAAGATTAGCATAAGCACTTTTAGTAAGTCACTGCGAATGGGATCCTTAAAGAGGCTTAAACTGCCCCCCCCCCCCTCGAAAGCAGTTGATACATAGTTGGAAGCTGGCTGGCACATCCGTTTGGCTGCTGCACTGTTCTCTCAGTGATCTCAGTGACACCGGCAAATCAATGAACGATCCATCATGGGGGGGTGGTCTCTGTGAGAGAAAATCACTTGTATAGGCGATAGCAACTATCAGGCAAATGGGCAGAAAATGGCTCCTAATGGTGCCTGGCATGCCTGGTATAAATTGCAACCGGCCTCTTTGTCGTCCATCACCCTGGAGCATATGTAACGGAAAGAGGGGAGGCAGACAGGAGACGAGAGGAAAGGAAGAGGCGGAAGCATCTGCTCGTTCTCCCCCGGAGGGCGGCGCGATAATCCGGGTTCACGTCAAACCAAATCTGGTGGTGGGATGATGCTGTGTCATTTAGTCAGTCTGCCTGTCAGCCAGCAGACGTTTTCTTAGTGCGCCTGTTGTGTGGCCTTCATTCAGCCGACATTTCTAATGGGATCTCAAAAAGAGGCTCACTCATTTTTCTGTGACTCTGTCCGGGCTTTGTCAAAATCCCCTCGGTCAGGAGCAGGAACACACCGCCCACGAGGGTGGTAAAGTTTGTCAGTG
The DNA here is from genome assembly GCA_016785305.1 of Colistium nudipinnis. NCBI lineage: Eukaryota > Metazoa > Chordata > Actinopteri > Pleuronectiformes > Rhombosoleidae > Colistium > Colistium nudipinnis. The sequence continues at coordinate 43,600 of JAFBJU010003268.1, read as the reverse complement.
TGACCCAATTAACATCCACAAAGAACCCTTGGCGTCATTAGCTATCATCGCCTTAGTCATGAGTTGGACAAAGACAGTAACAGTTGGTGCTGAGTAAACAGGGAAGTCATTACATTTGACCATTTCAATTATCTCGCCCCTGCCCAGACTGCTGTTTTCCCAGAAACAGTGATCACATTCACTATTAATGAGCCATGATGTTCATCCTGGACCCATTTACTCCTCTCAATAATGCATACTCTTCGGAATTGCCAGTGCATATTTTACACCGCGCACCCAACCCACTCCCCCTCTGTTCGCTCCCCCCTGAGAGGGATATCGCTGGTGTTTTGGTCGCCTTTGCTATCTGGCCTCGGGCTCTCACTCTCTACGGAAACAATGCCACTCGTGTGACTCTGACTAAGACCGCCTGCTGCTGGGGAGATAATGGCACGCCGAGCTGCGGCATGTAGAGCTAAAGGTGCCAGCACACTTGTTGTAGGACCTCGCTCTTCTTCAATTAAACATTCCTATTACTCCCCGGTAAGTGTGATTCTTATGGGCTCTTCAGTCTTTCGAAATAGGCTCAACAATCCCTTTAAATAAGACAATTGACCACAAATTGGACACGTCAATGCCCCCGTTGTGATTTCCTCCGCTCCGCGCTTCATCAATAATGGCGGGGAATTGTGCTAACGCGGGCCACGTTGGTTTAAGTGCTCCGTTGAAGGCACTTCCTGTCAGAACCAACTGAAACTCACACAAAGGAAAGCTCATTAGCGGTGACAGCAGAACATTTATTTAACTGGAAATTTGACGCTACAGTGTAAAGCATGGGGGGGAGGCAATTGAGCAGCATAACAAACCGACGTAGTCTGTTGCTGAAGGAGGCTGGAGGGTCGTTTAGGAACATGGTGAGGATATTGCCGTGGAGGTGGGGAGGGGGTGTCAGGCGAAGGTGACAGGGCAGAAAAAAGTAGGCAATGGTCAAGAGACACTGTACGGGGGCTTGGAAAGCGAGTCATGGCTTCTCTAGCATTGTGAAAAGGAGCATGTGGTTTTTAATCCTGCCGCAGGGCTCTGCTCATTGCCCGACCTCTCACCCCCAACCCCCCACCCTCCTTTGTGAAGGTGCACTGAATACCGAAGAGCCAGAGGCTGCATGGCTGGCTCACAAAGGATGCTCTTTTCTCTGTCTCCTGCTCTCCTCGTTCAGTTTCACCCGGCGTTCTCTCTCATTCTCGACTCCCTGCGCCCTCTCTCCCTCGTCTCTCTGGCTCTTCCTCCGTCACCCTGACAGGTCTCGCTGTCTCCTCTGCAGCTCTCGCTCCCTCTTTATTTCTTCCATCTCCCACCTGCCTGGCTGCCTCTCACCCATCCTTGCTGGATTTGTTTCACAAAAAAAAAAAAAAACTTCCATCCACCCCTCTCTGCTTTACCTCCTCTCCCTTCGCTCACTCTCTGTAACTCTCTCTCCAGAAATGCATCTATTATTAACATACACTTCTGGCTCTCAGCAGACTGAACCAAGGTTCAAGCTAAGCTCCTCAGCATTTTAATCACCCCTAATGAGTAGGAAACGATGAATAAAATTGCTTGAATCTACCGTGTTTGGGTGACAGCAATTAATTCATGTTTCATGAATGCCGTATTTGCGACTCATGTTGACAGGTTTTTCATGCATACCGTTGCATTTCTTCCCCAGAGGTTTCACGCTATCCATAGCATACCAGTGCATGCAAATAAACGTCAATCTGGCAGCTTCCGACCACTGAAATACACACTGAATCAGAGCTTGAATTCCAGCACATAATGCGTTTCACGTTCGTTCCTGTAACTGTAGAATTAGTCGCGCATGGGTTCCCACCATAGAGGTTATGTTTAACCCGGCTTTCCTGCAGTGGCTGTTAAGGGCGCAGGCAAGGCGCTGTGAGGCGAGTGCGGATATGCACAGGCAAGAGGCCTCCCCGGTGACTCACATGGCTTCTTCTCATCCTCTGCTCCCCTCCCTCCCTTTGAACACACACAGGGGCCGAGGGCAGGGATCTGTCAGAGGTCCACCCCTCGGCAGAGGAAGGAGAGTGATGTTGCTGAAGGACTGCCGAGAACCTTAAGTTCATTTCAACTTTGACTGATGAAGCTTGCTGAAGGATGAATCTATTATTTTCAGCAGCGCAGCTCGGACAAGAATGTTACGGCCACGGGGAAGGTAAGAGAAGTTGACAAGTAAGACCGAAAATAAGATCCAATTAAGGATACGTCCCTTTTATCACTGTTTTATTTATACTGGTAAACATCAAACAGAAACAACAGCAAAATCAAGAGCTGGCGTCCTTTCATGTGTGTGATTATCGTTTCTCTTACATCCACAAGTTAATTTACAATGGTTGCCACCAGCGTGACATGATAACGTCAGTAAGTCAAAAAATATGGAAATGGACCCTTCTTCTGGATGGCATCCACATGTAATGCTATATTACTTCCCGCACGCGTCATGCTGTTGGTTCAGTTGTCACTCAAATCTGTCACAACAGGAATCCTATCGGAGTTGACTCTTTATGTAATTATGGGATAAAAACGTATCGATTCAAACCAGAGGGCAGTATTAGGCTGTCGACTTGTGCCACAAGTATGCTGCATTGTGCTGTGTCTGGGAGTCTGTCGGTGACGAAAAAGATGGAGCGCTGTCTATCTACTACATTCTGTTCCAACACCTCTGGGGTGTAAAGCACGTTCGTAATCTCTCCGAACCACCGCCATGGTAATTAAGACATGTCGCCATCTGTCTGCAGAGCAGTAGACAAGAATCAGGTTCAAAGTCTGCAGAGATTGTATCCCTTTAAGTAACAGGCAGTGAGGCTGCGAGTGTAATATCCCAACCCACTGCGTGTTTCTTTGTTACAATACCACATGAACACTTATGGTTGTACTGAGATATACAGAGTCTCACGCAACTAAACATTTTTGTACATGACATACATTGTTGTGCCTTTTATCAAAGTTTGATCGAATGATGCTATAAAGAAGACTTTTGTAGGTTATAAGGTAGAAAACAAATTCCCACAACCCTGTATGCCCGCCTTGCCCTCAAATATATGAGAGAAGCTAACAGGCCCCTCAATGGAGAGCACAAAAGCTCAAAACAAGGCATAAAATCCCCGTCTGTTCCTCAGCGGGCCGCAAATCCAATCCAAGAACAACAAGAAAACTCTGGTTATAAACTCCAAATCATAAAGTGCTCTCCAGAAGCCACTCAGACCTGGAGAGCTTGTCCCTGGCCCGGTGAATGTTAGTTGTGCTCTCGAGCTGCGGCAGCTCTCCGCTCATGGACAGGCTGCGCTTGGAACGCAGACTGGCCCCAGTTTTGGCGTAGGGCACATAGGAGCGTTGTAGCTCCCTGTATGAGTCTGTGTTGAGCGAGTGCCTGCGGTTGACCCTCGCCGCGCCCGCGGGCACCGTCATGTAATGTCGGGGTGCCGGGTGCGGCCGCGGTGCTCTGGGAACAGTAGTCCACTTGGTCAACTGGCCGGGGACGGCCTGCGCGACGGCGGTGCCCATTTGAACCTCCGATGAATTATTGCGATTCATGTTGTCGAGCTCAACATCTGGCTGCGCTTCAGCCCGCCGAGTCTCCGAGGGCTTTGGTGGCGCGCCGGAGCGCTTGGGCCTCGGAGCGCCCGGGGACGCCGGGTGCCAGCTGTGGCTGGCGGCGGAGGTAGAGACGGTGCAGTCGGGGACAGAGGTTTTGGTGGTGGCCGCAGCCACTGGTGGCCGTTGCTTGGCTGGCTCCGGCGGCGGCAGAGAAACTCTGAGGCAATCCTTCTCATTCTTTTCCGGACGTAAAACCTGCTTGGACACGGTCTTTGGGATCCCGCAGCCCTGCAGCTGTCCATCGCTGCTCAGCGACCGAATATCCCCCATCTCCAGAGCCTGGCGCGAAAGGAGACAAGCATGGGAGAAGTGAAGGAGGTGAAAGGGACACCCCTGTCTCAATGCAAACAAAGATAATGCAGGGGAAAAGCACAAAACAAAAGGAACCGAGCCAAGCTGACCTTATCTGTATCTCCTTGGTTACACACCCGGTAGCGCACAATGAGGAAGATGATGAAAGCCAGAACCGAGGCCACGATAATCCCTCCGATGATAACCACAATGGTGCCGCCAAGGAACTGAGACTGCATGAAATGGCACCTTAGATACTGCGGCTCTGTAGTGAAGTGGATACAGCCTATCACCCTGGTGGCCGTCAGTGAGGTCACCTGGTCGTCGTAGATGGCCAGCACACACAGGTCATAGTGCGTCCCGGCGGCCAGGTTGTTCACCAGGATGTCCTTACTGGTGGGAGGTATCATTCTGAGGGAAAAAACAAAAATCTCCCATGAGTTCTGACATAGATTAGAAAGGGTGAAATGAAAGGACACAGGAGCAAATCAGATTATCCAGCTTATTGTTTTGTGGGGATAAAATGACATGACAATCCTTTACCTCTCGGGGGGCTATTTAAGATCTGTCTCGGCGTTATCTTTTGTGACATTGGATTTATTCTTGCAGCATCATTACAGATAAAAGGTCGCCGTCGGTAGCTGGGGGGAAAACCTATATGTGTTCACAACAGGAGCACAAAGGACTCAGCTCCCTAATGTCTGCTAAATGTGGTAGCCACGGACAAACATCTGCTGATGACTTTGAGGTTTATTTGTAAAAAAAAAAATCCCATAATTTCACATTGAACGGTGCTCAATATGGAGTGAAAGAGGGTAGAGATAAAAGAATGCCAGTTTCGGAAATGGGAATGTGTGAAGCTTTGATTCTCTTTGTTAAACACCGGTTGAGTACTCTTCATCTTCCGATCAGTCCGCAGCTGAGTGCTGACATTCGGTTTTGAGTTTGTCAATTAAGCGTTATTGCACATAGTAAATGGTTCACTCCGGCGAGGCAGGATGATGAGTGGAAGTATGAGAAGTCAGATACAATGGAATATACGGTCGACCTGACTGTTGTCATTCAGGTCCACTTCTTAATGACTAAATATCCATCGGGATTTAAGAATTCAAATAAGGTGAAACAAGGGTCATGGGATTGGAATATGATTCCAGTGAGTTATTTGCTAAATCTGGCTCCGATTTACAGGATTAAATGTGTTATTTTACCAGTATTTTCAGAAAAATAGGCATTTTTAATAAGGGCTTTGTCGAGCAGGTCATGCAATATCTCCTCACCTGTATACCAGCGAATCGTCGTATGTCCCGTTATATTGGATCTGGAACATGCGGATTCCAGGGATACTCCTCTGGAAGTTAAACTTGACCAGGGCAGAGGTGGACGTGGCCTCAGCAGTTACTACTTTCTTCTCCTGGCTGGTCTTGGTGTTCCCCAGAGGCACCCCTCCAGCATCTGTCTTGGTCACTGTGGCAATGTCTGATGACCCGGGATCGGGCTCCTGCTCTTCGATTGTGTTGTTGGTGATGTGAGGGAGTTTGTCAATGATCAGATCCACCGTCTGCTGGGCCTCGCCAGCTGGGTTGGAGGCCACACAGGTGAAGGAGCCTGGAGCACAAGCTATTTGGATTAGCACTGTAGCAGATATTTACTATGATTATTTTAAATATACAGTACAATGCATGTGTGTGAACACACTAAACCTGTCGGTGGGAATGTGTCTGTGTATGTTTGTGCTCATGTGAGTCTTTCAGAACTCACAACAAACTCAGATTCTTTCTGTTATTTCCCTCCAGTCACCCTCCTTTTTTCTCTGTCTAATCTTGTTTTATATTTATAAATCAGATTCATGCCGCCCTGGGAGAGGCTTTTTTGCTCAAGCCTCACATTTATCAACTCGTCAACAACAATCAACACATTAACCGACAAGTCCTCCCATCAGCTATTCTTGACCTGAGGGAATGTGAGCATATGCAGTATACATACAGTATATACACAAATTGTGTACCGTGAAGAAAGCTAGAACGCAGCTGTGTTTCCTAGAATCTTCGAGGTTGGGCTTTTCAAAAAACCAAAACGTAACGTTCTGTCATGAAGGTGAGACAGTGACTTTTCCGTCCACTGTGACTTTAATCTGCCTTCCACACTTTCGACTTTATCACCTCGGGCAGACACCCACTTCAGTCCTATAAGCTTCTGTGTACACAAACAAACAACTAATTTCCTTCCGTCAACAACACAAGCACGGCCACCAGGGGTGTACACGGACCTGAGTCCTTGACGGTGCTGATGAGGATGTCCAACGTGCCGTCTGTGTGGACCATGGCCCTGGAGGAATTGGACATAAGGCGTCCATCGGGGGCGATCCAGTGGATAATGGGGTCAGGGTCGCCCCTGGCCTTACAGCGCAGGGTCACGCTTTGCCCCTCCAAAGCTCGCAGCTCCTAAAGCAGAGGGGGAAACAGAGTTAGTGGAGGAGGAGGGAGGACTACAGCATATGCTAAACCCCCACACACTCACACACACACACACACACTAATTAGATAATGCACTACATCCTCAACTGAAAAAAACAATGTGGACTGACAATGTCCTTCGGGCTTTAACATGGCTGCCTGACACTTTATAGTTGCCTTTATTGGTGATGTGTTTTAGAGCTTTTCTTGATCGATGACGCCATATGATATTGAATTAGTGTGATTATAAAGGCAAGATTACCAATATGGCAGCACATTGCAGAGTCGTTGAGTCATATCACTTTCGCTACAATTATGCACATTAAATGAAATTAAAATGAATTTAAGTGAGGGGATATGGCTGTAGTTATTTGACAAGGATTTGATAAGATAATTTTGTTTGGATGCACAAATCAAGGGCTAAGTTGTTGTAAGCTTTTTTGTTTAATACGTGCTTCTCCACAGATGCTTCATAAACCTGCAAATAGCTTCATTAATTTGATAATGGAAATCCCTGCTAAAGAAATCCTGTAAAACTCCCTGATTTCACATTTTGAGTAAGTCTTACAATATTCAGTACAGTGTGTAGCTCAAATAAGTGCTACAAGCCTTGTAAGACTCCTTTAACTCGCAAAGCTAATATTTGACAGTGCCACCTTGGATTAACTGAGGCAGAATCCAAAGTCTGGCTTAGAGGGTGTCACAATAGCGAGTGTTGTGTCTTAACAGTGCCTAGTTGAATGCAGAGGTTTTACCTGAGAGTGCCTGGTGATAAGAGGAGGCTCACAAAGGAATTCTTCCTCTGAAACAGTCCAGAAATAGCGTCCGGCAAGGTGTTGCGGTGAAGCGCAGGTCTCCAGATCATCCTCCCTCCGCAGTCTCCGTAGCCAGAGCAGCTCGCAGTTGCATCTCAGAGGGTTCCCTCCGAAGCTCAGTGCAAATGATGAAGGCCCCATTATCCCAGAGGTGGCCAGGACCCCTGCTCTTTGGAAAACGGGGTCAGGGGGAAGCTTCTGCAGCTTGTTGGAGGTCACATCCAGCCTTTTGAGCTTTTGCAGCCCAGAGAAGGTGCCTTCTGGGATGTAGCTGAGCATGTTGTGGTCCAAATTCAGCGTGTGGAGACTGGACATCCTCTGAATGGCCACCCACGGGGCACTTTCCAAGTTGTTGTAGGATAAATCCAGCTCTTCTAGTGCTGTGAGGTCATTGAAGGCCCCGATCTGGATGTTGGTGAGTTGGTTATTGTTGAGGATAAGGTGGTGCAGCTTTGACATTCCGCTGAAGGTGTCGTTGGTGATGCGGGTGAGCCGGTTGCTGTTGAGATGAAGAGCTCGAAGGTTCTCTAGGTCTTTGAAAGCATGAGGCACAATGTTGCCAATAGTGTTCCGGGAGAGAGTCAGGTCTACCAGCTTAGTCATGTTAGCAAAGTCTTTGCGTTTTATGCTGGTTACAAAGTTATCCCCAAGACGCATCTCCACCGTGTGCCTATCGATGTTGGGGGGCACAAACAGCAGCCCCTTTTTGTCGCACAAAGTCGCCAGGTTGGGGTTAAGCATCTGGCAGACGCAGCGTTTGGGACAGATTTGAACTTTGTGGGCCTTGACAGCCACACCGAGAACTATCAGATAAACCAGGAGAGACTCCATTAGGCTTTTTTTGTCAGGTTGATAGACCTAAAGAGGAGCAATACAAAGGGAGAGAAAAAGAGAAAGGCAAACTATTTATAAAACTGTGATAAGCGATATACACAATATGTGTAGCTAGGTAATTACACACGTGCGAAACATCCGTCATTAAAAAGGGAAGTGGGGGATCCTGCTCTGCAAAGTTTAAGCTTTCGCATGAAAACCTTTGACATGAAACCAATTAGTGAGGTGGAGACTTGAGAGTGAAGCATCCTTAGTAATCCTGTATGTTGTTTGTGACAGCTCTCTGTTTTGAGTCTCAGCTCCCCTGCTCATTGTATTTGATATGATAATAGCGGTCCTTTTATGTTTGTGTTCAGGGGGACGAACGTCTAGACTGACAGTCCAGGGCCTCATCAGAATTAGACTGATATCTCCCAGGATCATACCGCCAATAGGAAGGGATGATTGGACCCAGGGCCTTGGCGAGGATGTGCTATGACTCGCTATTGATTTTCCCTCTGCTCTCTCTGCTGCTACTCTTACTTATCACACAGCTGAGAGGGGGGATAAAGAGGGATCCGTTTGATCAATCATGAGACCCTGTCAGGGATATAGCATGTCATCAAACGAAGAATGTGGGGATCACATCTTACCACTAATCGTCCCTTCCGGTGTCCCATTGCTGGACAAAAAAGCAGAAGATTCAATCCGCCAACTGTGGTAGAAGTCAAAAGGATAAACTTTAAATACCAAAGACAATGCCTCATCAATGAGTATAGCTTTCTGCGGGTTGCCGGTAATGCCTCCATTGTTGACGTCTTGGAGAGTGTGCACAAAACCCTCACCTCAGCAAAGAGCCTTGCCAACTGAGTACCTCCATGCTTCGAAAGCTTTTGTTGCACCAGAGCCTGGACACACAACTCATGGCGTAATAACCCTGACAGCTGGGGTATGAGAAACATATCACAGTGTCAAAGGAAACATCAGACAGGACAGGAGTGACATGCTGCCATCGGGGAGTGTGTTTTTTAATGTGAGAAGGGGAGTGAAGGAAGCCTGGTGGCATCCGCTGACAACAGTTGCAATTTGACTGGCGGGTAAAATTTATTACAGCCCCACAAGAAGGCAAGAAAGAGGTCGCCTTAGAATGGTCCATAATAGCAATGGGAGGAAAGATATCATCGCAGGGAGCATGCTGGGTGTGACATTTTCATAAATACTGTTGATCATACGGCGATGAATCAATGTCTTTATCCACCCATTTTTTATTATTATTATTATTTTTTTTACAAGGGCCAACTTCATCAATTCACTCAGGAGACCCATTTGGTGGAATGCAGTCTGGGTTGCAGTGGTGCAGAGAGCGGAGCTGGCGATCATTATTAACAGTGGCCATGACTCTCTTTAAAGATGGCAGATGACGCTGAAGTGTTGAGCAGTGCTGCAGAGCGATGTGTAGCTCCTTCCAAGTACCTGTGGGGAAAGTTTATATATCTATATATATAATATCTGTTGTTATGTGTGTGTGTGTGTGTGTGTTTGTGTGTGTGTGTGCAGGCATATCAGAGGATAGTCTACAAAAGCTGAGGTGTAGTGGGTTTGTGTCGGTGTGCTAACTGCCTCCTGAATGGCGGAGCCTCGGGAAGTGCAATGAGGCAGAGAGGACCTGCTACTTCCAGGCTCGAATGGCGCTGAAGACGTGATATTGATTGACTCTGTAGAGTCGGGGCTTTTCTTTCACTGGTAAAAACTCAGCCACACGTGAAGAGAATGGTTGCAACGGTAATCCCTACATTTTTTTTCTTCTTCTTGAGGACAAAAGGACACCCCCTCGCTGCTGAGAGGGGGCTAGGAAATATCTGTTACCACCTCCCTAATTTGCATTTAATTATGCGTGATTCATGGCAATTTGCATAACAGGTTGCACTCATCAGGTACATGAACAAATAAGGAGATAATCAATCAATGCATTCATCAGGCACATACTTCATCTTTAAATGTCACAGCCCCTGAAAATCATTATCCTTCAGTTTGGGCTGTTCATTATGATGAGACGAGTCGGGAGGGCAACAAATAAACCAAAAAACATAATCTACTGATGCATTAAGCCTAATCTCTTCTTCTCAAATGTTCGTCCACTACCTCTGAGTAGGTCTTTTTTTCGCCTTTAGAGAACAAAACAGACTGCACACACCCGCACACACACACACATACCAGTGGGTGGATTTGTGCCTAATAGAGTTTGCTCACTACACAACAACCCCCAGCTACGCAGACAGACATTCATGCACAGCAGCACCAGTGTACTGTAGGAGAGGATATCTATGGTCTCCCTGGGGTAGCATTCGCCAGGAAAGGCCTTACGCAGCACACTGCATGCCAATCGGCCAGTGAGGTCATTGGGAATATGTTTTCAGATGGTCTAAATTTCTGCTGGAGATCATGTGAGAAAGCCTCTGTGATCCATGCCCGGGCAGGGAATCAGAGTAAGCAGAGCCCGCCAGAGGACGTTAATGAGACCAAGTTCGCTTGGTACGCCTGTGCACGTCGACACTGTGGCACATGGCGGCATCTTGTCAGCGCCTCACCTGTGTTGCTCGGGGAAAGGAAGCCGGACGCGTGCTATGGCCAAAAATAGGCTCTGTTGTGTCAAGAAGGTAAACTGATTCTGCAAGATGATGGTACAGTGGTATCGACAAAGCAGTGAAATAGGTCCTCAACTCGCCTGCTTTATGAGACTAAATGGAGCTGCAGCATCTGCTGAAGTGCATCATATTTGGCCTTAGCTGGTAGAATTTCTATTTTACAAGGTGAATGCTTGTGGAGGCCGACTCCAGACATCATGAACAAATACTGAGGCTGTAGTAGACCGTCTAACTGACACATCTGTCTTTGTGCATGTGGGTACGTGCTGTGATACCCTTTTCCTACAGAGTCTGCCAATGTTTGAACGTGATAGCACTTGGGTGACAGCCTTGATGCCATGGCAACACAGAAAACGTCAGTTTTTGGTAAAAATGTATTCAGTGGCTCACTTTTATTGGATCGCCTAATGATATTAAGAAGTGTTTGAAGTAATTGAATCAATAACCCCTTTCCAGTGTTTAAGATAGTGTGTGCGTGTGTGTGTGTGTGTGTTTGAGTGTTGTTCATTAGCGTTGTGAAGTGCTTTCCTTCATATAGTATCACAAGGAATTCAGAGCTTTGCTGGAATTAAACACATATAAAAAAGTATTCAGAACCTAGCTACTTTTGTCGGCTGAAGCAGGAGAAAAGAAATTAAATACTGATCACTGAATTTGGGTCTTAATACTTTCAATGGGCTGCTATGATGTGCCCTGCACGAGGAGCTTATGGCCTGGGATTATCTTCCAAAGGGAGGAATGCAGAATCCTTGAACATCACCTCTGAATATCAATATAGACTATTAAAATGAACATCCTCCACAGTATGGGCCCGCAGGTCTGTAGGTTTTGAAATCTGCCAATTCCCAATTGTGATTTCATGTGTAGGAAGTGTAGGAAAATGCAAAAACCTTTTTCTTCTTTGTGATATCACTATGCCTCAATTTACCAGGGCTCGCCTGTGTTACTTTCTGAATGAGGGAAAACAAGATCAGCTACGTTTGAATCTATGATCAGAGAAACGTATTGGCTCTTTTTTCCCTCTATTCAGACACCTTTTTTTTGCCTCACACAGCAACAAAATAGCTAAATAATATATTGTCGTCTCTGCCCTCATTGTGTTGTGTAATCAAAAAGCAGCTTTCTTTTATGTAAAGGCACACACATGTTGAGCAAGTGTGTGTGTGTGTGTGTGTGTGTGTTTGTGTGTGTTTGAGTGCGAGGGACAAATAATCTTTATTTATTTTATAAGTATTTTAGATTTCGAAGGAAACCCTTTAAAACCTTTAGCAAAAGCAGGCTTTTTGTTGTGATTAAACATTTGGGTCAGTGAATGTGGTGCTGATCTGCAGAGCAGCTATAGGTGCCGAGGAACCACACATCACCTCTGCTATCAGAGCAAGGTACCAGTCTGTGAGCTACATCACCGAGTGCATTAACATGGCAGTGAGAGCAAACACAAGCAGCGAAATGAGGCGTGAGCCAGGTCTCACTGGCTTGGCAGTTACAGTGCCTCAGGCACCGTGTTTTTATATATATATATATATATATTTTTATATATATAAAACCCTTATGTGGTGCTGATCTGCAGAGCAGCTATAGGTGCCGAGGAACCACACATCACCTCTGCTATCAGAGCAAGGTACCAGTCTGTGAGCTACATCACCGAGTGCATTAACATGGCAGTGAGAGCAAACACAAGCAGCGAAATGAGGCGTGAGCCAGGTCTCACTTGGCAGTTACAGTGCCTCAGGCACCGTGTTTTTATATATATATATATATATTTTTTTTATATATATAAAACCCTTGGTCCACAATTTCACCTGTGTTCATCAGTCATCTGGCAACATGCCAGGCGAAATGCCCCCCCCTGCCCACACACACCAATCATAATATCATCTGTGTAACTTGGGCTAATTTATACTTTGTCACAACCTAATGGTTGATGTAGAATTTGAATATCACTCAGGGTTAACCACAGCACGGAGCATCGCCTATCACTGGATCCTCTGTGCTGATTTATAAAAAATCAAAAAAATCTGAAATCAATCTTATCCTGCGCGCAGTCTGTATCCGAGAGCGCTCTGAATAATGGGGCACATTAGGATTCTCAGTTTCACCCGTCGGGGGGAGAGAAGAAGAAAAAAAAGGCAGCACAGGATGCAGCCGAGATACTAAAAATAAAATGGGTATCTGTCGGCGTTTTTTTTTTTTTTTGGCAAATGAGGAGGTGTTTCTGACCTTGCGGTACAGGTCCTGGGCTGTTGGATTACATCCACAATCCCTGTCACAGGGGTGTGGGGGAACGTGAAGCCTTTCACATGGGTCCTGGGAGAACTACTTCAAGTCAATATTGCGCCGCTTTAAAGACACTTCCCCCCAAAGAGTTCAGAGGGCTACAAGCCACACCAATTGAAAGCCATAACATATTGAACTTACCTTGCAGATGAAACATCAAGCCAAGTCAAAGGAGGGTGGGCTGGAGCCTGTTTCCTCCCACGGGAACTGAGCGCATACTGACAGTGTCTTGCCTAAAAATGGGGACCGACGTGTGTCTCTCACGGAGAGGATTCAGGTGTCCCGAAACACGCGCCTCGGCTCCTACGACATGTGACGGCCTGCGAAACCAGCGATGCCCTTCAAGAAATCCATGAGCCGCGGATAAAGGACGACTCCTGTGCAATGCCCTCGGATCGGGGGCGGGAAATGCGACTCGGATTTCCACCCTCCTTTTTTTTCTTTTTTTTTTTTTCAAAGTGAAAAATGCTGGAAAACGCAGCCTGAAGGATCCCGGTGTGGCTCGGAGGCTGCAGCTGTGCGGGATCGCCTCCACTGCGCATCCGTCTGTGCGTGAGCGTGTGTTTGTGTGTGCGTGTGTGAGTGCGCGCGCGTGTGCGCACCTCCAGAAGAGAAAACGCCTTTGTAGCGACGGGCTGCTCTAATATCTACAGTGCCGTGTCTGTAGTCTGGTGCTGGGCTGAATCCAGCGGCCAGATGTTCCTGTCGCGTTCACGGGCTTCAGATGGCTGCGCAGGGCTCCGTGCGAGTTAATCCAGATTGACGGAGAGGTAGCTGCCATAATATAGCCTATCCCTCCTCCTCTGCCCCCGGACGACTGTCAGCCACCTATACCCGGCTCCATTTCTGACCAGGGGCTGCCGTGCTCGGAATGGTAATCGGGGCGCTCCGAGCTGCACAGAGACCATTTGTGTGACTAGACAGATGCAGTGCCTCTCCGCCTATCTCATAGGGCAGGCATCATCATTTATTCATGTCGATTGGATCCTGCCGCACGAGAACGCAATGGGTTTATAATATTGTCTGAGAATGGATTAAAATTAGGAAGGAGCCTTGCTGTCAGATTTGGACGAAGCAAGGGATGGAATGCGAGACCCCAGCACCAACCCAGGATGTTAGCCCAAACAAGGCTCTTTACAAAAATAAATCCTAATCATTCTCGGTGATGAGACATTTGCTGTAGATGGCATCTGGTCTGAGCGAAGCCAAATATAGCAGCCTATTGCCGAATGCTCCTGCATGTATTACATAGATTATTGGCAAGAAGGTGTTGAGTTGGCTGAAACAACAAACCCTGGCTCTCCAAGGGTCTGCTTGGCACTCGACCTATCCCTATTTGATGCATTGATCTTATTGCCTTTTGTGCAAGTTGATAAAGTTGTATATCTATGTGCATAGATCTGTTACAGATCAGTGGTACAGTATTCTCCTCAAATAATTTAGTTTAGTTTTAGTTTTTTTTTTCGAAGAGCATAACCTGCTTCCTGCAGTGTTGGATGAAATACATGAAAGACTAGTCAAAACCATAACTGGCTTTTTCTCCTTCCTCTTCGAGGCTTTGCCCCCCTTTTCAAATCTTCTCTCATTGTCCGTTTATGTCAAAGCGGTCCTTCCATGGAACCTGTTTGCTTGTTGTCTGTTAATGGGGATTAACAGAGTATTAATACTAATGCGTTACATTACACTTCTGCCTCTTAGCACATTGAAATTGGGTGTCTGTTCCATCCAGAGTATTACCCTGAAGGCTTCTGTACTTCAGATCAATAGATCCGTCCAGTTACCAAAAACATAATCACTGAATATCAATAGGAGTCAAATGGTTTAAGAACTCATAGTAATTCGGGAGATTATCGTGCTTTGCGGAATTGGTCATAGAGTCGTTTGTTGTTTCAATTGCTCTGTGAAGTCATGTGGTAGTCAGTCGATTTTCAGATGATCCTTTCGTAAGTGGTCCTCAGAATGAACACATGTTGGCAACCTTCAGCCCCACAGCCTACACAACCACGCCATACAAATATTTTTTTGGGTGGATAGTTAATGTCACAACCTGACTGTGACCTACTGTGAGTGTCTCATCTGAGTCATCGTGGGCTGACAGTTGGTCGTAGGAAATGACACTGATGTGTCTTGGGATTTTTTATATGTGCTCCTCTACTGTTGTGATACATGCAAGTCTCTCTCTCGCAGAAGATTCAAGAAGGCCCAGTAGGTGAGGCTGTCCGCCTGTTCCCCTCTCCGTCTTTTTTTCTCCAGCAACAGGCCCATTCGGTCCCGCAGTAGGTCGGCGATGCTGCGACTACCTGGTCTCTGCGATTCTCAGCAGCTCAAGCACACGATTTGATCCCACCACTGTGTCCTTCTGACAATCAAAGTTCTTGATGCTGCTCAGCTTGTTGTAGTTTCCTTAAATACTATGTGAGTTTGAAGCTGTGATATGTAAACACGCCTCCTTAATAAAATAATCTCTCGAGATAAGAATCAAAAACTATGAGCTGTCTTCTTAACTCTTACAAATGTTTAAAATCTCTGACTCCAAGTCTTGGCAAGTAGATACAGGTTGTATAAATTAGCTGTATCTTCCAGTATTAAAGTTGTCCATGAAACATGCCTACAACTGGGATGAATTATCTGGTAAATTCTGCAACAATCAATTTTCTCTGTTAATTTTGAACAGGTCAAAATAAGTTGAAATTCTTTTTTTTTTTTCTTTACTAACAGAAAAAAATGTCAGTTAATTCATAACAACTGTCTTATGAAGCTTTGGCCACCAAACACCTTTGATGCTTCTGAAATTGATGTCTACATTCTGAGATAAAAGTTGTGTTAAGTATTACTTACAAGCTGTTTGCTCATAACAAGAGGATTTGTGGCAGGAACCAGTACGGTATTGCAATTTAAAAGATTCAAGCGAAGAAAAAGCTCTTAATCAGGTGTCCAACTCTGTGATCATGGGGAGCGGATCTTCTGCCTGTCCTTTCCATGTTTTGGTGATTTCACTTGTGTTTCTTCTGAAAATCGAAGGTCATGAACTGGCAACTCACAATGTGACCGCGATCCAGGGGGAAACCGCCACCTTTAGCTGCAAAGCAGAGAACAAGGAAAACTCCGCCATTCAACTTCTCAGCCCCCAAAGGTTTACTATCTTTTTCAAAGATGTTAAAACTCTGAGGGACAAGCGGTTCCAGCTGGTGAGTTCATCTGACACGGAACTTCAGGTGTCACTGTCCAACGTGTCACTCTCCGACGAGGGGTACTACGTGTGCCTGCTCTACACAAGGGACCCTATAGAAGTATACGCACATCTCACCGTCCTGGTCCTGCCAGGCAGCCCGATCATTGAGAGCTGCGAGGACGTGTTCAGAGAGGGGAATCAGGTGGAGCTCACCTGCACATCCACGGGCGGCAAGCCAGCTGCCTCCATCAGATGGCTGAAAGGGGAGGAGGAAGTCAGTGGTGAGGCGACCGTTGAAGAGACGTATGACGGGACGTTTGTCACCAGCAGGGTAAAAGTTTTTGTCACTAAAGAGGATGATGGAGTACCAGTGAAGTGCATCATTGACCACCCAGCTGTAAAGGGCCTCGTAGCTCAAAGACTCTTGGAAGTGCTGTATAAACCAGAAGTGAAGGTTGTTGTAACAAGTCCCGATGGTTTAACCAGAGAAGGTGACAATCTGGATTTGGCATGTATCGTCAAAGGAAAACCACATCCCCATCAGATCAACTGGCTGAGGTTAGAGGGCGGTGTGCCGTCTCATGCTGTGATCAATGGCTCCAAGCTCCACATTGAGAACCTCACCCGGCATTACGACGCTGTCCAACGTGTCACTCTCCGACGAGGGGTACTACGTGTGCCTGCTCTACACAAGGGACCCTATAGAAGTATACGCACATCTCACCGTCCTGGTCCTGCCAGGCAGCCCGATCATTGAGAGCTGCGAGGACGTGTTCAGAGAGGGGAATCAGGTGGAGCTCACCTGCACATCCACGGGCGGCAAGCCAGCTGCCTCCATCAGATGGCTGAAAGGGGAGGAGGAAGTCAGTGGTGAGGCGACCGTTGAAGAGACGTATGACGGGACGTTTGTCACCAGCAGGGTAAAAGTTTTTGTCACTAAAGAGGATGATGGAGTACCAGTGAAGTGCATCATTGACCACCCAGCTGTAAAGGGCCTCGTAGCTCAAAGACTCTTGGAAGTGCTGTATAAACCAGAAGTGAAGGTTGTTGTAACAAGTCCCGATGGTTTAACCAGAGAAGGTGACAATCTGGATTTGGCATGTATCGTCAAAGGAAAACCACATCCCCATCAGATCAACTGGCTGAGGTTAGAGGGCGGTGTGCCGTCTCATGCTGTGATCAATGGCTCCAAGCTCCACATTGAGAACCTCACCCGGCATTACGACGGCACCTATCGCTGCCTAGCTTCCAATGCTGAGGGAGAAGCCTATGAAGATTTCATCCTCAATGTATTTGCCTCAGAAGCATGTAAGGGACAGAACATTGAAAAGGTTGTCATCAGAGGAGTGCTGATGTCTTGCCTCATCTGTTCAATAATCATTCTTGGTCGATACTTTGACAAATGGAAAAGAAATTACCCCATACACAAAGTCAAAGATGCTGATGCAGACCATCAATGCGCAGTAGAGATGAGGGGGTTCTGATTGGTTAGGGGACGGAGGGACAGGGCAAAGGGCATAAGGATATAACAGGAAGTAGTAGTGGGTTGAAACCAGAGCTAAAAAAAGGGAAGAATATAATTTTTATTAGAGATAGAGAGCTGCTTCAAAATCAGTCAAAAGATAAGCAGCCGGGGTTAATATTGTGGACTCAAATTAATAATACAAAAATACATTATTACATAAATAAACATAAAGGATGCCAACTGCTTCAAAACCTGAAATAAGCACTACAACAGACACAACAACAAAAGAAACATTCCCATAGATTTTCTTTTTTTGCCAGCTTCAAACTCAATCACAAGCAATGGAGACGATTGGAGTCATTTTTTACAGGGACAGGGACAGCCAATCCGCTTCTTGTAATTGAGGGCGGCTGGTGTATTGCGAGAAGCGATTGGACTTTTAATCCGGTTCGCCCCGCCCACATTGAGCGGAAAGAGCGTTCATGTTTTCCCAGATCGACAAATGAACTGGGCCGGTGCTTGTCACGGACGTCCACAGCGGTGACGATTTGGAGATCGTGTGAGCGCGCAGCATTTGATCCCGCTGCCGTGTCCTCTGCAACACTTTGCACCGCCCAACGTCTCTGAACTCCCCTTTACCGTGCAGGTCGGCTGAAGGGCTTCTGAGCAGGAAAAGAGAACAATCTCCCTCCACAATGGCAGCGATTCTCCTCCGGTCACTAGTGACCAAGAAGGTAAAGCGACTTCATGCGCACTTTTCACGGGACAGTGGGTTGTATTTGTAGCTGCTAGCTAACAACATGTCCTGCGCTGCTACAGCTAACATGTCACTGCTTCGCACTATGCCCAACCCGCAGGCAGTGTAAGGAGAATGTAAAGCACATGAACAGGAAAGACTGAAAGTGGAAGTCTGCGCATCTATAAGATGTGGCGTATATTCAGTAGACCTTGGACAGAGAGTGTAAAAGGAGTTAAAGTCGATTCATGTTCTGGTGTTTTCTTTTGTCGCAGGCCCCCATTCAGCTGGGTCGCGTGTGTTACTCCTCCTCCTCAGTGGTAAGAGACTACTTAATAACTCAGCAATGAATGAGTAAATTGCAAACTTAACCTGTGTTCTGCCAGATTATAGCCCCAACTCAGACCAATATCTATACTGGAAGTCTTCAACATTTACACTAGATGTGCATGACGTAACATGAACATTCATAAGAAGGAGCCATTGATCTTGGTGCTCCAAGCAGGGTGATAAAGAATGACCTTTCCAAGCTATGATATTTCTTCACCGAGTTCCATGTCATTGGCCAACATATTTGCTGATATGAATAAATCTGTGATTAGATAATTGGCCAGTTGTATTGCAAGGGTTGATTTTTAAGTTGATCTCTAAAGTTGCTGAGCAATCAGATGTTGGTACCTCTTTAGTGCATTCAGTACCTGCACTGCAACTGTCCACTTGTGATTGGTTAACCAACACATTATTATTTTACATTTTGATTTCTTTCTTCTGCTTGGACAATGGAAGAGATTCAGAAGCAAGTGTCTGCATATGGAAGTTTCACATATCACTTGGTGCACTTTGCACTCAATGCAATGCATAATTACCTGGGCCCCCATTCTGTACTACTCACTGACTGCCACGATGCACTAACCTTCCCCGGCTTAATGTTTTCCAGAGACAAACATCCCCATGCTTTACTGTTTTATGAAACAGGAGGACTGTACTTTGATATTTGACACATCTGCCTGTCAAATATCAAAGTAAAGATTAAGAAAACCACTGGCCATAAAGAGATGAACAAAAAAATTGGGTTTAAAGAATTGATACGTATTTTGAATTCATAAATTGGTATTTATTCATTGTTGGACAATAGTGTACATCTACAGCACAATCAGTCAGACATGTTTAACAATACGGATACAAGGGCTGCAACTGATAATTATTTTCATCAATTAAATTATAACTTTTAGTTTCTTGATTAATTGTTCTCTCCAAAGAGTGAGTGCGATTTTAAATGGAATCAACGTTTACATCAATTGTCTTTCCTCTGTGTGAAGATATATGAAATGATTTCTGCAGAACATCACTGTATATGTTGTGTGTTGTAATAGATTAGATGTCCTCATGAACTCGGTGATGATGTAACCAAGCTGGGAAATGACTTAATCGTATGTTTCTGTGATCCTCTAGCCCACCACCAAGCTGTTCATTGATGGCAAATTTGTCGAGTCCAACACGTCTGAATGGCTTGACATTCACAACCCTGTAAGTATTCACAGGTGGACCCAGCCAGTGCAGAGGCTGCAGTAACACCATTTCTACCGAAAGCTGGCTCCAAATAAATACTGCAGCTTTGTAGCGGCAACTGAACATTACGGAGGAGAAAACACATCTTGATTTGCCAGTTTCTAATAGCCTTCTAATTTGTAAAGAAAGAAAGTTTTGTTTAATATCTTTCTAAAGGCCTGCCCTGCTGGTGCACAGCTTAGCAAGTAGAAGCCTCTAGTCAGGCAGTGATGGGTGATTATAGCATGCAAAACTAGCCATCTACTTTCATCACATAAAATGTCAAAACTGTTATGGATGCAAAACAAACATTAAGATATTAATATTAATGAATTTATGTAAATGCTGCAATATAACTAATGACTACCCCGTGCTCTTAGTCAACTTGTCTGTATGGACTGTCTCCTGCTCCTCAGGCCACTAATGAGGTGGTGGGACGCGTTCCCAAAGCGACCCAGGAGGAGATGCTGGCAGCTGCAGACTCCTGTTCAAGAGCCTTTCATTCCTGGTCTGAGACCTCCATCCTTAGCAGGCAGCAGGTCTTTCTGCGCTACCAGCAGATCATCAAGGACAACATTGTAAGGAAAATGATCACTTTCTCATGTGCATTTCCTTGACTGACTGACTGACTGACAGCTTATTAAATGTTTTAAGTGCTACTTTGAAAACATGGACAGGACGGAGAGCTAGGAAACATGTACACTCAATGCTTTTGTTTAAGAAGAAACCTGAATGTCTTTACTAATATTTACAGAAAGAACTGGCTAAAAGCATCACTCTGGAGCAAGGCAAAACTCTGGCTGATGCAGAGGGGGATGTGTTCAGAGGACTGCGTAAGTAATACGTTGATCTGACTTCCAGCTGGGTTTTGATACCCTGAGAATGCTGGTGAATGTACAGCATAGATTCAATTCCCTCGTATTGTTACCGCCCGCTGTAAAGTCCTTAGCATTGATGATCCTTGTTCCCAAGTTTGGTATGAAGTGGCTGACATGTGTCTTATGTTTTTGGTGCAAAATATTTCTTTTTACTTCAACTTAATATTTGGGCCAAGCTTTGGGCGTTTTGGATGAGAAGCTTGACTGCATTTCATTACATTTTGAATTCTTTAGTCCTAACAAAACAAGGGTTAACGTAACAGGAACCTATCTTGTTTTTTTGCCTCTTTGTAGAGCACTGTGCAGGCCCTGCTTTTAATTGCATGCTATATAAAGACAATTATGCAGTTCCCCTCACTGTGGTGCACTTTAGCAGTCTCGCATCAACAAGAATCATGCTGAGAAATTAAAAGAGCTGAGCGTACTTGCAAATAAATGAAGATATATTTTGGTTACAAGAAGGGAGCTGCCAACGTGTTGTTGTACTTGGTACAGTTCCCAGTTTTGGGGTGCTCAAAATGTTCTTGTGCGCTATCTTAGAATTTACCAGTTTAAAAACAGTCGCATCTGCAGGCACAACTTCTATTCGTTTTTTTTCCCCACAAGGAAAAATTAATTAACAGTTTTTATTGGACAAGAGGCTGAAATAAAAGCGGTATACATTTTAATGGTGGCATCAAATGGTCTTTTCTCACTGTTTGCTGGTGCTTGCCCTGCCATTTATTTACTCCTGTGTATTTTGTATTTTTCTTTCAGACAGAATTTAACTATTATTTTGTTTTTATTTTTTTATTGTTATTTCAACTTTTTATTTATTTTATATCTTTCTATCTTCTTGCATTTCATTACTTAGATATGTTTTTCTTTGGTTCATCCTTTCTTTCTTCTTCACTTCTCAGAGGTGGTGGAGCATGCCTGTAGCATTACATCCCTAATGCTGGGGGAAACCTTACCCTCCATCACCAAGGATATGGACACTTACACATACCGCCTGCCCATCGGTGTGTGTGCCGGCATTGCCCCCTTTAACTTCCCCGCCATGATCCCGCTGTGGATGTTTCCTCTTGGCATGGTGTGCGGGAACACCTACCTGATGAAGCCCTCCGAGCGGGTCCCAGGATGCACCATGCTGTTGGCTAAAATGCTGCAAGATGCCGGGGCGCCAGACGGTACTCTCAACATCATCCATGGCCAGCATGCAGGTGAGTGAGCATATATGGACGTGTACAGACCAGGTATCAACATCTGCCCCCGGTGGTTCAGTCACACGTAGACGGCTCCACGTACAGGTGTGAACATACCAAAGACACACCAAGGAGTCTTTCGCGATGACCTGAAAATATTTGTACACCGTGTCTATTCATTGAGTTATTAGTGGCTGCCTCCACAATATCAACGTTGACCGCTACATATCAAGGTTTTTTTTCCTTTACTATAGCTGGGCACAGCACATTGATTCCTGTGTCAGTTTTTCTGTCTCTATTTATATATCTATATATGTGGTTTCACTTGAGAAACTACAGGTTATAGGTGTCCACCTGTGAACAGAATCAACTTACACACATGTTGATGCCAGGTAACTTTAGGCAGGTTTTTGCGCTCCTCTGTTGGTCTACAGCACAGAGGAAGACGATCACGAAGAGAAGCGTGTTAACCTTATCTGTTTGTGTTTTGGTGCAGCGGTGAACTTCATCTGTGAACATCCCGCCATCAAAGCCATCAGCTTTGTGGGGTCTAACCAGGCAGGAGAGTACATCTACGAGCAGGGCTCCAAGAATGGCAAGAGAGTGCAGTCCAACATGGTACAGAAGAACTCGCCGGGCTTATGCTTTACTGACCAAATTCTTTACTGTCTAATAGACTGTCAGGGAATTTGGTATTTTCCATGGCAACCCGCTTTCTTTAATAATCATTTTTATGGATAGACGCATGTTGAGCAAAATAATCACTACCACCATGGCAACAGCTGCATGCTTAACTGTCAATCATTGACTGTTGTCAAATGTATATGATTAGCATTAAGATGCCTTTGATGTCCAAAACTCTACTGAAGAGAATCCCTACAGAGGCATATCCTACATTTTGCATTTTAGGGTGCCAAGAACCATGGTGTGGTGATGCCTGACGCCAACAAAGAGAACACTCTCAACCAGCTGGTGGGTGCCGCCTTTGGAGCAGCTGGCCAACGCTGTATGGCTCTCTCCACTGCTATTTTTGTAGGCGAGTCTCGTGAATGGCTCACAGAGCTGGTGGAGCGCTCCAGATCACTACGTGTAAACGCAGGTAGTTCCTTTCAAACCCTGTCAATATCATGAAAGTGTTTTGGTATTAACATGTATTTTATTTAAAAATATATATATATACATCTTGAAGAGAGAACATTTACAAGTGCGTTTCTTCAAGGTGATCAGCCTGGTGCAGATGTGGGACCCCTGATCTCACCTGAAGCCCGGACCAGGGTGGAGCATTTGATCCAGAGTGGAGTGGAAGAGGGTGCCACGCTGCTGCTCGATGGAAGAAATGTTAAGGTCAAAGGATATGAAAATGGGAACTTCGTAGGACCAACCATCCTGAGCAATGTGATGGTGAGCGGAGTCATTTTCAACAAAGTTTATTTATCATTAACTAAAATGTTAAATTTAATTCAATGCACAACCTGTCACAAAACACTACCAAAATGTATTTTCAAAATCTAAAATATTGAGGCAAGAAAGGTAAATTGTAATAGCTTATTTCCAGTGGATTTTTTGGGGGAATTGTAGAAAGTCATCACAATCATACTAACATACTTCATATAGCTAATTTGGAAATGGTTCATAATATTCCCAACTTATCGAACGTACTCAACAGTTGTTATAAATGTCCATTCTTTTGCTCATGGGAACAATGGAATAAAAGACACGGTTGCTCAGGGAAAAAGAAACACAGTATGGACACATGCTCCTTTTAAAAAGAACATGTGCCATTAACATTCAGCTTTTTCAGGGAGACATTATTCCCACCCATTAGGTCTCTTGTTATGAGGGTGGATTGTGAGACATTGTACATCTAAAAATATGAAATAGCTGTAATACTAAATATACTTTTCGGTGTCACAGTGCTGGTACAGTGTACTGTTAATAACGTCTCCTGGAGATGTTGTGAAATTCTAGAGGAAACTTGTGTAATCATTCTGCTCTTCTTTCCAGCCAAACATGAAGTGTTACACAGAGGAGATCTTTGGACCGGTGCTTGTTGTTCTGGAGGCTGAAAGTCTCGACGAAGCCATATCTTTAATCAACAACAACCCTTATGGCAATGGCACCGCCATCTTCACCACCAATGGAGCCACAGCACGCAAATACACTAATGAGGTGGACGTTGGCCAGGTGAGACATGCTCTTGCACATGCTTGATTGAAAGTAGAGATGGATAAGAATGTTGAAGGCATGGTATGCTTTTCAAAGTGGGGTTCATTTCAGTAAGTCACCTGTGTGACTTTGAGATCAGATTTGTATGGGAGATATACTTAGATTTGGCTAAAATACCCTTCGTATGAAGTGTGAATATTCAGTGAAGTGATGAAATGATGGTTTGTTAAAATATGGAAGCATAATACAATTGCTTCTACACCTACCAATACCACATTTGCAGCAGCTCAGTGCTATATTTTTGGATACTTTTATCCAATATTTGTACACCTGCAGCGGTTGTGCATGTTTTCTAACTAATGTTTGTCTGTTTTTTTCTTTTTCTTTTTACAGATTGGTGTGAATGTGCCCATCCCTGTCCCCCTTCCCATGTTCTCCTTCACTGGCTCCAGAGGGTCATTCAGAGGGGACACCAACTTCTATGGCAAGCAGGTAAATCACAAAAGCAGTCTGTTGTGTGATGGATCATCAACATGAAAACCCTGACTATGGGTGGCTAGCTGACACAGCTGTTACCCCTCCTTCACCAGGGCATCCAGTTTTATACTCAGATCAAGACGGTGACCTCACAGTGGAAGGCTGAGGATGCGACAGTGACAAGCCCAGCTGTTACCATGCCAACCATGGGGCGCTAAGCTATAATGACCGTCCATCCCTACCTTCTCTTGACTTCACGTATGCCTTAAACTCAAAAGAAGGATTGGTAAAAAGAGGTTACTAGTCCTTTTTATTGAGAATTAAACACACTGGGGTATGTTAGTTGGTGATTGTTTGAATATTCTGGACCCTGTTAGACACATAGATGCAGATGACACTTCATTGGAAGATCTAGACGATGTAATGGACTGAGTTAATCAATGAGGTCTCTCTGTGGCTTTGTTGTATTTTTATAACTATTTTCTCCTGTTTATATCCTGTATGGACCTGGTTGCCCAGGATTTCATTCTGGTGAGTCATTTTATAATCCTTTCCGTGTTCTGATATTACATTTCTTTAGACCTTAAACCTTAAAGGAGAAATCCACAGACTCGATGCTGAGCTTTGGCATGTCTTCCCCAAGTTTCTTCTGTGGATGTTTGGATTGTGTGACTCAGGGGGATGGGTAGATACAAGTGTAACAAATGCTACATACGCACAAGGGCGCACTCGGTCTATTAACTACATGTAAACTGCAATAACTGTCGATGATGCTCGTGACCTCTAGATGTGCAGTATATTTTACTTTTTCTATCCAGAGGTTCAGATTAGATTTGGTCTTCTGTGTGAGATACAGGTTCAGAGTTTTGGGCAACATTTTTGGTCATAAATGGTGTAAAAGTACAATTGCAGTGTTTTATTTGTCATGAACTTGAATTGATGTTCTCCATTGAGATGAATTATCTCTGATCAAACCCATAATAGAATGTAGACATGTATTAATTCAAAACATATTTGAGCTGCTTCAAACGTCCTTGTGACCCTTCCCTAAGGCCAGGGATCAAAGGGTATTCGAACTGTTCAAATAAAGAGACTGCAATTCACCGCAGCCCCGCTGAATTCTCGTAGTTTTTAAACGGTTCTTTGGGTCTTTTGCGACCACATTTGCTGTCAGCAGTGGTCATGTGTGAACCTGCTTGTTCCTGGTTCATCAATGCAGCAGCGTATAAACATCCAGCAGGGAGCACCCTGGTGTGTTAGGCTGGCTGTAAGGCGTAAGCGTGAGACATAATGCTCATGTTGGCATAAAAGCGGCCATTCAGCAATGACCGGCTATTTACAGGCTGCACTCAGCAACCGCTCACCCCCGCTCCACCCCGCGGCTGACGTCAGAGGAATCCGCCGACGTCTCTGCACGTGGAGTCCTCCGCCAGCCGGAGCACTAACAACATGGTGAGTCAAGCTGTGCGTGTAACGCTCCCTAAACTCTCGTTGACTCGCCCACAGGTTGTGTTATAAATGTTTGCTGCCCATAACGTGGTTCCCTGTCTAAGGGTTGTCCTCTATGAGAGTTCTCGGAGGCACCTACAGCTAACGTTAGCCGGGTAGCTTGGTAAACGTTTTCAAACTTGTACTGAGTGGCTTTTCCGCTCTGGACACCCATTAACGGCCAGCGATTCGTCCATACCATCGATG
The DNA here is from genome assembly GCA_016785305.1 of Colistium nudipinnis. Taxonomy (NCBI): domain Eukaryota; kingdom Metazoa; phylum Chordata; class Actinopteri; order Pleuronectiformes; family Rhombosoleidae; genus Colistium; species Colistium nudipinnis. Next base: position 17,355 of record JAFBJU010003268.1, on the reverse strand, counting down.
TTTGGCTTAACATTAGTTAGAGCGACAAAACATGCTACATCTGTAGCCTCATATTAGTTTTATTTTAATTTACATGAACATGTCATTAATAACATGTAATGGTTTATCGTAAAAAGGTGTATTGCTATCTGTCCTTAAGACTACCACGTTCAAATCCGCACACATTCGTGACTACTGGCTGATAAAACACAGGTTAACTGCATCACTGACAGTGGATTAATACTTTAATATTAGAGGATTTTGATAATTACATTCTGTCACTGGACTAGACTGATAGTTTAAAATGAACGTGAGGCCGTTATTGGAAAGCTGTAAATCTACCTTACAGCTATCCTTCGGCCATCTACCTCTCAAGTCCCATGTGTTCAGTTGCATAACTTTTTTTTTGTAACTCACGTTACTTTACTTTAGCTAAATACATTGAATTTAAAATCCTAAAGTGGCTCGTTAAAGTTGAGCAAAAATTGTCTCCAGTCCTATTTTCTATGGAATCAGGGTGACAAAGTCTCAGCAAGGGCTTACTGCAGGGCAGCGCTTAACTCAAAGTTTCCCTTATCCGATGTCTTGGTTGTGTATGGATATATTGAGACATGCTTGAGTTGCTGTGATTGAACTTTAGGAATTAGTCCAGCCATCTAAATCCAGATTGATGTTTTCGAACTTGTCTACAGGGGTTGACTCAGCAGGTAGGGAGGTTGATTTCGGGGATGTGTTCCTGTGGTTGGTTAGATAGTCAATGGGGTGTGGCCAAATGACCTGGTGTAAATAACTTTGTTGCTTCTTTTGCCTATGTTGCTTGTCGTGCAGGAAGTTGACATCTTCTTGTACTGCTCTGCAACACTTAGAGTTGGGATGCTGAGGAGCTCAATTAAATAATACTCAAACAGGCCATTTCACTGGAAGATTTATCACCTTTTTTGTTTTGGCTGATCCTCCAGAGTGAAGATGAAGCCCACCGTGCCAACTTTACTTGTGGTCCTGCTCGCTGCGGCAGGACTGAGCCGTGGCCAGGTCCGGAACTCTCTTCTGGATCTGACCAACAACATCGGAAGCATCCTCCCCCGCCTCAGTCGCCCGGCAAACCACAGCCGCATCTTTTATGCAGTGATGTTTGATGCAGGGAGCACGGGCACGCGCATTCATGTTTACACCTTTATCCACAGTGATTCAGGTATGTCTGTGTGTAACCTATAATTTATTCATATTGCAATGAAGAGTTATAAGCTATTTTGCCATTCCCCAGCTTTCCCTCATCACGGTCTCGGTGCTGTTCTCCTGTGTATTCTCGCATCATGAATACTAGGTTATAATTGATTTCATTTATTTTTGTTGAAGCAATATACTGTATTGCATATATATATGCTAAGTAGAGTTAGACTTAATGCTTTTTATTGGTGCTGCATATTTGATGTGCGTTGATCCTGTATCTTTTAGAAGAGCTGCCTGTTTTGGACAATGAGATGTTCCATTCCATAAAGCCTGGTTTGTCAGCATATGCTGACTCCCCTGAACTGGTGAGTTAATTCTCAAATCAATTATATTGAGCCAAAGAACAAAGGTCCGCTGGCTCTACATTGTATACAGAAACACTGCCAGTTGGCTCACTCTGTGTGGAATCACGTGAGTAATGAAAGGCAGTAGGATGTGAGCAAAACTAAATTTTGTGTAGAAGTGTTTTTCTCAACTTTATCCTGTCACTCTGTCATTGTGACAGATCTGTGGAGTGCTGTTTTATAGTGAGCATTGTCTGTTTTTTTTCCGAAGGGGGCACAATCAGTGAGCGTGTTGTTGAAGGTGGCCAAGAGGACTGTGCCTCGCCTGGAGTGGAAGAGGACCCCTGTGGTCCTCAGGGCCACAGCCGGACTTCGGCTGCTGGCTGCAGAGAAAGCTCAGGCTCTTCTTGACCAGGTAAGAAGAGGGAGACAAAGATATGACTGTGGCCCTAATAGTACTGTTCCCACAATAGTAATATTTCGGTACAGTTTCACAGACAGTACAGTTGTATGTCATTAGGGAGCTATTAAGAGCTAAATTATGTGACGCTATAAAAGGAAATTGCAACCTCTTATCCAATGAACGAGAAGGTGGCACCGAGAGCAGAGGAAAAGTGTTTTTATTAGAATGCTTATTGTTAATTTCTCTTGCGAAGAGAATAAGATGGTGAGTGATGGCCCTGCGGCATAAATTATAAATTAATGAATCCTTTCGGGTGGAGGGCACAATCGGATGAACTGAAATTAATGTAGATGACATTAAAGGTATTTTTCTGCAGCCTTCCATGACTCCCTCACGTTTTCATTCCCCCACCCTGCCCGTTTCCCTTCCTCCCTTCTCAGGTTCAACATGTGTTTGATGAATCTCCTTTTCTGGTCCCAGACAGCAGCGTCACTCTAATGAATGGCACAAATGAAGGTACCATCTGCCCATCCTCTTGATAAGGAAAAAATGTGTTATTTATCGCAGCTACCCATGTTCTTCCTGCTGTAGGAGGCATCAATGAGTCTTCTGACCTACCTTAAGTGTGCTCTGCAATATATGTAAGGAATCTTTGTTTACTGCAGACATTTGACTACATTTCTGTAGATTATTGCTGTCTTTTTTGTGATGACACTTCACAAACTAAAATTCGCTTCTCACCACAGAGCTGTTGTGACCCCAAAGGCTGCAATTATGTGGTTGAAAAGTTACTGCCTGTTGTGCCTAAGTGTAATTGAGTTGTCAGCATTTCACCTTTGTTGAATTACAGCTCTTACTCACCTGTTGCATGTGTTTGTATATTCTGTGCAACTTTGTAATCAGCTTTTCTTAAATCATCTTGTGCATTCCACAAATGACTTTTTTTTTTACTGTTTTTTGTTGTGCTTTTTTGCTCATTTTTGCAAATGCAGGAATCCTGGCTTGGGTATCTGTGAACTTTCTGACAGGTAATGCACTGAATGTTTTTCCTGAAGCTTCTGTACCTCCTAATTGAACTTGGTGTCTAAAATTGTCTGTCTTATTATAGATGACGAATGTTCACAGCTGTAATTTCTTTGCCCAAAGTGGTTTGCTCTGATCTTTATCAGACTCCGTTTCAGGATTTTATAGTTTTGGGTTGTGTGTGCCAAATAAGCCTTTTGAAGATACCATCTAAGGTACCGCTGATTAGCTTCTCCCTTTTGTGGCCCTTGGATTAAAGTAGGAAATGTTTTCAGGTCACCTGAAAGCACAAACCACAAAGACGGTGGGAATATTGGATTTGGGAGGAGGATCTACACAGATCACTTTCCTGCCAAAACTGAGGGTCTGTTTTTTTGTGGCAAATTTACAGATTTACTTAATACTCTACTCTAACTATTACTCTAATTTGTGTTTCACATTTCATTTTCCCTGTAGAAAACCAGTGAAAGTACTCCTGTTACTGATTACACTGCCAGATTAGACATCTTCAACTCAACATTTGAATTGTACACTCACAGGTAAATTAAGTGATTGCATTAAATAAAATCTATAAATCTCCTAATATTCATCTTTATATATTTTTACATTTAAAATCCCCCCCCATTCTGCTGTAACACCGCATGGATCTGTTAATAATCTTATATTAGAGATGACAATAATAGGTAATAGGTTTCAAATGACGCAATTGTCAAGTAATTTATGCCTGCTTGGTTTTTCTAAATGCGTAACAATCCTTTGACCACCAGTTACCTGGGAAAAGGACTAATGGCAGCTCGACTGGCCTCGCTGGGCGCCCTGGGTGCAAAAGGTACCTTTCTCTGTTTCCAATTGCTGTGGGTCAGTGCAAATATTTTTGTGTGTCTTTGAAGGTTAACGCGCTCTATCTCTTGGGTTTTTTTTTCCTACCTTTTTCCATTTTCCAAATGGTGAATGGCTATACACAGGAACACGTTCTATGCAGGATTCACTGAAACTGAAGTGAGGGCCTGATAAGTCATTGAAGTGCTTCAGAAAATTGCCTTTGTGACAATTAGGGTCGGTTTCAAACTACAAAGGCGAGGTTTAACACTGTTGAGCCAGTTAAAACTCAACAATGCATGTCTGTGAATGTCTCACAGGGTTGGAGTGGCGGGTTTTTAAAAGTTCTTGCCTGCCAAAGAAGTTAAGGGATGAATGGAGCTTTGGAGGCCTAACTTATCATGTGAGCGGGGACCCAGATGGTAAGCTCTTCTTTAAGCTTAGATATTTAGCAGAAAATCAATCGTAAATGAGATTAGATGACGGGTATGAAAAAAATACAAGACAGTTACTTAGTTATACTTATACTCTTCACAAAGCCTATTGAAATGGAATTAGACACGTTTTCATTTATTTCCACCACTATCTCCGTTTCTTCTCCAGGTTATGAAGGATTCAAGCTTTGTTATCAAGAAATGCTCAAGGTGGTAAAGGGCATTATTCATCAGCCATATGTGGTCGAAGACAGCAATATTTTCTATGCATTTTCCTATTACTTTGACAGAGCTGTGGATGCAGGCCTCATTGGTTAGTATACACACACACCCCCACTATTCAGACATTACATAATTACACAGACCCAACAATACCCATTCTTGTCAATTGCGAGAGGGGATAATGTGAGTCATCTGCACATGTCTCTGTGAATTTGATGAACAATAGTTATAATAGTAATAATTATAATAATAATATCTTGGTTTTATATAGTGCCTTTTAAGGTACTAAAGGCTGACAAAAATGTAAAATAAATCATTAATAAGTAATAACAGCATGTAAGATCACCAAATCACCCTCTGCTGCAGACGGGGTCCAGGGAGGAGTGTTAAAGGTCCGAGACATAAAGAAGAGAGCTAAAGAGGGTGAGTCGGGAAGAGCAATGCACATTTACTGTCGCAGATTTGCAGTTCAATGTACTTGAGACACCATATGCATTTCGGTTAGCTGCACTTGCATCTTCGCTGCTATCTGTAATCCTGCGTAACCCTCTGAGCTGAATACAGATGACTGATTATCAAACCTAACCAACATTATTTCCCTTTTCTCTGCTCAGTGTGCAATAGGATGACCAAGTACCGCACCATCAGCCCTTTCCTGTGTATGGATATGACTTACATCACTTGTCTGCTCAAGGATGGATTTGGCTTTAAGGAGAGCACTGTGCTGCAGGTAAGGTTAGGCATATGCCTATGTATGTCTTAGGTGTGTGTCGTACTACATTTTACCAAAACAGCATAGTGTAGTACAGGGGTGTCCAATCTATGGCCCGCTGTGCAGCATGATCTGGCCGGCCGCGCACCACCCCCCCTGGCTCCCGCCGACAGATGCGTTCCCTACGTTTCTATGCATATGTTTCAGTGTTTGAAAATGTTTTGATATTTTTGGACGTCATACACTAGTATGACGTATTTATCCAATTTCAGGTTTACCGTCCAAAATGTCAAAAAAGTTAAAAAACTTTAAAAATGCAACACTTAAAAATCTGCATAGAAACATTGAAAATGCACAAAAATATGAGGGCAATGGGAAAAAAAGTGAAAAACGTATATGTTAATTGGAATTTGACAAAAACATCATTGTATATTAGGTCGTCAAAAAAAGTCAAAACATTTCAAACACTCAAAAAGTAAAGAACACTCTAAACCTATGTGTCAGCAATGCAAAAACTGGAATAGGTGGATTAAAAAAAGGGAAAAAGTGCATCATAGTAGTATGGCATATTGTCCAAAAAAAATTAAAAATCTCAAAAAAACACTTTCACGTGCATGGGACTGTTGACAATGCGAAAAAATATGGAGGAGGTGAAAAACGTGAACATTTTCACAGAATAGCATGTCATCCAACATTTTACAAAAAACGCCTTACTTGTTTTGTCGGCCAAAGAAGTCAAATATCTAAGAACAGCAGCAATACAAATAAATGGTAGACGTGATTTTTATTTAAACACTCAAAACTCGAACAGTAACATTGGCAGGGCCTAAAAATAAGGTAGATGTGAAAACATCATAGTTTTTTTGGACTCTTCTGTCGTCAAAAATGTGACAAAAAACACCTTACTATAGCCTTATGTCGGCCAAAAAAGTAAACATTTTCATACATGTCGAAAACACTCGAAACTCGCACAGTAACATCGCCAGTGCCTAAAATTAGAGTAAAAAAGTGAAAAAAGTGAAAAAAACTAAAATGTCATAGTTTTATGGACATTTCTGAGATCCAAAATGTGTCAAAAAACATCTTACTATAGCCTTATGCCAGCCAAAAAAGTTTTCGAAAACATTTAGAAAACACTCGAAACTCACACAGGAACATCGGCCGTCTCTAAAAATAGCGAAAACGTCAAAGTATAGGATGTGGTTGATTTTTTTTTT